>JAJFZO010000645.1:1800000-2177569 GCA_021397835.1 Moringa oleifera | reverse complement strand
CCCTAATTGACAATGATGAGTGGATCGATGACTCTGTAAGTTTTCAATTTTTTGCACTACATTATTATTCCTTGCTTATATGTCGTGCTTTTGTTTCGTAACATGATTCACAGTATCGTAACATGTTTCATAGTATCGTAACATATTTCATATTATCGTAACTAAAATTATAATTCGTAACTTTATTTCGTAACATGTTTCACATTATCGTAACATATTTCATAGTATCGTAACATGTTTCATATTATCGTAACTAAAATTATAATTCGTAACTTTATTTCGTAACATGTTTCATGTTATCGTAACATGATTCGCAGTATCGTAACATGTTTCATATTATCATAACTAAATTTAGAATTCATACCTTGATTTCGTATATTCATAGCACTGATAATATCACTTTTCTAATGTCTCCACCAGCACATTGATGCATGTTTGCATATATTGCGGAGAAGGCAGAAGGAGCTACCTGAGCAATATGCACAAGATATCTGCATCTGTGATCCTTGGCTATATGTAAGTCCCTTGATCATTAAGACTATTTATCTGATTTTCTATTCAATTTATTTGTTGACTTTGTTTTATTGTTCAAATTTACAGACAGCATTTTATTACATTTACAACGATTATCAGAATGATCCAGATGCTGATTGTCCTCCGGCACACTCGAACTTTGAAGCGCATAAATGGGAAGAAGATTTTCTAGACCGTGCGAGGCAAATTTTCAAGGGATTGTCCTGCTTGGGACACTGTAAATAAGGTTAGTTATCTTCATTAGTAATGATTTATATACTTATACTTTTTTTCCATATTATGAGTACTCAATGATATTTAAACATTATTTAATGTAGCTGATGGTTCCTTGCCACGTTGGGGGATCTCACTGGCTCCTAGTCGTCATTGATCTGAGGAAATTCTCGTTGCGTGTCTATGACTCATTCCGTCAAGAGATACCAACTGAAGCGAGGATTCGGCAGCAAAATCCATTCAGATGGATGCTAACTAGCTATATGGCAAGTGGCGGATATTTCATTCGGAAATCAGATGCCAAAATGCCGGATCTTCCACTTTCATGCACTTTGGAGCCAAAGAACAAGGTCCCTCAGCAACGAAGAAGGTAAGTCTTTTTTCCAGTATGTGTTATTATAAATTTTCTGGTGAATGTCTTTCCTTATTCTTAATTTTTTTTTTTTTGCAGTGGCAATTGTGGTCCTCACATGCTGTATATTATAGAACATTTACTACTTAGGAAACATTTAAAATACACTAACAAGGATATGTCAGTTATTAGAAATCACATGGCAATGTATATATTTGCCAACTCCACTGTAGATGATAGTCATTGATATCATTTTTTTATTCTTATTCAATGTATTTATTTTGTATATACATTTGAGAATTGTATATAACATTTTTACAATTGTATATGACATTATTTTGTATATATAATCCAAAATTTTACAATTGAAACAGTTTTTTTTTTGTCAATAGATGTATGATGTACTAATAATGTTATGAATTTTGGTAACGTCTCCATATGATTCTAACTCATCAATCAAGCTACGAACGTTACTCATAATTTACTAATCAATTTACGAATTCATAATGAAGTTACGAATACATAATCAAGTTACGAATTTTACTAACGAATACATAATCAAGTTACGAATTCATAATCAAGTTACGAATTTTACTAACGAATACATAATCAAGTTACGAACGTTACTCATAATTTACTAATCAAGTTACGAATTCCTAATAAAGTTACGAACTCACAATAAAGTTACGAACTCATAATAAAGTTACGAATTTTACTAACGAATACATAATCAAGTTACGAATTCATAATCAAGTTACGAATTTTACTAACGAATACATAATCAAGTAACGAATGTTACTCATAATTAACTAATCAAGGTAAGAATTCATAATGAAGTTACGAATTTTAATATCGATTACATATACAAGTATCTAAGATACATAATCAAGTTACGAACATTACTCACAATTTACTAATCAAGTTACGAATTCAATGGACAAAAATAAGGTACACTCATCTGCATGTAACAATTGAAACTATATAAAAACCTAACCTAAAATCCGAATATGTGATGACGTAGAAGTTAAAAATCGTCAATATCATAAAAAATTACTATGATTTATCATAAGTCAATGGTGCAATCATCTTGTGAATTTGATTTGTGAGGCATTTGACAAGTTCGTGCGTTATGACCAACTCCACCACAGTTACGGCATTTACGACGAAATTGATCAGGGACATTTGACGACTGACAGTGGCTTACTCCATCAAAATATTGTGGATTCGAGCATGTTAATCGATTGTGCCCATATTGAAAGCATCTAGAGCATTTTTTTTTACGCGCCCTCTCCCCACCAGAGGGTATTCTCTGCTTCTTTGGACGCCCTACTGAATTACCATTATTCGGTGGTAATATCACAACTCTTTTGATTTTCTCGGGTACATTCCAATCAGACTTGTCACCAACTGGATATACCGGCTCAGCATATGCAGCTACTAGTTGATCCTGTTTGTAGTAGTTAGAGCAAAGAGTTATGAAATCAATATTACGTTCCCTGCAAAAAGTACACAACATATGAAGTTAATGAAAAAAATAACATGAATAATGAAATTAACAAAACCATCAGTATCACCTGGAAGCTGCCAGTGCATGTGCACATGGCAAAAGATCAGCTTGAAACTCTCTACAAGTACAAGTACGGTCGATAAGGTTCACAACTGCCTCTTTACCCTTGTGCCTAACTAAAAATACGTTCCAATCAACATTGGAAGTCGTCATTTGTAATGAAACTTTTTGTCTCTCATTCATCAATGAGTGAACCCACTCTGTGAGTTGTGACCTCCAAGCCTTAGCTTTTTTCAATCGATCATAGAACCAACGTTGCATCATATCTCGAATGAATTCCAATAAAGCCATAACGGGCAACTCACGAGGAAATCGAAGACATGAATTCAAACTTTCGGCAATGTTAGTGGTCATGAGTTGATAACGTCTCCGGGGGCAATACACACGTGACCATTTTTTTGGATCTTCCTTCATGATATATTCAAAAGCTTTAGGGTGATTAGCCTGTAACTCAGTCATTAATTTATTAAATTCAGATTCTCGATATGCCCTAGCCGCACTATAAAATATCTTAGATACATCTTCTCTCTTAAACTTATTCTTTATGTTTTGAGCCATATGCCAGGAACATAAACAATGACAAGAATTAGGAAAGACCTTTGCGGTGGCCTTTGCAATACTGGCATGACGATCTGATATAATAACCAAGTCTTCAACCGAACCAATTGCTTCTTTTAGCTGCCCTAAGAACCATTCCCATGCTTCATAGTTCTCCGAGTCACCATAACCGAATGCTATTGGATATATCTGTTCATTCCCATCTTTACATGCCGCTACAAACATTACACCGTGGAACCTCCCTTTTAGGTGAGCAGCATCAATAGCAATGACCGGTCTAATTACCGAATGAAATCCCCTCAATGATTGTCCAAGAGCCACAAATAAATACTTAAATCGATTAGTTCCATCCTCGATGCATATGTGAGCCCTAGTTCCCGGATTAACAGTTTGCAACATGTGGCAGTATGAAGGCAATTGTTGATATGACTCAATTGGATCACCATAAGTAAGAGACAATGCATACTCTTTAGCCTTCCAAGCTTTACTATATAAAATCTGTATGCCATATAGTTCTTTCATATCTCCCATGATGTCTTTCGGCTTAATGATTCTAGCATTGGTAGACAACCTCTGAGCTACAATTTCTCCAATAACAGCAGAACTTGCTTGTCGATGTCGTCGATGCAACTCTTCAACCGTGCAAGTATGCGTCAAATCACACCTTCTAATTTGGAAGAATTGCCCTTGCGCAACTCTCACAGCACGAACCTTCCATGCACAATTTCTTTCTCTACAGGCAATCTCAAATACTGATTTGTTAGACCTAGTGACTCTAAATTCAAAGTTCTCAGTTAATGCATGCATACCCAAAAATCGCTTCAACTCTTTCTTGTTTGGGAAAAACTGACCTCTAGCAAGGGTATGAATCGGAGTCACTGATTCCATAGTAGGAGTCGGAGCAAGACTATATAATTCAGCACCCAACATATTATATCGTCTGACAACACCATTATTTGAATTATTATGTACTTCTGGGCATGTAACTGGGATATAAGGTGGGACAGTACGTAAGTTCTCATTCACCGCTTCATTGTCGAGTTCTACCTCTACAGTGAGTTCACATTGATCTTCACTGGTAGGCTGAGTAGATTGAGTTCCCATGATTGGGTATTCACACCCAATATCATAGTCCACATGTTCATCCAAATTTATCTCATCGGTGTGCTGAGTGTCAACAGGAGTATCACTATGGATGAATGGTTCGGGGCCATAAACGTCCAATTGCACAGTAGGATTACTTCCCGTACAAGAGTTAAAAGGATTAACTCCTCCTGAAATTTCACCTTCACATAAACCATGCCTATTTCTAACAAAATTTCTCTGCACCAAATCAACAATTATACGTGGAACTATACTGTCATCGTACAACATAAACTCAACATCTTCATCATTCCTTAACTCAATTTTGACAGCAGTTTTTTCAGATCTTACTATGGTATGCAGTACAATATCAATATTAGAGAAATCAGCCTCCACGCAACATTTAACCAAATCCAACAACTGTACATATTTCAAATCCCTCCGAATAACATACCCCTTAGTTTTGATGGCTCTGCCAATATACTCAAAACTTCCTCTAGACTCGGACCACTCACCATTCCAAGTTATAATGATCCGGATTCTGTAATGAAAAAAAAAACATTTTAAATAACAAAGACGAATATATGATTTCGCATGTTACGATTTCATCAATTAAGTTACGATTTCAACAAATAAGTCACGATTAAATCAAATAAGTCACGATTGAAAAACATGTTACGAAAAATTGTTACGATTTTATGAATGTTACGAATCTCATAATGATGTTATCAAATAAGTCACGATTGAAAAACTTGTTTCGATAAACAAAGTAAGATACGATTTTCAAACATGTATGAAACTAAGATCATGACACGATTCTCAACCAATGTTATGAAATACAAAGGAGGGGATCACGATATAAATAGTTACAACTGAAATCTTCACGGTTTTAAGCTACATTACAGTTTTAAACGGTATACCTGTCACCTTCTTTACCCATTCGAGCACGATCTGATTATGAAGAAGAATATATTGTCAAAAACACGAGCTTCTTTCTCTGCGCAAGATAACTAGCCTTCGATTTCTTCTTGGGATCTTGATTTGATAGATCTTGGATACAAAAATTGGAAGAAATAAAACTCAAAGGAAGGGCGAAGAAAGACAGAGCTCGAAGAGAGAGAGTGGCCGAAAGAGGGAAAGATTTTTCCGCCAAAAAAGAAATGTGTTCAGACAAATCTCATAAATTTTCGAGTTCATTTAATTTTTAAGGGTATCATTGTCTTTTGCAAGGGTATTTTTGACTTTCCAAAACATTTAAGTGCTAAAAAAACCAAACTTAATAAAACATGTTTTTTTCCCAAATGACCGGTATCTAACTGCCAATTTTGGCAATTTTGTCAAAAAGAAAACTCTTTATATTTGTTCTTAATGATAAATTGTTTGGGTTAAGTATTGTTGTTAAGGGTGTTAACTTCTCTGGATCATCCATTTTTTCAAAACTTTTTAGTTTGAAATAATGATTAGCTAACTAGTTTCCTCTAATTTTACTTTGTTGTCCTTGTTTTGTCTTAAGTGTGTTAATTATGATTTATTTGTATATTTTATTAAATATGAATTATGTTGTTTTTCATGTAATAATTTTAAAAAATATTATAATTTATTTATTTTACCATATATTATATTAAAAATTTTATTTATGTTTTTATGTAAATAAAATTTATATTTAATTATGATATTTATCTTTTATTATCAAATAACTTTTTGTATTAATAAAATTATAAATTGAATTTCGATTTATCAGTTTAAATTAAATTTGATTTTAATTTAAACAGTCAAAATTAAAAATATTTTATTATAAAATACTTAAATAATTACTTGAATAATTTCATTACTGAACACATATTTTAATTTTAAATATTTTTTATTTATGAGTTATTTTAAATAAATATTTTGTATTTTTAATTGTGTACATTTTTTAAAAAATATTTTTAATAGTAAAAAAATTTAATTTTTTTAAGGATAGTTTTTATATTTAAAATTTTAAATTAAATTTATTATTTTAAATTTATAATTAATAAATAAAACTTGGATTTTCCGCGGTCTACTCCATATACAAAGGTTGCAAGATTAAGAGACAAAACACCAAGGAACCTCAGATGTGTTCTTAGTGTGAGTAACAAAGAATCCCTTCTTGGGAATCAATGACGGACAAGTATGACTAACTCAGCTTGTCTTCAATTACTAACTCTGCCCATTATAGATGTTTTCACTACAACTGCTGACACCAATCTATTTCCTTTTTGCCGCTAAATTATACAGTAACTTAATTTTCTTGTAATTGAAGCTCTTAGTTAACTCGATCATACCAAAGACTGCAAGCTAAGCTCCACATGTAATTAATGTCGTTACCTTTTAGGCTTCTCATTCCGGAAAGAAACTCTAACTGTTCATCTTATACGTACAAGCACTCATATCTCTGATCTTTTATCTTTCTCTCTTTCTTTCAAGAACCATGCACAGGCGACTGCGGCGCATGTTCACTGCTTTAAAGGAGAAGAGCTGCGTCAGCTATGCGAAGATGGCGACAGCCGGAGGATTTTGCAGTATCGATCTCATCATCGTAAAGGCAACAGCTCCAGATGACTTGCCGTTGCCTGAAAGATATGTCCATCAACTCTTGAATATCTTCGTCATATCCCCTTCATCGTTCCGAGCTTTTTCACTTGGCTTCAGTCGCCGTTTCGGCAAAACCAGGTGTTGGCGAGTTGCTTTGAAATGCTTACTTTTCCTCCACCGTTTACTTAAGTCCTTGCCGGAGTGCAGCCCGTTCAGATCAGAACTGTTGAGGACTCGATCAAATGGTTTAATCTCTCTGAACCCTAATCGTTTCCGAGATGATTCATCCTCATCAGCTCCTGAGGATTACACAGCTTTTATTAGATCCTATGCCCAGTTGCTCGATGAAGAGCTTCACTGCTTTTTCTTAGATTGTAAGGTGGATAACGACGTAGCATCAACAGCGGAAATCTTGCCAGAGAAAATGAAACAAATGGACAGACAGCTTCAGGTTCTGGTCCAACTTCAAAGCCTGATCGACAGAATCATGGACTGCAGGCCAAGTGGGTATGCAGCCAAGAGCTTCATCGTCCGTACAGCAATGAAGCATATAATCCGGGATAGTTTCCTCTGTTACGCCATGTTTAAGAAAGAAATCGGTCTGGTTCTAGACAGTCTCCTCCAGATGCCGGACAGGAGTTGCATATCAGCCTTCGGGATATACAAGAAAGCAGCTCTGCAAGCAAACCAGTTGTGCGAGTTCTACGCCTGGTGTAGAGCTATGAAGCTGTGTGGTTCATATGAGTACCCCTTTGTGGAGCAGATTCCACAGATACAGATCCAAGCTCTGGAGAAGTTTCTCAGTGGCATGTGGCAGTTAAAAAACTCGTCTCCCACAACATCTCCATCATTGCCTGTAGGTTCCAGCTTCAGTTTAATAGAGGAAGAAGAAGATCAGAAACAGCTAGTTAGAAGGGACGTTGTGATAACCACAGAATGGGAGAAATTTGAAGAAGACTATGAGAAGCAGCCATTGATAAAGTTCGAAGGTATGATGGATAAAGACAACTGGGAGGATCTACTGGAAGCCTCTGTTAACATGAACTCATGTGTTCATGAAGACAACGAGCATGGACTGAAGTTGCAGATGTGTAACCCTTATGCTCATAATCCTTTTCACCAGTTTTGTTATGACGACATGCCCAATTACCATAAATGGCTTGCCCAAAAGTCTACATGTTCATGGGGACTATAATTCTAATGCATGGCAGTGCTTTCTTCTTTTGCTTATTGGGTTTTCTTTTATTCATTCATTTAATTATTTTCTACTGGTTGGGTTCCTCTTGAGGAATACCTGATAATATATATATATTGATTTGTGGCTATATGAACATAGCAGCAAAACATTGGGATTTATAGGACAGTGAGCACCCATCATTTTAAAACATCTTTGATTAGTTATCATATAAAATCGACTTATCTGATCCAGTCTGCCTACCTGCCTGCCGATTTGCCCAAACATCTTCAAGGAAATTGTCAAAGCATTACCTCCAAAATCCTCCGTTGAGATCCAAGTGGTTTGAGCAAAGGTTGACAGGTTAAGCCTTTGCTTCTGCATTCATTGCCTGCAAATTTTTCCAGTGTTAATGGGCAAACATTGACTGGTTAGGTGTTTCAAGTCTTCAGAAGGTTCAATAGCACTATAATCTAAGATAAAATTTTCTGGCCTTGAGAGAGACAGATTTATAAAGAACATTAAAAAGAAAATACAATTAGAAACTAATCAAAGTGCATAGATGCTGCTAGAAATTGCAACAGAAGGGGATCTCCAGAATCCAATATTCACTTTTCATGTCGATCACCCAAAATCTGTGTACCAAAGTAGAGACAGAATCACTCTGAACCTTTCTTTTCTGCTACATCTCTAGTACTGGTAGAAGATGAATGTGTCACAAATGTTATAGACATAAATAGTTGCCAATAATTTACAGTTATATACTGTTTGTACAAACAGCTAAAACAAGTCTCACTTCCCACTTTTCAATTAATGGGCATCCCTGCTGAGGGCCAATTAATGCATAAGTTAAGATACATTAAGGATAAAATTGAGGCAAGGAAATGAGGGGCAAGATGGGAACCCCATGCCAAGAACTTGCTTTGTACATGTATCTAGCTAACAACGAAAACCAGAAGTTCAACCTGCAGGTATATGATTAGACCATACTCATTACACATTACTTCCGATGCCTTCGTTTCTGTTCAGCCCTTTGCCTCTTCTCATCATCCCATTCTCGGTCATACATCCTATTCTGCAGTTAAGGAATTAGCAATTTCTCACACACATTACGCAAATGTGACACAGGTTGTTAACATGCACGTCACATGCTAAAAGAACCAAACACAAGTCAAAACATATACAGACAAGCCACTCATCATGTTAGAGCAATATGACCAGCAAAAATTTAGAAACAAAAACAGTTCCCTGAGCAATGAGCTCTGCAAACACCAATCTGGACTGCGTATCATGCAGCTTTGGTATCATGCATCTTGCACACCTATCAGATGTAATATATTCTGTATCAGATCCAAATGCAACGATGTATTTATCACATAATTTTAAGGATACGGATCTGTGTCACGACGAGTCATCTTGCCAGCTACTTCTTTACCATGATTTCTCATACTGGGTTCATCCATGTAACCTGAACGTTGGATCATGGTTACCTTTCGATCTCCTCTATCTCTACCGTCATATGACTGGGACATACCAATTGCAAGAGGTGGAGCAGCAGATGGAGAATACTCACCAGCTTCCCCAGATGGCAGATGCTCCCTCTTAAGCTTCCGTCTCTTAGAGGCAGCACTGGCATCCATTTCCTCCTTCAAAATAATAGCTTTCTCTCTGTCCCTCTCCCTCTCCCTTTCTCTCTCCCTTTCCTCCACCTACATACAGCAACTCTGGATGTAAGGCAACACATTCATCTTTAAATGTAAAATCAGTACAAGCACAACCACAGCCCATCAATTCCATCACAAGAACACAACTTGTATAGTGGCTTTTAGCAAAACAATACACTCAGATATAGCTGTAATTCTAATCAGTAAAACCGAACTAAATTTGAAGCACCAAAATTTTAAATGCAACACAAATAAGTATCAAGAAACATCATTCAAACTGGTAGCCATGGAAACTAAAGTGGTCATTTGGGAGGAAAGAAACTACGTTTATAGAAAGAGACATTCAATTGCAGAAGCCTATAAGAGCATAATATTCAATGCAGCCTCAGGTTTTTAATCAATGACAAGTGAATACAAAGGCTAATAAACTATCCGTTCGTTTTGTCCCAAGTTTATCAAAAGTGATGTTCAATCCTCAAGATGTGTTATGCTTTATACCATAATGTAACTGACATCCCTAATAAGTAAATAAAATGTCTATCTGACTGTAGTACAAACATAGATTAATTCACAATTCCCCTAACAGGCCCTTCAGAGGAGAACAATAACCCAAACCCAATCCCCACTTCTCCAACCTAAAAAAGGAAAAAGAGAAAGAAAAGAAAGGTGAGTTTCCAAACTATCCATAAATCCAATTTATTCCCACTTCTCCCTATTTGTATTCTTTCTTCTTTAACCCTGAGCATTAAATGTTTATTCAATTATGCTTAATGTACAAATGTAGTTGACAATAGTACCTTCACTCTGCAAACAAAATAGAAATTATGAGATGAAGAGCGAGTTTGTCCCCATCCCGCCTAGGATAAAGAGCTAAAGAGTTGTTCCTAATTCATTTCCTAACACGGTTCACCATGTGAAACCAAATACAGCTTCCTAAAAATTAAAAGAAGGCCACATGTGATATATCAAATTTCAAGATAGTTGACTGAAAAGAAATCAATAATCACCCATCATAAGATACCTTCATCGTCAGCACTTCTCGTTCTTCACGTTTTCTCTCTCGGAAATCATCCTCTCTTCGACGCTTTGCATCATCCTGTAAAATTGAAGAATTTTCTTCAGATCTTCTGCGTTCTTTCTCTTCATGTCTAGGAGAAAGTCTTTGAGTATGTCTGGTACTCCCAAATCTCCGATCACCATCTTCCTCTCTTCTATTGCCAGCACTAACAGATTGTGGGACCATATGAGGAGGTAAGGGTGGAGGTGGAGGTAAGCTTTGCCCGTGAAACCGATCATCAACATGAGATTTCTCAGAAGATGAATCACTGTGACGTAATTTACTTCGGTCATCTTTGCTTCTTTCATCCTTAGCTTTGTCACTGAGTCTATCAAAACTCCTATCTGAGCCCCTATCTTGTCCTCTCTCAACCGAACGCTCCCTTCCATATCTTTCCATTGACCTATCTCTTGATTTATCAGCCAAAATATCATCTCCACGGGACTTATCAGGACGCTCCATTCTTTCCCTGTAGTCCCTGTCATATCTTTCATTAACCTTATCTTTCGACCTATCCAAGGGCTTATCGGTGGCCCTATATGTACTTTGCTCCTCAGCTGCTATCCTTTCAACATCCATCAGTCTAGGATCCATAGACCTGTCTTTCTCAGATAATCGAGTGTCACCCTCAAAATCTTTCAATTCAGTATCCCCTTTCCGGCGTTTACTTAATCTCTCGGTTTCTTCAGCAGGACTACTTCGTTTCTGCAGCTTCTCACTAGACTTTGAAGCAGTAGCAGCATTATCATTCCTTGGGGAATGAACAACTCGAGAAGTTGGCCTCGGTGCATCAGAAGCTTCAGTTCCATCATCTTTTAAACTAGACCTCATATCTGAAGACTTGACAACTCCACTATCTCCCTTTGATTCATTACCATGACCATCTAATGTTCTAGTGGATGAGTTTGAACCTTTGGCTGAAGCTGTAATTGTGCTACCATTAGCCAAGCCAGTGGAAGCAACAGTGGTAACCCCACCATGCCGGCTCTCGGAAGCATGCAAGTGCAGATCTCTGTCGCTGGTCGAAAAGCCTGAAGTTCTTCCAACAGCCTTCCCAGACTTAATATCATCTTTTGCAAGATCTTGCTTTGGTGTCTTGTTAAGTGATCCAGTAGGCAACGATCGTTTAACAGCTTTCATCTACCAACCCAAAAAATGATGATTAGGAATTGAAAACTGAAAAAAAATTCTAAAACCCATATTTAGAATATACTTTGACTAATTCATTGTACAAAATATCTTTCTTTCTTCTCATTCTTTAAAAAAGGAAAAAAAAAAAAAAACAATGAGCCATAAATTGCACCAATCCTGGCCAAGAGGTAGCTTATTAGCACTTGGCACTTTTTGAGGCAAGCAACTAACTTGGCTGTGCCCCATTTGATAAGCATCACATTGATTTATGACCCAATTTATGGAGTTACATGTCATCAACAATTTGACTGACTAAAAAAATTGCAAAAGGGAAAAAGAACAATTTGGGGGGAAAAAAACAAAAGCATAAACATGAATGGTCATAACCCATCCTCAGGAAGTAAAAAAAGAAGCCATCATCAGTTCAAGGCTGTAACTTAATCTTTTAGCTCACATTAAAATCCCTATAGCTAGCAATTTGGTACGGTTGCTTTTGTGAGGAATAGGTCAGCTGCACCAAAAATCCTGGGACCTGAGACCTGGTCTTGGGATGGCCTGACCAGACAGCCCTCAGCCAAGTCCGTTTTCCAATACGCTGGATCCAAATAGCCATTTAGAAACAGTTAGGCTCAGACCTTACTTTTTCAAAACCAGTTCTCCCTCAGTCTGACCTGAGTAGGCCAAGAAGAGAGGCCAGATGGGCCATTTCAGGAGCTGAAAGGTTCAGCCCTACAAATTTCAATATCTTCATTTTTTTTAAATAAATACATAAGAATAAAATTAATATATCTTTTCTTTTTTCAATCTACTTAAATTTGATCTTCAATAATTTTTTCCTTCACTTTTTATCATATTGTTATATTTTAAAATAATATTCAGGTTGACCTACTAGGCTAGCCCACATAAGTCCTATAGGGCCAAATCCATGCGTAAGGTTAAAGGGCCAAGCTTTTCTCTCAGGTCAGGCCTGTCCAGCCCATTAACAAAACCGTTGGGCTAAACAAGCTAGAACTCCCAGGTAGCATTGACCAGGCCCGATCTGTTGGCAACCCTGAGGAATAGGGAACTAAGGGGGGGAAGGTCTGAAAAAAGGGTAGCAGATCAGTTTCTCCTAGCAATGCTACTAAATAATTTAGAAACTAACAGAAAAGAAATTTAAGAACCCCAGTTACATGATAGAAATAACAAATGACCCAGATTATACCTCGGTTTCTGCAGACTTTGGAGCAACTTTTGTCATATTTTCATCCAAACTTCTGGATGAAGATTCATCCATTTGTTTTTGATTTTCTGTCAGTCTAGACAAAGGAGCTTGTGAGGAAGATGAAGGCAAGAAGGACTGAGAATCTGACCCATTGAGGGATGAACTGCCTTTTGGCCTTGGATGCCCTTGGTCAGATTTCACAAGTGGAACACTTTCAGTTCTTTCCACCCTCCCATCTATAGATCTCGTTTTAGATATCTGGTCTTTGCTCAAATTCCCAGAATCTGAGTGTTGGGTGGCTGTAGCAACTGTTCTTCCTCCAGCAGATTCAATTTGTGAAGCACTAAGGGCTGAACCATTATGTAGAGCAACATGCTTTGCAGTAAGTAATGGAGCAGCCTTTAGCTCAAGATATCCCATGCCAAATTCTTCGTCAGTAACCCATGAAGGCTGTGAATGACAAGAAAACTTAGTACATTTCCCCTGAGTGAACAATAATGGGATTCAAATAGTCACTTACTTTTCTTGCAGCCAAAGCGGCAGCAACACCAGTTGCCAACACCTTAAGATCCTCCCTTTCATCACTTTTGATTTTAGCTACCTGTATGGAGTAAGGAAAATGGAAGATATGCATTTATAATGCTAAGCTACAACACATTCAAGAAAGAAAAACTAAAAAAAGCTGTATATATTTTGACATCATACCCGTTTTTCAAGGTTAATCCCAGTTTTCCGAGTAACAGGGAAAACACTAGAAATTTTTGTCAACATAATGAGAGCATTCCGTATCTCCATATACTCATTTGATTCCAAGCACTGGATCAACAACCGTGTGATTCTTTGACTCCATTTCCAGTGTACCTTTTCAGTAAACCAACAGATGCATAGCAATTTGAAGAACTTACAATCAGAATGAGTGTAGATAAGATTGCAGCACAAGAAGTTGCACTACAAAATATACATTAAAGTGAATCGATGCAAAATACATACCATCTCACCATACAATGCCGACAAAAATTTGGTGAAGAAAGAAATTGATTAATTAAGAATTTGTTCAGTCAAATGAACCACCCAATTTATGTTACACAACATCTGATATTTTCATTGTCACCAAAAGACCCTATATTAAAGGACTCCATAGCAAAATCCTCTTTAGAACAAGGATGGGTGTGATGTTAGGTAATTTTATAGTAAATATACTTAACTGATCGTTTAGTAGTAATTCATATTCTGGCGCACTGTGTCATATCACTAACATAATACCATCTCATCATTACAATAGTACCACCAACACGCATTCTCAATGCTGCCACACTGATAAAGCTCAATGAACTTCCAACATTGAGCATAATCAATAATATTTAGTATAAACACTCATTTAGGGTCATTTGTGATACAACAATGTGGTCTTGTCCAATCTGATGACAATTTACGAAAAAAAAAATTTAAGCAATTAAATGTTGAAGAACTCACCTTAATGAACTGGCCGTAAGTAACGCGCTGGCTGTTTGGGTATCTATAATACACAGCAAAGCCTGGCATGTTCCCACACTCACGTTCATAAACAGATTCATCACTCTGTAAACAAAGCAGTAGGCAACAACCACCACAAAGATAAAATAAAAAATCATGGAAACAATAGTTTAAGTATTTATGCAATGAAGGAAAACTATGCAAAATACTAACAAAAACCATTGTAGAGCAATTTGATTACCTTCCAGTAATAAGCAATCTTTAACGTCTCATATAAAAACCTACCAAGTCTTCCCGCTTCATATTCAGTGCAGCAGCATATCATGGGTTGTAAGGTTTTACATATGAGAACATCAATGTGGTTCACTGTATTAAAAAATGGTGTCCCAAGAGAGTGAAGTGTATGTACAAACATGGCACAATAAACAGCGTCTGGCATACTGAAAGTGCAGCGTGGAAATATACAGCGTTGGAGGAACTCCATGTTGATTTTCAAAGTATCAGGGCAGGAACTCAGCCATTTATCCTTTTCACGAGAAAGTCGCCTATGGACAGATGCAACATTTTCCTCATGCTTATGGAGCTCACTAGTTAGACGATCTAGAGACTCCTGAATTCTTTCCTTGTCCTTTTTCCTCTTAGTAATTGCTGAACTAGAATTATCAGATAGCTCCTCCAGAGCTTTAAGAGCAGCATGCTGCTTGGCAATTTCAGACTCATAACGATTTCTAGGAACATAAAGATCATACAGAGTGAGGCCCCAAAAAGTTGCATATAGGTCGGGAGAGAGACTATTCCATGCTTTTGAAGGCAGCATGGTTTTAACAGTATTGAGAAGATCAGACCACCTGCATATCATGATATAAAAAGAGGAAACAAATAAGAATACAACTATTGAGCAGGTAGAAATCAAATACGAGGGGTAGATAAAATCAATCCAGATCTGTGAATACAAATTTAGTTAATTCTTTTACAACAGCGAGCTAATATGTAGCTGTTCATGCCAGATAATACAATTGATATAAGCAAATTAAAGAAATAGTGAAATATAGGATTGATACCTTATAGGTTTCCGAGGAGAACCAAGATCCAGAATCACTTTGCTAGAATTCTCTGTTGGTTCAAACTCTGAATTTCCAGACTCAATATTTGTACCTTCACCATCATCTAATGGCCAAAATACATCATTGCTTCCTTGACACTTAAAGAGCCTCATTACAGGGCGATATATCAAAAAGGCAACCTAAATAAGGGACCAAAATCATCAGCATAAAGATGTTTTAGTACTAAAAAATCATGTTAGGATTTATTAAGCAAAAGGGTGAAGGGAAGGGCGGGGAAGGGAGGGGCCGAGGGGGAGTGATATACCTCAGGGTCAAGGTGATACAAGTGAACAAGATCATCAAGTGAGGGAATCAGCTGAGCATAAGCACTAGCTGGCGTCACTGCACTACAAAGAAATTCTACATATTGAAGCAGAGTTCCATGGCATCTGTCAAACTGCTCACTGACCATTTTAATGTAAGGAGCATCTGCATTTATTACAACCCTGCACAACACAATATGATTACGTCGTGTCTCTAACAATTAACCAAAACTTCATTGATAGATTTTCAATAAAAAACAACTGTGGCAGGCAGCACATATCCATCAATAGGAAAATTATTTTAAAAAACAAAAAAAAAATAATTAAAAAAAAGGAGAACCATAGGAACCACCTCAAAGATTGTTTAGCCTCCAGACAAAGTCTCTATAAAGTACGTACCCAACAAAAAGCAAAGTATGATAGATAAGAACCACATCGCAAAATTTTCCAGCAATTATTTGTCATAAAACAAAGAATTAGGACTACTATTTTGCTCATCTATTATGGTCCATTACTGTTATTAAACAGAGACTCAGGACAATCACAAACGATCATTTTCTGCCCACCCAAACCCCTAACATATCATGTACATTATCATTTTAGAAAAGAGGGAAGAGTAAATGATTGCACATTCATGCTCCATTCTTTAAACACACGTTCATCAGTCTCCCTACATCAAACATAATCAGACAGACACCAAGAGGAGTATGCATATGCATGGATATTTCAGTTCACAGTGCATGTGCAGTGTTTATATAAGGGTTCTACATGCATAAGAATACAGTATATCTGATGCCTAATGGCAAGTCAAACTTCATGTATAACTGCGGGTGCCTGGAAATCAAAACAAGTAAATTGTGCAACTTACACAGAACGATGTTGAGCAATAAGTAACAAGAGGGGGATTGCTAATTTTGGCTCATCCTTTGGCAGCAATGCATCTCTTAGCCTGTTGGTGGATTTGATCAGCGCCTGCATGGATACTGAATGAACTCAAAAATTCCAACCATGGTAGAAATTTTACAAAGTTAAAACAAAGAGCTCATGCTGGACACTTTTATTTATCTGCCTATGCTGGGAAGAGAAGACATTTTGGAATACTGAAATCTTCAAGAGATGTATATCAACACACATGCTTTCCAATTTAACTAAGATCAAAATATTCATCTTCAAACTAAAGGAAGAATCAAGCTTTGATATTTTTCTCTTAAAGAAGACAATGGGGAGTTACAAGTTCCAAATCTCAAGAATATTTTGCAACCTTAGTTATACATATATAGCATGTTTTCAACCATGGCAAAGAAAATCCAGCAGAACATGGACATGGCAACTGCAGAGTAGGATTATCTAGTACAGCTTTACATCAGATCTCAACAAAGAACATTTTATAAGATGTATCTGTTAAATCTTAAAAAATAAAGAACAACCAAAAGAAAAACCATGCCAAGAATTATAAATGTAAAATATTTCTTTCAGAGAAGTCATTGTGAGGGCAAAAACAGCAACTTGTATTCATAGAGGACAAGACCACGGTGGAAATGTGGAATAAAATAGCAGAGTAGTCTAACCACTGCTTAAAACTAATGCCTCAGTGTGTCAATAATGAAGGGAGGCAGCATGCAGCCACCCTGTATAAATACATCATGCAAAGAGAAACGGGCAACTTGAGCAGGCCTAAGAACTGAAGCACTATGAAACTACCCACTAAAGACAACAAAGTTCAGTTCAAATTGATTTCAGCTGATATCATGCTGAAAAATAACAGCTTCAAACTTTGGTATTATATCAGTTATTTACGGAGAGATAGAATTTTGCAACTAACAACAAGGAGACGTCACTGGGTTCGTTTTGAACCCTGTATAATTTAACTTTTGCACTCTAGGCATTGCACTAGACTGTGCTCATAATTATGCATAGGTCCAACTCCCAAGCTAGATCAGGTAAACAATCCATTCAGCCCAGACCCGAACCAAGAATTCTCTTTCCTAGCAGAACCATCTTCATTAGTAAGCAGGTGATGAGATCAAGTAGAAACTAGTATGGCATCAGAGACCAAGTCACAACATTTGCAAAGGAACTGCTAATTCAATGTAAAATACTGGAAATTTTAATAAATATGAACCACAAGCATTTTGGGGAAAATATTATCCAGCCTATATATTGCTGTTGTACTTAAAATTGGACAAAACTTTTAAAATTTAAGAAAATTAAAGGCTTGTTTGATCAATCCAAAATGCAAATCAGTAAGTTGAAAGCTCATTATCCCCTCCCTCCTGCCCCAACACAGTGAAATCCCTTGATAAATGACCATAATATGACTAATTTCTGCAACCTGAGAAGGCAAAGTGCAAATATGCTGAAAGAACTACAAAATTTAATTGCTTCACAAACTAATCGGATTAAAGCTTAAGATGAAAGTCCAATAAAATAACCTTATTGTTTCGAGTTACACCAAAAGAAGTAGCCTGATATCGGAGGGTCTCACTCCCTGCCATGGCATCCAACTGGTCCTCTGTAAGGTTCTCTGTGTACTGTACATTTGCCATTTGTTGAATAAGCTCCTGAGTGATCATAAAATTATAGTTAATGACTGCTGGGTTTGATTATGTCCCATGAATGGTGTAACCTTTCTTAACAGTACCTGCAGGAGAACAAGCTCAATTCCTTGCCCCTTTTTTAGATGGTTCACAAGATACTGGAAAAGACCCCTAAGTTCCATTGATGGGTACTTCTTGCACCTATCAAGCCAACAAACCACATTAGCACATGTTGAGGGAGAATAGGATGTGGCATTTATCAGTATGTCATGAAACAATTAAAGGCCAACCACATAATTCAATAGATAAAAAATACAGATGGAGAAAACATTAACCAAGCACTACTGTTAATTACGCACCCAACAACCAACAGCAGAAAGACAAAGCAGTAGGAACAACAATTTCTTTGAATTAGAACCAATACCTATAACAAGTACAACTAATATGTAATCCAACAAATTTCCTATAACTGATGAGATGCTTTGCAATCTAGCCTAACTCCTAGGATGTAAGTTGGAGTTGGTCTCTCAATCCTCTAAGGATCCCTATTAGATTAAGATGCAACTCCAAATGATAGAATTACTTCATTTGTTGATGTGCTCATTGCAGCTCCAACTTTCCTCAAAAAGGGAGCACCGTTGAAAATCAAATTTTCATTTAGCCAACTATAGCACAAGCTTCCTACAGTAGATTACCCAGTAGAAAATGATGTGACAAAATCAAATCCATGAACATCTAAATAAATAAAATAAATTCAACTATGTACATAAATGTGAAGGGATATACATCTGCTCAATCTGTTCATGAGTTTCCATTTTAATAAGAATGCAGAAGATGGACAGATTAACTTTCTTCGCTCGCATCATTTTAGAAGTTTGGAGAAAAGTGCTCTCAGAACAAACAGAAGTATCAAAAAGGATTTCGTGAAAACGATCCTCAGGTACATAGTTTAGACTCATCTCAAAAGTACATAACTTATTAAAAGGAAATAAAGTTCGCAAATTGCCATGAATTCATCACCATTTCTCTGTGTTGCAAAAAGTCTCTATGCTAGTGTAAGAGTTCTTGGTAGTAAACCAACATTTTCATCTTATTAGCATCAGAGTCCTGCTGTTACCTAAGGTGATTACATAATCACACTGTTCTACATCTTGATGATCTTTATGCAATTAGTTTCAGCCACAACAACAATTCATGCAGGCAAACTAAACATGAGGTATCTATCAGATAATAAATATTTTGCCACAATAATCCTTCTCTAAAATCTCCCTTCTGCATAACCAAACCTCCAGAACCACTGCCCCATGACATCCAAATTCTTTGTTAGCAATGTTCATCAACTTCAGAACAGACCAGAAACCTAACAAGGCCTCTACTTCCTCATCTAGTTCCAGCCACAAATGATACTTCCATACCTTATCTCTCAATACTCTAACCCAATACACCCTCCAAGCATATATTCCATAGAGGTTAAGATGAGAAACAAGCATAGGAATTTTATTGGCAAACTAAACAAAGAAATGCTACTGAGAACCAATTACCACAAGTGGTCCACCACAAAAAAAAAAAAAAAAAAATGAGAAGCAACTATGAGATGAGGAGAGCAAGAGGTACCACAATAGCAAAAGGCCAGCAGAGGAAGCAAAGCTTCAACTAGATGATTCTAACATGGATAGATAACATCACTAGAATGAATAAGATCAACATGACAATGGACAGAAGAAAACAGGCAGCCCTATTGGCTGGAAAAATTAGAGTTGTCCAGGTTAATTTCGTCAGCTGGTTAATCAAAACAAGTTACAACACCAATGAAAAGGATAGACGCTACAAGCACAGAATGTTCTGGAAGGTTCCTGAATGAACAAATGAAACATAAGAGGATATGATGTAAAAAAACAAAGAAAAAAAATTGTAAAGGTTCAGAAGAAAAGGTTAATTATAAGTAGAACAGAAGCCTGCAAAAACCATCTCCCCAACACACCCTTTCACAAGTCAATTGATACGAAATCCTGTAAGGCTTTAGCAATGCATCAAAATTTACAGTTATTGTCACTTGACATGACTGACTGACTGGTAATAAGCAGCTAATTATCATGCGGCATCCTTCGGGGCTGTTAACATGATACCACATAAAAGACCCACCCTTCGGGGCTATTAACATGATACCACATAAAAGACCTATCTCCCAAATATCCACACTTCAAACATTGGAATTAGAATGCTACTAACACCTAACAGCTAACAGCAAAAACAATAAGTTGGCAGTCACCCTGTCACTAGATTTAGGATACTTGAGAGCCCATATCCTCCTTAGTAGGAACCCAATGCAAGAATGTTCTTAAAGAATTCAGGGAACAAATAATAAACCAAACTAATTAAGAGTTCTACCAGAGAGTAGTAAGGAATTAATAACATCACCCACCTCGCACAACAAACAAAAGAACAAACTTCTGTAATTTAAGCAACTTAAACAACACTGACTTCATCAAAGCTAGATGCTAGAATCACAAATACAAAAGATACTTCAAGACAAAGGTCTTCCATAACCTATTGAAAGACAGGAGCAGAGTCTAAGTTTGTATCCACAAAAATTAGATCCCAAGTCCTATTTTAAACAAGAAGAAGTCATATGCTATCCAAAGAATTACAAATACAAAGCCCCATAATCCATACTAGAACATGAGAGTATCATAACAAGAAAATTCAAGAAGAAACAGTTATCTAAGCAAAATTACATATTAGTACCACTCTTCTTTATTTGACATTCTTAACATGTTTCATGTATGGACCTAAATCATCATCATCTAAATGCTGTTATTATCTTAGAGACCGAGAAAGAGAAAGAGAAAGAGAAAGACGGAGCAGAGAGATTAAAACAAAGCAAAGCAATTTTTTTTTTTCTCCAATAAAAAGACTTCCCCATTCATTGCATAACTGACCAGCCCTGAATCACCAGGAGCCTTGAGAGATGTAAGTTGATAGAGGTAACAGCACCATCAAACTTCTGATTGTTGCCTCCATAATATCAGAAATACACTTCAAAATTGCAAAATCCACTCCTCTATATCTTACATCCTAAGGTGATGTATCGACTAATCTCTTTAACAACTGAAGAAGCACAGCAGCTACACATCGCATTGCACAATCATGAAGGTCCATATTCCCTCAACTAGCAAAAAGCCATCTTCAAAACCCAGCTAATGTGGTTACAACTGAACGAAGGAAGTGCACACACCTCCTTAGACATGGAACATATTCTCATCGAGAACAGTAATAGTAGGCTTATCAAAGGTAAAATTTTGAAGTAAAACTTCTATGTGAGCAAATGCAGAATTCTTGGTATTTTCCAGCAGCAAAGAGCAGTGTACAAGCAATCAATAGCTGGAAGGAGCATGGAGAAGAAAAAGAATGCTGCCTAAACTTGTTAATCAACAAAACCAACTGCCTTCAACTTTCAGGCCCCCACCTAAACCCAACCCCTTCTTGAGGACAACAAATCATTTGGTTTAGATTCAGCTGAAGTATTAAATTGCACAGAACTGCAGTTGAGAACAGAAATTCATTTGCCAAAAATGTCCATCACGTCTTCTATCTCACTACTAATTCCATCAATCCGTTCTGCACTTTAAAATTTTCAGGAGTACTACATATGCCTCTTGGTCAAACCCATTAGAACAATCAGTTTCCACATCGCCAATTGATTGGTTTCCTTCACATATTCACAAGCTCACTCTCAAATATTTTTCCCTTGTCTCCAATCTAGACAAATGGCACTTATCTTTCCTGAATCACGAGTGATCATTTCCAAACTTCTATAATAGTCTTCTGTCTATCAATTTCATCTTCTCGTATCTTTTTCGAAGCATTATAAAATTCCTTTCTCACCTCTAACCAGCATTTTCACCAAAATTGAAACCAGAAACAAATAATTGCTGATTCACCTCCTAATCCAGCAAATATCACTCTCCATTCTGACGACATTTCATCAAACCTTGCCACAGGACCCTCTATGGTTCACTGAGCAGTGCCGCCTGCTTAGCACATGAAGATGTTGGAATTTAAGTCAACTTGCAAATAACAGACATAAAATCAGCAATGCCCACAACATCCCTGGCTCCAGTCATCCTGCTTTTGCCGAATTTATTCTGCATTCCAGCAACTGAAGCAAAGCACCCCAACATAAATCTAAACTCTAAATACAATGGAATTACCATACAAAGCGAGTAATAATTTCATAAAGATGCCAAAAAAAAAAAGGGCAGAAGATCACTTGATAAGCAAGATTATATTAGAAAGAGAAAAGGAGGGACAAAAATGAATGAACACTATGGTTTGTAAGATTGTCACATGCAACCCCAGAAAAAGAACAACAAAAGCACAACCAGAAAATCACTCGAGAAGCACATAGAGCTTGCAAGCAAAGAAAGGAAAAAAATGACAAAATAGAATCAGGTGCATTGGCAGTGTATGGCAACTTAGATAACATAACATGAAAGATTAAAATCTCCTAACATATTTGCATAAACGTTGAACTAAAGTTTCTTGATGTAACAAATATATTCTGCTAATAAGAATCAATGACACAAAACTTATAGGAAAACATAAACAAAAAAGAAACAATAACCAAAACTTAGTATGACAACTTGGATATGCAGCACACAAGAAGCTATAGAAGTTTTCAAAGAAGAAAGCTATACATACAGGTGACCCCAAAATGAAGCCAAAGATTGAAGCCAGTCTGACAAATTAAGGCCATCATCTTTCAGCTTATCACGCCCACCTTGTACTAATCTCTCGATCACAACATATTCCAAGACATCATACTCAAGCTGCATAGAAATGATTATTTTGAGAGGTTTCAAAACACCAGAAAATTTCATACCAATAATAGATAATTAATTTTTATAAGTAAAATGCTGGTAATTGATAACTCACCACATATCAATTTGAACTTCAATTTGACAAATACGAAGATTTGGATGATGAAAATTAGTAAAATGAAACACTGTCCACAGAACTATTAACTCCAAAAAAACAAAGACAAAGTAGAAACTTCAATTTCAATGAGTTAATCAAATCTTATGATGACTGTTACTTGGAAAACTTTGTAAGTCCAAAATTTTAAAATTAGATTGGCACAGAATATTCTATTTGGCATCAACATAAGGCAGTATTTAAGGTTCATAACTCCAAGAAAGGTCTTCCCAATGTTTTTTTCATATCAAAAACTAGTACATTAAGCTCATGATGAACAATATGATTATACATTTAACCTCCCAAATTTTAATGAATAACTCAATACAGGCAATGCTCCTAGATAGGCCACTCTACAGTTTAAAAGAAACAAGGAAAGATGCAAGGATGCATTAAAAAGCGATACAACATCAAACCCAACACATAACAGAAAACAAAAATGGGAACTTCACTTCAGAAGAAAATGGATTAGAGCAGCGAAAAGAGGAAGTTGCAGATCAGGAATCTTAGGGATCCTGTACAAAATGCATAAGATTAAAAATTTTAAGCAACATTTGTGCAAGTGATTAATCATAGATCTAGAGAAGAATATCAACCATAATTCTTAAAGGTGTTCACCTCTTTTTACATGTTTTTTTTCTCAGACACCTACTTTTACATTAAACAAGCGATTATTACAAGAGAGCATCTAAGTGCACTTTCAATCACATATGCAACAAGTCAAAACAGTAACGTAAATTTGGCTATTTTCTCGCTCAGGCAGCTCAATACGTCTGGTTGAAATAAAAATGTCAATTGGGGATTCATCTCCATTGATCTGACTGAGTTAATGGGTACAGATCACCGTTAATAGTCAAGCAGGCACTGCATATTATGAGAAGTTACTATATTCTGCTCAGTTTTATCATGCACAAATTCTGGAAAAATGTTCATAGCTGGAAGAGATCCAATTCAGGATTTTAAATAAAAAAAATGCTAATACTTTTAGCAAGACTAGATAGATGGAAGACCAATACAACATGTATGAGACTGTTCATTTACATTATCACAGATGAAATGAGACCTTTTGTACTACAAGGATCAACAAAATTTCAAAAGCAGTGATATGGGACATATGTAAGAAAGAAGGAAAGTGCATAGAAATGACACAAAAGATGATACAAACCTGTGTCAAATACTTGAACGCGTCTACAACAGGAGCAATCATATCTCTGTATGCCTCAATCTGTTATTCAAATTCCCTAAAAAGTTATTTCTCATGTGCAAGAAATTCAGAGGTGCCAAACTAATCACAGGGCATATGCCCTATTAGATATATTACCTGATGGACAATTGTACGAAGTACAGTCATTGGATTGGCATGTGCTAGTTTTGCAACCATCCGACCCAACTGCTTTAAGTTTTCTTTGGCCAGCCGTTTCAAAATCCTTCTAGTGTCCAACTAGAAAACAACAAAGATGGCCAAATAAGGGTATCAAGAGACCAATTTTTCATCAGGTGAAAAAAAAAAGTAAAAGGATATTAACAGTTGCACCTTTGCCGTTTGTCTTGCAGCCAATATCATAGGGTTCCGCTCATCATCTTTTTCCCATTCACCATATAAACGATACCGCACCTAAGCAGACGAGATTCATCTAGCAACGTTGTCTAACCATCTCTAATATTATCTAATAGATGTAAATAATATTTAATTAACGCCAACCTCATATGGAAGCAGATTCAGAACTTCCCAGATCTCCTGTCCCACTGCTGGATTTGCAGGTATCAACTGTAGAGAAGGAAGCAGACATGTTCCTAGAGCTTCCTCTACCCTTGTCCTAGCCTCCTTCAGGTGCAGACGTGGATTTCTATTCTCACCAGTAACAGGCTCAAGATTTGAAGCTCCATCAGTACTACCAAGAAGCTCGACAGCAGACAAGTAGTAACCCCTCAAAACTCTACAAACCTGCCCATGAAGAAACCAACAGTTACGAACTTAACAGCAAAAGTTTCAAGCAGAAAATTCAAGTATCAGTATACTAGAGACAAACTGCACCTTCTGCAACAATAATGTATCACGGTAGAGATAGGGTCCAGCAGTGGCAAGCATCTGAAAGAGTTCTTTAGGAAGATCAACAAATGACCTATTACTGGCTAATGAACTTGAATCCATACCATCAACACTGGCTCCAGAGGGAAACCCAGAACTTTGAAAATGCATCCGACGAACAATATGATTTGCTGAAGAGATTGACTTTTCAATAAGCCTGAACATGTATAGGAGTGTCATTGTGTTATTTAACAGCAACATATACAATCAACACCAGTTTCACAGGCAAACCCAGAACATCAAAAAAGCGTCTAAAAAACAATATGATATGCTGAAAAGAATGACTTTATCTTTTTAAAAAAAAAAAATAACCAGGATATCCAGGTTGGAAATCCAACAAACAGATGGAAGACCCATCCTCTTCAGAGCCCTGAATTTAACAAGGTACAAATTTAGTGTCCCTTAGAGGATTTGAACCCTAGACCTGGCCCATAATTTGACACTTGCTTACCAATAGACTGAACCCCTCAGGGTTGAAAAGAATGACTTTTCAACAAGCCTGAACTTGTGTAGGAGGGTCATTGTGTTATTTAACAGAATAATACATAATCAGTCTCCATCCAATGGCTAACAGCATAACAGAGTAGAAGAATGCCTGAACTTCCCAGAGTGACTTCTTAGATTGAGTGATAAAAGTCATGCATATTGATCACAGTGTGATTCTAAGGTTGGGTCCTATGCTGCTCAGACTAGGTGCAGATATTAAGACTGGGTGTGCATCTAAGCATCTAATTTTGTTAATTTTCAATATTTCATTGAATTAGAGTAACTGGTAGTCATATTCTTAACAGTGTCATCTCTTATTGAAATAGATACTTCAAGATAGACAGAGTTACAGCAACATAAATAGGGTTCTATATGACTGAGCATAGATACAATCATGAACAGAAGCATACCAATAAGTTGAAGCTTGAAATTAATTTGATAGATAATTAAATAGAATACAACAGATTACCTAAACAAGCCAGTACAAATCTGTATATGTGCCACTGGATTCAGCAATGAGAGACGATCGAACAAAATATGGGCATGGTACCTGGAAACATGGCATCTTAAGCAACCATCAGATATGAATTGGCCAATTAACATTGCAAAAGAAGAAAAGATGCTACAAAGTAAAACTTCATCAGTAACCTGCTAAATTTTTAATTATTCATAAAACAATATAATTTTGTCAATTTCTGTGAAAAAAAAAAGGATGTCAGAGAACCCACAGGATCATATCATAAAAGTATGATAAAATTTCACGTAAGTCTCAAGATTGAATTCAAATGAGTGCTGCCAAGGCAATTAACAAAATATCAATTCAAATAAAATGTCTCTATCACCATTGCAAACTAAGCATACATAACTATAGTTTGGAATCATGAAAAATTGTGAAATAATTAGAGCAATGAAAATACTTATAGGCATAAAGACACAAAGGCACTGATTCCATGCATGTCTGAGATTAAAAGGAACAAACTAAAAACCAATTACATGAGGAGATAAAAATGTAAAAGGGACAGGATCCTATAACTTAAAGTAACCTACCAATCATCCACAGAAAGAAACCCACAAAGCAATCCCAAAGTTTGATTACTTTCAAGCTCTGCAGAACGCTCAGCAACCGCCTCAGTTTCCATGTCTAAAGCAGCAAAAAGATCTACTGTGACATCTCCTTGTTTCTCATCCTCCATGAGATCCTTCCCAGTGGCAGCAAGGTTTATTTTTCCAATTTTGTGAGCCTGCATATATTAATATTTATAAGAGAAACAATCAATTGGAGAAGTTTATCAACCCTCCACTAGAAGATCATTGACTCAGTAAATCAGTAAAAAGATACTGTAGAATACTAGGCCAGCAAGCCTTAAAAGTCCGCAACAAACAAAAGCAATTATCTAAGGCAAAATATCCAAAGCACACAATTGCACATAGAACTGCCAAAACAACAATACTACTAAGCTAAGCCTTTGCGTGGTAAGGTATCTCTCTTCAAAGAAAGAAGAGGTTGTAATTTCGATCTCAGATCATTGGTGAATGCCTGCCTTGTGCAAGAAACTAACAGAATATTACTTTGAAGATTAACAATAGGAAAGATAATGCACACACTCATGATTTACTTCCGACACCTAAAAATAAAGCATGTTAATCAGAAATATACCTCCTCAAGTCGTTTTGCTGAAAAAGCATTATAATGCTCAACTGCTTCATCATCCTTGGGAAGTAGATGTGCATATCTACAAGAAAGGCATAATTCCTCTCAAAAATGAAAGAGCTAATGCAAATTACAGCAAAAGAGAAACAGAAAAAACAAGTTAACTTAAAGACAGTGAAAAATGCACAACAGAGATTAATTACATAAGAGCAATGCAAATATCAGCAAATAGTGCATCAGAATATGAAAAGGATACATGAACTAACACAATGTGTCCTGCTGAAACTTATGATACAGATATCACAAATGTTTGATTACATCAAGTAACGGCATTCTTCTATTTTTTATTTTTCCCTTTTATAAATGATAAATTCAGCAGGACACCCATATAAAGGAAAAAGAAAAAATAAAAAAGGGCAACAGCTACTGAAACCTCAACATGGAAGCATCTAGAAACCCCAAAGACATAGAAGTTGTGAGTTCCACTAAAGTAGAAACCCATGAGATTTTGTCTGTAAATAAGCCACCTCCACTCCAATCCAAGTAGATTTAACGCTTTAAAAGCAATTGTAGTCCTTCTCAGTAGCCTATATGAGAGAGCTGCCCCCCAAGCTAATAAAATCTCCTTTTAAAAGCCAACTTCCACTCAAAACTTCCATTAGAACCCAAGTGGGTATAGCCCACTGACTAAGGATGAACAAAAGGCAGAAAGAGGTCAGCATTTCCACTTAAGTGCTGTCCTGCCTAAGGACAGAGCTCGTTCCTGGCACACCCTGGGCCCCATGAATTTGCCCCAAGTGGGAAAAAGACGGAGGAAATCGTTGGATAACACAGTTAAAAAAAAAAAAAAAACTGCCATTAGAAGCTGGACAGTTTGGGCATAATTAAATGAACTTAAGAAAGCAGACTTCTTAACTCAGAAGCATCACAGCAATGCACCAAAAAATGATGAATAGTTTCACTATAACCCACATAAGCTAACACAAAAATTTACTTTTATTAGGCAGGATGCACAAGCATACAGATCAATGCCCCACTCTTAGAATATAGGTAAAATTGTTATATTTCAGAAATCTAATTCCAAATCTGTACTTGAAGCATTCCCATGACTATTTTTTATACAAATTCCCATGACTAACTAGTGCAAACTAAAAACTGGAACGTCTCCTCTTATCCCGAAAAAGAGAAAACAAAACAAAACTCTGAATGTTTCCCCTAAAAGATTTCTTCTCCAGAATCAGTAAACTCATGAGCTAAAATCACAGCAACAGTTCTGCATCCTCCTCTCTTCCTCTTTCCTGAGGAACAAGTTGGAGCCAATAACAATACCCACCCTACCCTTTTGACTTAAGCCAACACCTAACAGCGCAATTAGAGCAAAATCCAATGAATGATATGTTAGTCATTCAAATGTTTCTCTAGAAGATCCCTTTCAAAAAAGGGGAAAAAAAATATCAGAACTTCTCGCAGAAGATACTTGAATCACCTATCAACAGGCTGATACATGACAGTATTCATTAGGGCACAGATAGACTCACCCTCAACTTCCACTCAGTTTGAGAGAAAATTTATTCAGAACAACCATCTCAACAAATAGAAGGAAGTGAAACAACATTTTATGTAAGATGAATTGGGATTTATCATCAAAAGATGTAAACAAAAGGAATGACAATTTTTAAAAGAAAATGTTAATCCTTGATAAGAGCTAATCCCAATTTTTATTATCTGCTTATAGAGATAAATTAAACATGACAAGAAATACAAAAAAGGGTTAAACGATGATACTTTGCCAAGGATAAGTTCAAAAAATTGCAAGAACATGGAAAACCACAATATGCAGCTCAGTTCCAACAAGAAAGAGACAATGACTATCCCAATTCACAGGACGAAGATCATAAATATAAATTGGCTTAATTCCAAATGAATCAGCAGAAAGATAATCACTGTTACCACTGTACAAAATGAAAGGCACTTCAAAACCTTAAAAAGAAAGAGTGGTAATACTCTGGAGGAGGAAAACTTAAAGGCATTCCAAGACAAGTCATCTCTCCAAGAATACATTAGAACAAAATAAATCACTACATTACAAGAATAAAAGAATGCAGACCACTCACATGCTATCAAGATCGATGAAATCTTCCTTGACAAGCAAAGCAGTAAGCTTATAGAGTCCAAATGGTACGGGACTATGTACTTCCAAACGCTGATAAAATTGAAACTTGAAACCAAGAATTTGTGAAGCATGAGACTGCACAACATAAATTTATAAGGAAACTGATGGCCTTCAGATTGTGCTTCACAAATCCAAAACCAATTAATATAAACTAAGAAATACGCATACCTTAGGAAAGATGGGAATCAACTCCAAAAAGACATTGTTATCAAGTTGAAGTTCAAAACATTCCAAAACCTGATCAAGAGACAATTGCAATTCAAGAGTCACCCTGCATTGTCTAACTCTTCACATTTTACAGAAGAGGAAACCGCCAAAAACACTTGATAAGCAAAAATATGAGACATCCGTAGACAACTTACAATATCAAAAACACGGTTTGGATCCAGATCAAAATGTCCAATTAATGACTGCAGACATTGTTTAAATCAGCAACTGTCGGCACTACAATAAACATAATGAAACACTGAATAAAAATAGAAGTCAAAACCTTGATAATGCCTATTGTTGCTGCTGATGCATTTTGCGTGGAATCTTCAGAACCTCGACAAAGAAGAGTAACCTAGAGATCCACAAGATGGTAAGTGCTAGAACAAGAACCCAAGTAAACACCAAAACAATTGACAACCAACAAAGGAAAAATAGAAGAAACATCCAGAGTTTTAATTATTTCAGTTGGATCATATTTCTCCTAGCCAATTATAATATCTATCACCAGTTCCAACATCAAGAGCAAGCATGCAAGTGAAATAATGGAAATTATTTCAGTTGGATCATATTTCTCCTAGCCAATTATAATATCTATCACTAGTTCAAACCAACATCAAAAGCAAGCATGCAAGGGAAATAATGGAAATTATTTCAGTTGGATCATATTTCTCGTAGCCAATTTTAATATCTATCACCAGTTCAAACCAACAACAAAAAGAAGCACGCAAGGGAAATAATGGATACATCTTAATCAATCAAGTTTTCGTAAAAGAAAAGTGCCATTTGATGGTAAACGCCTAACAAAATTCAAAAACTTTGGAGGACAAATATGGTTGTTAAAGAATTCACTCTTACAACCACAGGTTAATTGGATAAATGCTCATTTAAGCAGATAAGTTATAAATATCATTGAATATAAACAAAACAGAAAAGAAATAAATAAGCCAAAAGTAGCAACGCATTACAAACTCTAAATTTGATTATTAAAGTAATTGAGTGCTGTGGTTTTTAAATTTCGGTAAATATTAGTACTGGCATTTATTCAATCTGGAAATAGCCCCAAGAAGAAAGAAAAAAAGGAGAAAAAATCATTTATCTCACAAAACTTTGAACTATTTATAGTCCAGACCAGCCCAACTGAGCGAGAGAGTGCATTTCCAGAAAAGATTACTAATAAATAAGATGAAAGTAAAAACGTAGGAATAAATAAGATGAAAGTGCAAAAATCAACAAAATGAGAAGAATAAGTGCCAAAGAGAACACAAAGTCCAAAAAAAATTTAACAAAAAGAAACCTGAAGAAGAAGTGCGAAACACATTGCCAAAAGGAAGCCAAAACTAGTAACCTTCATGTGGAACAATGGCATGAAAAACCGTATGCTACCGGAACAAATGCATAAAAGATGCTTAACTGTTAGTGAGAAAGCATGCAGGTAAGGGCTAAGGTGACAATTTGTCACACAACATATGGTTAGATGAGTTCAGGTTCAGCTTAGTTCTGTTCATACTATTATCATGTTAAACTAACCATGTCTTAAGATTGACCACTTAACCCAGAATCACCTTTAATTAATGTGACTGATAAGTTTGTGTAAACAGAGCCCAAATAAACCAGTTCAGACCTGTTTAAGACATGATTTTAAAAATCTATTTTAAATTAATAATAATAACTAAATAAAATAGGACTCTGTGTAAATTTATCAAACATTGGATGAATATTGACTAGCAATCATGAATGATTAGTACTTACAAATGATCATGCACAATAATGCACTGATGTTGATTAGTATTTGCAGATTCTGAATTAGTAAGTCAATTGGGTTTTATCATGAAGTTTCATGTCATGCCAAGATGCAACTTGAAATAAATTATCAGCTTCATCTTGTGAAACATGCCTAACTAAACAACATTATGTGCTTGGGAATTTCACAACATAAAAATCACATGAAATTCTTAAGCACTAACATAATTTGATCTCTCAGCATATCTTTGTAAATATGCCATGTGGACATGACCAATTTGTGACACAGTAACCTGAATTGCCACTCTTAGCAGGGGGCAAAAGACTGGGGGCAGAGAAAGGAAGCTAGGTCTGTCAGACAAAGTTAAAGCAATGACGTAGAAGGAGAATTAATTCGACTTAAAAGGATATTAAAAGAAATCCCTTCTCTATTTCTTGCCTAACCTGCACAGTTATGACTGCATGTTTGAGTTAAAGTAGCCCAGTTTCAATAATAAATTGTTGCTACCTTGAAAACTTCTTGTGAAAAGAAAAAATAAATAAATAAACCATACAAGCACAAAGGGGGTTCCACCCTAGTGCAAAGTAGTATATTATTAACATAACAAAATTTTCAAAGAACTCTATAAGACATCTTCATAAAAGGTTCACCAGTAAACCAAAAATTTAAAGGTCTGAAACTATCGACTATTAATTAATTCAAGAGCACTCTCCACTCAGTCAAAAGCTCTCCTATTCTTTCATTTCAAGCCACCATAAATGATTTTTCATCTTGTTCGGAAGCTCTTATTTCCCCACCATGCCTAAATCTACTTTTCAACCAATCCAGCCACCGCCCAGGAGACAGCAATGATAGCAAAGGCTATTTATGTCCAAAATCCAGATTTGAATAGGGAGGATACGGTCTTTTGGAGGGGAGTTAGGGGAAGAGAAGGAAGTTCCCGCTTAAATTTTTCTCAAAAGATAGTGGCTGCCAAAAAGTTAGAATAAGTACTGGTTACCCTGGAAATTAATTTGGAAGGTGGATGCACCTTCAAAGGTGGCTTTTGCCACAAAGGAGGCAGGTTGGGGTAAACCCCTAACTCTTCACAATCTACAGAAAAGAGGAATGTCCTTAGCTAACAAGTGCCTCTCCTGTAAAAAGCAAATTGAGACAGTGAACCACTTGTTGATTTGGTGCAAACGGTAAAAATTGGGTGGTGTCAGGCTTGGTAGCCACTGAATTAAGTGCTGGGGCAGGTAGCAAAGCTGCCAGTCACAGAAGAAAGCTCACTGCATTGATTCCCCTCCTCATTTTTCGGTTAGTATGGACTGAAAGGAATAGGAGGGCTTTTGTAAGGGCAAAAACACCTTAAAGCTGTTGGTAACCGGAAGTTTTTTTTGTAAATGAGGACTTCGTAGAGTTTCCCGATGTCATTGGAAACTAACTATATGCATATTGGTGGCAACCCTTTGGTGCCCTTACAGTTAATAAAAATATATTACTCCGTTTCTGAATAAAAAAATAAAAAACAACAATAGAAAAAGTCATTTCACAAAGTTGTGTCACCCACAATCACAAAAAGAAGATGATCAACGGTTTCACAACCCTTACAAAAACAACACTGTTTTACCATTATCTTTCATCGATTTCCTAAACTCTCTGTAGCCTTGTCTCATAGCACACTGCACCTTGTGCAAAGAAAGCTAGTTTAATAGTGCACCCCTCCTCCAAATAGCACACCACAGCACAACTTACACTCCATTCAGCAACCATTTTCAAGAGGTCCAAAGTAGGACTTGCAACAAATACTTCAAAGTAGGACTTAATAATAAATATTCCATTCACTTTGAGGCACCATTTAACACTACCTATTATATTAAAGCTCACTCTTCTTACCATACAATTTCTCAAAAGGTAGAAAACACTTCGTATTTCCCAATGGTGCACATCGTGGGAGAAATTCCCCAAACCAAATCCTTGTTTAGTCTAGAAGCACAAAGGCTCCCACTAAAATAGCCACAGAACCTTACAGGAGCTAGATTTTGTATCTGGGCAGCACCGCCTTGGTGCCTAGATTAATAACATACTTTTCTATCAAACAAAAGACATCTTGCCCCAGCAACGGAAATAAGATCCTAGAAATACTTCTTCAAAGAGCCATTCTCATGCCATAATTTAAGTCTTAAAAGCTAGCCTCCCACCATTACTCTCTTTACATCTCACAAACGGAGAGAATTTTTTTTCAACCTCCCCTAATACACTCCATACACAGTTCTCCCTTCACTAGAATTCATCCTCATGCCATAATTCAAGCCTAAAGAGATAGCATCTCACCATTACCCTCTTTATATCTCACAAATAGGGCAAATTCTTTCAACCTCTCCAACAACTCCACAGACCATTCTCCCTCACAAGAATTCATCCATTATAGTCCAAGCAGCATTCAACAACTTTCCTACATAACTATCTTTTCTCCACCATGATCTCCACAACCACTTGCCAAACAGATCACATTGGATAGGAAAAAAAAAACACTTAACCAAATGATAATCATTATCATCTCATGAACTGCACTAGATCTTTTCAAACGCTCTTCAATCTCTCAGTTACCTTTCTAGTGATGTGGAAAAGAGACAGAAGAGAAGGAAGATTGAAGACGAGGTTTTCAAAAGAGTTAATCTGCCCCCCTTGAAACCGTCATTCTAAACTTAACAAAGAACAATAATTTCTTTCTATTATGAACAACCACCAATTACGGAAAAAAGAAAATCATGAGTTTGCTCCTCGAGTAACTTAAAATGTGGTTACCATTAATAGCAAACCTCTATGGTTTTTTTTTTTTTTTAGCAGAATAGTAAACCTCTATGTTAGTACAAGAAAATGGTAAAGAAACCTGAAAGCACCTACTTTAATGACCAAATATGCATTTCAAAGAAGGCAAAGCCTTTATCACATAGAGAACCAAACATATATGCATGCTTAATTTAAAAAAGAAAAACTAAAGTCAAAGCAATGTTCTTCGAAGGCTTCAACATTGTATATGAGAAATAGATCAATCAATTTCATATTAAACGGTATAAAAATAAAAACTCAGGAAAAATAACTTTTGATTTAAAACAAATTTAATAGCATATGACTAGTAAATCAAAAAACTAGGAACTCTCAGTAAGGAGACAGTGACATACCAGCTTGGCGTAGCCCTCACTTTCCTCACGAAGAAGATTAAATTTTGTTTGCTGATAAAGAAGACGAGTGTTTACCCTAACCTGAAATCAGGAGCTCATAAATATTAATTCAGGTGGTAACTAGCTTTTATTCCCAAACTCAAGATGTTCTAATTTATATTACCACAACTCATCCTAAACTTGCTTCTTGAAAGAGACTTGTTTGAAATTTCCTCAGATAATTCAATTGATTCTTGCATTTAAAAGACGAAAAGGGAAACATCAACTTTGGGGCCTATAGATTGCAATCTCCATCTGACTAAACACAAGAATAATCAAGAACCAGACAAGGGAAGAAGATCAACTGTTTCACCTTTGAAGAATACAAAAACCAAAAGTGAACCATATGCATCTATATTTCCTCCCATATATATAATGACAACTGCATTTTACTATGATGAAAGAAACCAGAATTTCCGATTTCTGCCATTAAAGGTTTTGACTGTGCAACAATAATTTGAGCACCATAGCTAGCTATCATCTGCTTACCTCTTTACCCTTCAATTCTTGAGCCTTTATCTTAATCATTTCAGCTTCCCAGAGAAACTCTTCCTACAAAACAAGAAGCCATCATATGTAACCTTTTTTTGAATGCCTAATAAGGTAAACACCAATAGACATCAAGAATAACAGTGAGAGAGTGATAACCAGATCCAGAACAATACAAGTGAGCAAAATTTACCTCACACCGCTCTTGGAAGAGCCTTAGTGGGACCAGCAAAGACTCTGCAAGCCATTTCGCCTTGCAAAAGGAAACACAAATGAACCCCGTCAATAACTACAATGAAAAAGGCACCAATACCAAAGACAGGGTGGAACATAAACATATATACACAAACACATACCAATGCATTTATATACACATAAATTCTACAAACAACAACCATCAAGAATGACATGACCTTAAGCAGCATGTGAACAAGACAAATTTGAACATAATGAGGACATTGCACCAACAAAAGCCACTTTGAGAACTTTAAAGCAATACGTCCCCACCGGGTTACTTCAATGGTCTTGGGTAAATGCAACATAAGCCATTGCATTTAGATATCCTTGTTTGATTCCACATTGGGGATTAGACTCAGTGTTGTTTATGAAGTGGGTCTTGAGGGGCCAAGGCGCCCCTGTGTTTAAGAGGGTGGGTACACAAAGTGGCCTTACCTCAGAAGGTTTCTCAGTTAATCCCCCCCCCCCCCAAAAAAATAATAATAATAATAATAATAATAGTAAAAGCAATACTCAATAGAAGGCAAATAAGACATAGTCCAAGCACCAAGCAAGTCACAACCTTACTGGAATGAAGACATTTTTCTAATAAGATACTTCAAAGTGCATTGATAAAATACAGTGACAAATCAACATATTTGATATCGCCATGTGGTGTTTGGTGAAATGTTTCAGCTCCATCAAGCAATATCAAAATGCATATTTTAAAGATGCTACTATATGAAATCCATAAAGTCCCAAGAAATAACTTGAAGAAAGAAAATAGCTCTTATCGAGAAAAAGAAAGAGGGGGGTGGGGGAAGAAGCACCTTAAGACAAAATGATTGTATTTACAACACTTAGTTCATTGTGCACTAACTATATTGATACTTAGTTCAACACCATGGATCACTACAATACAACATGCCAGGCAAATGATTTCTGATCAGGGATTAAAGGACTATATAAGCAGCATTAAGTTCTAGATGCATTTCTTCGTATACTGGCTGATCAATGAATAAGATTCTGCTAGAAACGAGCTCAAATAAGTTCCTTTTATGCATAAAACCACGATTATGAATAAGTTACTGAGTCAATATTTGTAAATCATGGACAGCTGTCATGTATGTTTGTGCATAATTCACATGATAAGTAAAATTCACATGAATATTATAAAACATTGGTCAAGTTTTTCTTACAACAAAAAAAAGAGGAAAAAAAAAGATAGATTGAAATCCATTTAGCATGGAGTGGTCATTACAATATAGAAACCTATATACAACCGACTATTACACATGGATGAAGATATGCTCATACAGAACAACTTTCTAATAAAAAAACAAAGAACATTGCTCATACTGACCAACTTGATCAGACGAGTACGCTGATCACCGGACATTGTAAGCTGCAAATCAAGTGAACAAACATGTAAGCAACTGACTAAAGAGCTACCACAGAAATATCAAAAATATAGACAATAAATAATCAGAAAGTTCTCTTCTAATTAATTAACACAAATATGAGGACTATAATTCAACTAATAAATGGCAAATCCCCTCAATTAATTCAATTCAGACCTACCATTTATTACCAAATAATAAAATATACAACACAATCACAAACAGGCAGACACATACAGAGAAATTGCAATTGGACCTATCTAATAAAGAAACCATCTAAAACGGTGGCAACTGAATTGTCAAACTATCTCTTTGTTGTACATGATGCTAAGAGGGATTGGATATGCAACAATAGGATTGGAAACAGTGAGATCATCACTGGGTGATTGGGCAAGCATATCCATGTCTTGGTGATTGAATAAGCACATCCATGTCTGGCATGCATGTTTTTTGGACTGGAGGAGAGTTTCCAGTAGAATTTCAATAAAACTTTACACCTAGAAAGGCCATGCAACAGAACAAGTGCGCACTCACATCACACAAGTACCATTAAGATCAACATGAGAAGTTTCTAAACTCCGTTTTCACCCATTTCACAACACTAATCTTAATGCAAAGTCAAACGTCCTTTTTTTTTAAACAGCCTCTGATTGCCAGAAGCTGAAATAATTAAAAAGATACCAAAATGTTACATCACATGTTTTACACTCTTATAATTACTAAAAAGTTCATCTTAATGCAAACCGACGTATCCGGATCAGAAAATCTGACTAAGAGAGGGGGGATCTATCCTCCTCAGGCCCCGAATTTAATGAAATGATGAGGAGCAAACTCAGTCACACTGAGGGGATCCGAACCTTAGGACCTGACCTACGAGTTGACACTTGCTTACCAGTGGATTTAATGCAAATATTCTTATCAGACCTTTTCAGAACACTGATTTGGTACATCACTCGGAAACATTCTAATTAATTTTCAACAGACTAATCGCTAGCATATAAGCCAAGATATGTTGCTCAAATGGCCTGAAGTAAGCTCACTAAGTTTTCTCTCTCAGATGAGAAAACAAACTTTAAGCTCATAGAATTAATAGTCTTTTCACCTTAACATATTACTTGTAAACCTCCACTAGTCTAAAGCATTACAATAGCTAAAGAATAGCTAAAACAGATTTGTCAAAATTACTAAAGTATCGCACATCTTGAGCCATCTGGGTGATAATATCCGCAAAAGCCGAACCCAGCTCTTCATTGGAAGGTTTTTCCAAGAATTCCACGAAATCCAATGCAGGCTTGCACTTCTGAAATTGCAATTCTCCCCGAACCTAAAAACCAAATATGAAAAGAAAGCTCAAACCCAAAATTCCAGAGACAACCGACAAGCGTGAATAAACATTCACATACATTCATAGAAAAATATGCTTATATATATATATATATATATATATATATATATCTAAAGAGAGAAAAAAAAAAAAAGAGATAGAGAAAGCACAAACCATGGTCGAACAGAGCTCGTAGAGGAAGCGGAGCATGGGAACAGGACTGTGAAGTCTGAATGTAGGATTTCCGTTCTTACATTCGCGGAGGAATTCTTCCGTGATGTATGTACACTCTATAGGAGGAAGAGACATTTCTATGTTCCTTCCTTTTTCTCTTTTTCCTTTTATTTTCTTTAGACAGGGAGAGAAAAGAAGGAGCAGAGCCCAGAGATGAAGTGTGTGAGTTTAGGAATTTAGGGAGGAGGAAGATAGAGTGGTAATATCGCAATCAAAGGAAGTTTCATGGCAAAGAAACAAGTGAAGAAGAGAATGGTTTTCTAGGGGATTAGGGTTTCAGGAGATCTGTTGGCGTGGGGTTTTGGAATTGGGGAAGGACCATGGTGTAAAGTTTTCTATTTTTCATTTTTTGTATTTCTGCTTTCTATTTCCCAGCGGCCAGGTCTCGGGTTCATGCACTGGGCTCGGGTCGACCCGGTAGCGTGTGGTATTATGCCTTGCCGAGCTGGGAAGAGTGGCTGAGCCAAATGGGCAGCTCTAATTCCATTTTAACTTGATGGACACGAATGTTTTTATTTTTTTAAAGAAACAAAAACTTCATTCGTGAAAATAAGGCATATTACTCACCAAAGATATTTCTTTTTGCAACTTTTACAGTTAGCTTCATGGGATGAATTACCAAATGATTGATCGACTAGATTTGTTAATCCTAGTTGATGTGACAACTTATAAACTGATCAATTATACCAGAAGATGAAATAGAATCATCGATCACAAGAGAAAAACTCAAAATTAATCCTAGTTGCTATTTAAACCTCTTACAAAGCTTTTCTTAAATCAAGACACTACTCATTCACGCAGACAGCATGACTAAACCCTTGTATAGATAATTACAGGCAACTGCTTGATGTGATATTATCCAAGTTGATAGTCAACCTCTCCTCATGCGCTAGACATCAAGCCATTTTTTTAAACAACTTAGCTTCCTCATTTATCTAAAATGTCAATCACCTTAATCAATTGTTGTCTTTTTGCCTTAAAGCTCTCTGAAGGTTACTTGTTTTGAGAAACATTTTAATGCTCAAGTACTAAAAAACTGAGGAAATGTGAGCTAAGTACTTGCAAGTGAAAAGAGAAAATAAAATGTCAATGTTTCGACAAACTATTCTCATGCTAAAGTTAATATGTACTTTGATATCGTAATAGTGAATTAAAAAATTTAATTGAAATTTAGCCTCTTCAAAAATAAATATAAAGTGCAATCACTTTTAAGCTTATATCATGATTGCATTATGGTTGATACGTAAAATTTAAAGTTCTAAGTCATTTTACTTAAAATTTGAGTTTAACTTAATTAAAAACATAATGTTTCAATTTCTAAACCTTTAAAATGAATTTTAACACTTGGCATTTTTCTAGCGTGATATATGAAATCAGGTTAATTTCAAGGATTACCTTTGGACTTTTTGGATTTCAAATTTTCAACAATTAACTAGTTACAGACTCCTTGTTTTTTATGCTCTCACCTAGTTTCAACTTTGCTTAGCCCATTAAATATTATCTTTATATTTCTTTAATGCTTAGCCCATTAAATATTATCTTTATATTTTTAATTTTATGTCATAAATTATAAGAGTGTTGTCAAATGTCCAAAACCTCCTATGAGAGCTATAACCCAAAAAAAATAAAAGCTTACAGTATGTAGGCTACAACACTCCATGACTTGACCATCACCCAAAATTATGAACACGTGCTTCACTCCCTTGTGAAATGTGATCCCACCCAAATATCATCCTTCATATTTTTTTTTTTGTTTCATTCAAAATTTTTAAAAAAAAATCCTTAAAATCCATGAAATCAAAATAGAGAGTAGGTCTTGAACCATCCTTCCTTGTGAAAGGTCATAATAACATAATTTGTTGACCAATGATCTCACCAATTGAATTTAATTGGGCTTGAATCATAAAATATTCTTAATCGTCTGACCCAAAACTTAGCCCATATGCAACCCATAATAGTTGGGCTCAGGACTTTAGAGAATACAACTTAGTTAAAAAAATAAAATAATAATCACATGTGCTTAAGATCTTTTATTGCTGGGCTTGAATCTAATTATATGGTTAAAATGCTTAACTAATTATTTAAACCACTCTCTTAGCGTGCATTATTCTTAATAGAATATGATCAAATTGCAATAACTAATTTGAGGTATGCATTTTTTAATTTTAAAAAAATAATATATACATTTTCCTTATATTTATTCAAAGATAATATGTTTAGTATTAACTACGTCTATATAATGAATAATTATCCACATATAAATTCTCAAAAACAGAAGTGAAAACTTAAAAATTGAAACTTTATGAAATAACAAGTTGTTTAGAATATTTTCTTCATATATACTTGAATCAATTGTTATGACGCCAGAGAAAATAAAAAGCTTAATATTGCTGCGTTTGTTGCTAGTAAAATATTTTAAGGGTTAAAATTTTAAAAAGAATGTATTAATTAAAACTTTCATTACAATAATTTTTTTAAATCAAACTTTTGTTCAGTAGTTTTTATTAATTTTAATGTTTATAATTTTTTATACTTGAAGTTAATGACAATCATACCCTTATAATAATTAAATATTATTTTTTATTTTTCTATAAAATTAATTAATTAAAGATACATATAAAAAAAATTATGAATACGTCATATTTACTTAGCTAACAAGAAAAATATATTATATTGTGAGCATATGAATTAAGTCAAAAAGTATAATCAATCATTTTATGCTTTAAAGTTAAAGAAATCTATTAAACTAAAAGTTACGTTTAAAAAATGTCAAAATATAAATTGATGTAATTTTTTTAGTAAATTATAATTAAAAATTTGTACAAAATATAATTTTTATGGTATAATTAATTCATATTTTAATCGAGCCATATGTAATGTTCTTGTTGAACAAAACTCATAAATGTATAATTTCTGTGTGGCAGTTTTGTAGATTACGAAATCATAGATTAGATTATTATTGTGTTAGGCTAGCTAATTTCATGTTGGTTTGAGTCCATTCAACATTCAATAAAATTGGTTGGAGTTTGGACTCTAGATTTTGAAGTAGGTTACATTAACTGAGTTAGTTGATTGACTACAAAGCTGACCAAATAAAGTGACTTGCCACTTGACCTATTCAGCCCATCAATTAGAAATATAACTTTTTGGGTATTTAATTAATTGTTATTATATGTCATTAAATTAATTTAGTTGCCTTGTTTTACCATTTTAATGTATATCTTACACTTTTTAATTTAAACTTATATTTTTTAATATTATTTATTTTTTTGTCACAAAAATCTAGAGATTTATGTGGCAAATAGAGAGATCACATGGACACATATTGTCCATGAAAAATGTTGAAAAATATCTTATTTATTATCAAAATGAAACCATCACATTCAATATGACATAGCATAGGACCAAACTTAAATGGGTCTAAGAGGATAGGTCAAACAGGTCATTTAATAATTTGTCTTATTCTACTTATCAAATTTAAATATTTTGTAAATATATAATTTGATTTTAAAGTTAATGATAAAATCTAATTTTTATAAATTATGGGCTATTTGATTATGATTAAATAGTTTTATTCTATGGAGATTTTAATCAAATGGTAGGTTGAATTTAATTCACGGTTATACATTGTTGTTAGGTAAACAGGAATAATAACAGATTTCATACTTATCTATTTAAAGAATTTTGAATTTGAGCTTTATTAAAATATATATGATTTACTTTTAATTTAAAAAATAATTTTAATATTCGAATTTATCTCAAATTTGTTTATAATTACCCATATACGTATTTTTAAATATTTATGTACTACATATGTACTGTAATTAAAATCTAAAATAAATAACTATAAATATAAATTATATATTTTATTAATAAAGTAAAAAAACAAAACGTGGTCTATAAATTTTTGAAATTCAAAATTTAAATTTAAATCTAACTAAATCAAAATTAAAAGTTAAATATAATCAAATTAAAAATTCAGTGTATTAATTCAATTATATAAACGACTTCAAATTCACTCAAATTCATTTAAAATTAACCGAACTTAGTTTATCAAAGTTTGATCAAATTAAATACTAAGATAAACCAGACAAGCTCTCATCCCTATCCATAAACAAGAATGTAAATGGTCTTGCATGCTAGTTGTAGAATAAGTCTTCCATGGATGGCGAAGCCGGTGCATCCTTTTGTATCGATATTGACCCATTTGGCTTATAATCTCCATGTCGTGCAGAAGGACAATACTTTCTTAAAATTAAGTTATTCAATAAATATTAACAAAAAATTTTGACTTTAATTATAATTTTAAAAACTCAAATAATTTTTTATTTTTAAATAAAATAACTTTTATGGATGTAAAAAGAGCCATGTAGAAGGTTTGAAGGAATGGCTTACTATGTATAAATGCTGGATTGACCCTAAAGAAAGATAAGAAAATGTCATTTTCTAGTGCAAATTAATAAGAGGTATATGTGTATGTCTTTTGTCCAAGATTTGGTATTTCGATTATTGCAAGCTAAGAAGCTCGCCGTCCTTGACTAAGTCTTTGTCCCGAAAAGCTACTTACATCATTGTCTATATTTATCATTACATGTCTAAGACATCCAACTCAAAAAGATAAGGTCAAATACTTTTTAATGTATCTAAATTTTTATACATGAATATATAAACTTTGTAATAAATTATCATTTTGACCTTCTTCTATAATGATTTAATTTTTAAAATAACGTAATTTTAATAAATTTTAACTAAATATAAAAAATTTAAATTTCATCCAAAATTTCAATTTAAAATAAGTGATTTCGAATTTTTGAATTTTATATTCTAAAATTTCATTTGATTTAATTTAAATTTTTAAGTTTCATAATTATTTGAATACTAAAAATATATTTTTTAATTTATAATATCAAAATTTTTTAAAAGTAACATAATTATTCAAAATATTATGAATTTTGTTGTGAAAGTAGTTTGAATATTTCATTACTTATATGAAAATTTTCAAATCAAAATTCGTTTTATAAAATCTTTAATTTAAATATCTTAAATTTTTAAATTTTTTGATCAAATTTAATTTAAACTAAATTAATATATCAATGTTCCATATGTTGTTTTTAAAATATAAAAATTTGATTAATAATATAGTGTAAATATCATAATTTTATGAGATTTTTATCCTAATTTTTAATCCATAAACTATTTTTTATGAATTTTTAAAATTTTGATAACGTAAAATCAAATAAATATATATTTAATATTAAAAAAATTAAAACTTTTTATGATGATACCTTAAACATTATTTATGTCATTATAAAATTTAAAATCAAAATTTGTTGTATAAGATCTCAAATTTAAGTACTTATAATTTTTTAATAAAACTTAAATTGACTCAAATTAAAAATTTAATAGTAAAATTAATCAAATTAAAAAATAAAATTTAAATTGAAATTGAAATAAGAGTAAAATTTAGAATATTTTTATATTTACCCATAAATTTATAACCTAATTCCACAATGTAACAACCAAAAATAATACATTGAAATATTAATATTTTATTACTAAAAATAATTTTTTATTATAAGAATTTAATTATTATTTTATATAGAATATAAATTACAAAAAAGTAAATTATTTTCTAACAGCGTCAAGTCTTCATGGCTGACACATATACACAAAATGTGCAGCTGGTTGGAGTAAAGTTACCAATGACGTGTACTGTGTTTACTCCTCTAGAGCTCTTGTTGCTTTTGGTAGACAATAACCGAAGTACAAGGGAAAATTAAGACCGGTTTATTCCTAACCTCAATCTTAGACTGACTCCTTTGGTTAAAGTTAATTTTATTTAATTATTAATTAATATGCTTCTAGAATTAATATCAACCTAATCCCCTCTTTTTTATTAAATTATTTTAAAATCCATGTGGTTTTACTAATTCACCTTTTATTTTAAATAATTCTATTTTCAGATAATTATTTCATGATAATTTTTATTTATTTTGAAATTATAAATAAATAAAATTATAGTTTTTAGATTATTTATTTTGTTTATTTTTCAAATTAAGAAAGGAAATGGCCTTGAAGAGGTCTAATATATGGCACCCCGAAATAACAAAATCATAAAAGAAGCTAAGACAATGACGGATGGCTCGGCTGTCAATCTCTATCATTGCTTGAAGTCATGGTTGGACCATTTATAAAGTAAGGCGAAAAGCTTAAATCAACTATATTTTAAATATATATTTATATATTATCTTATAATAAAAATTTTGTACCATAATTAAGTTAACATTATAACATGACGTATGCGTGTTGGCTTTTGCATGCTGATTTTGACCACTTTCCTGCAAAAATTTAAAAGCGCTGATTAATGGTATCAAATCAAAGGTCACAAAATTTGTAAATGTATTGTTACGTTAATTAATTTGATTATGCCGAGGTCTATAGGTTTAAAGCTTGAGATTCAGCCATTAATGTGTAAAACTTTAAATTTAACAAAAAAAAAAAGATTTAATAGATCTGAGAAGATTCGAACTCTTAATTATTTGACCTACAAATTGATAAGATTAATTTTATGTTGATTTAATAATGAAACTTTATCTTTTAAGATTAACTCAATTGAATTATAAGGTTTTGAGAGCAAGAGGGCTTGCATTCATCAAACCGGAAAAAGAGAGATTTAATCGCATGATCATAATTTTATTAGGAAAATATTAATCGGACCGCTTCCTAATTAATATGTAAAGCGCCACCATGCATTTCATCAATATGAAACTGCATACACAATTAAGCAAAGTCCCAAGATTTTTCTAGGAAAATTTCTATTGGAAAATGTAATTTGTGTATCAAATTTATGTAATTTTGTACATTCAAAGGTTAATCATCATGATTAAGCACTAATCAGCTTCTCTTTCCAAATCAAAAAGGCCTTTTGAGTTCCTTGAAATCCATGGAATCAATGCACTCCAATCTATCCCTGTGAAGATTCAGCAGCTTCAACAGTTCTGTGGCCTTCTCCTTCGTTCTCTCGCTGCAACCAACCTGCAAGAGCAGCAGAAGTTTCTGAAACGCACCCACTTGAAGAGCCTCAACAAGAACACCTCCGTCTTCCCTGCTCTTCTCGTTCTTGCAAAGCTTCCACAGAACCGACACCGTCAACTCCGTCGCCAAATCCGATACTCTCAGTATCTTCTTCACCAGCACCGGTATCGTCAGCCCATGATCATAAGCCTTGTCTCTTCCTTGTTCGCCGCCGCAAACCGCGTCGAGAACGCCTAAGGCCTTCTCGCAAACGCTTCTTTCGGTTTCCACGAGCATTTCTATGAGCAATGAGACCAAACCCATCTCTGCAAATCTTGCTATGATCTTCTCATTCGCCGGAGAAGATGACGTGACCATGTGATAGATGACTATCAATGAAGCTTTTGTGGCAGTAGGGCAGACGGGTTCCCTTGTCAGCTGAAACAAAGCTTCTATGGCTCCTTCGATCTGTGATAAGGCATCAACTTTTCTTTCGTCCCCTGAAACGAGCTCTTTAAGCACCAAAACCGCGTTTCTCCTCGCAGACAAATCTTCATTGTTCTTCAAAAACCAGACCAGGCAACGCAAAGATGAAGATGACCCTAGGTATCCCCTTGCCTCTCCATCGACCGGAAGCGTTAACATCGTCAAAGTTGATAATATCTCCTCCAAAACTGCAACATTTTCATCGAAAGACGACGATCTGGAAAACGTTTCGAAAGTTTCCGACAAAACGCCTGCCGTCCCGCTAGCCACAATGCATTTCCTGTTCCGCTCACTCTCTTTCCCCAAGCCCTTGATCTTCTTAACCATCTCCAGGTACCGAACTTGATCCATCTCCCTCGTACAAGAACTCGTAATCTTCGAAAGAATATCAGAAACCTCTATCGCAGTCACCGGAATCCGAGGCGTAGGGATTCTCTCAATGCCATGAGACCTGTTGTCGACGCACCAGTCTTGTATCATCCTCCGTATGGTGTGGTTCGGAATCGGTTCAAGGCTCCTCAACACCTGGTTGGTGATCGGACACGTCAAGTTTCCTTCCTCAATCCATCTCTCGATGCTTTCTCGATCGTACGTGATCCCCGTAGATAAAGTCACCGGATCTTTCATCAAGTCCAGCGATATCGGACACCGGAAATGATTAGGTATAGTCAGCTCCAAGTCCCCGTTTTCTCCCCGGTGCTGCTCCTTCCCTGCACGGCGAGCCGCCCTCCTCTTCCTCCACGAAGAAATCATGGTAAGCTAGTTTGTTTGGGTTCAAAGAAAATCGATGGGTTATGGCTTCTGGTTAATCACTTGAGGAATTATAAAGGGCATGTTTTTCAACATTCAAAACTTGGGAAAATATTTAGCTTTGAATGAAATGAATAAATTAGAATATAAACAGAAGAAATATTGGGTGACCAGGATTTTGAATATTTGACCGTTGAAAGTTTGAAACGGTAAAATTTAATGAAGAAAGAAAATCAAAAGGCTAACGCGCGCTAACCGTAATGGTCGGTGGTCTTTTTTGTATTAACTAATTATTATTATATTTTGTTTTCACGTTTTTTTATTTACGCGGAGCTAACGCGCACCGTATTGGATGGGCCAATCGAAGCGCGGGACCATTAGCCTTAAATTCGAAATGTTTAGGCCAATGAAAGGGCGGGAGCATTGTGCTCGCGCTGAAAACGGTGCCGTGTTGAAGTTTTGTAATTTCTCACTGTTCCCACGTGCAGACACTTTTCTTCTCATTTTGTGTTTGTTTTTTTTCTTTTATTCATACTTAATGTATTGAGATTACTCTAAAAACACGATTACATGTGCTCTGAAAATCGAATAATTGGTCACTAAAATTGAAAAAGAATTAAAAAATTTGACTAACTTTGAACATTGTCACTAAAATGTCAAAATGTGATGAAATCGTGCTATACTTTCAACAATGGAATAAGAACATCAAGCTTGATAAAGTCTTGGTTATGTAAAGTTAGTAGTCGGTGTTCAATGTTTTCGTACTAATACATAAATAACTTGTTGGACAATTAATTAGTTCTATGATGCCATGCATAAACTTGGTTTATTTCTAATGTGCTTTAACAGAAAGCCGAAAGCAAAACTAATTAGAATAGATTAACAAATATTTAATTTAATCCTTTGTTGGATGTGAACATGCGCCGAAAGGGGAACAAACACGAGCACAAGGTGAAAGTAGAAAGAAAAGATGCATGGCGCCACAAAGACAAGATTATGACATTAATTTCGATACGTTGTTATGTGTAGCTAACGTGCGGATGTGGTGCCATTTTGAGATCTTATGCTTAACTCGTATTTACTTTAGAAATATAAAATAATGGGATTAAAATTTTTAGTAAAATTTAAAAAGGTGTTGGTACGTGATAATTTAATAAATTTAATAATTATAAATTTATTATTTTTTTATTATATTAAAAGGTACCAATGTATTGCAACAAATAGATAATTAATATTATTATTGCTTTGTATTTAAATCTTTTATTAATTTCAATTGGTGTTGATTTTACAATTAAATAAAATTTAAATATATGATTTATTTTGTTTATTTTTATTAATAATTCTCTATTTATTTAATGTTTTTCTTTTTGAAAACTTTTTAATCTCTTTAAGAAATTAAAAAAAATTAACTATAAGGAAAAAATTGAATTAAAAAATATAATTTCTTAATCATATTAATGGTTGACATCATGTCAGTTTAATATCTAATTTAATTTAAATTAATCAATCAAAACTTGTTGAGAGAAGTTTTTCAACTCAAAAAATGTTTGGAAAAAAAGGATGATTAATAAATTTTAATAATTTTGTAATTATTATTGCTTAATAAAAAACATTAGTAAATATTTTATTATTTTTATTAAAATATCCATAAAAATAGTGGTAATGGTACAATATCTGCCACCGACTCAAAACCATTTCTCAAGACTGGTGAGAGACAATAAAAGGGCCTCGTGGAAACATCGGACCCATTTTCAGGCCTTGGAGCAGAAATGGTCCGACTCAGCCAGCCCAAGTCTCTAAGCCACAATGCTAACCCCCGCGCCATGGTCAACTAATGTAAGTTGCTTCCATTTATCAATTACAAAAATTTGAAGATAATTTTATATAATTTAAAATTAATTTTTTATTAATTTAAATTATACTAATTTAAAAAAATATTGATATATATGGATTCGATGAAATCAATAAAGGAAAAAGTTAGTGTAAGCTCATATTAGTAGATGGTCTTCTTTTATCAGGTATGCACCATGTTGAAATAAGATCGAACTATTTTAATAAGATAAAATTAGATTGAATTAAATTAAGATTAGTTATAATTAAGAGTAAATATTATATAAAATCATAATATGTATTTCATGTTATTAATTAAACTCTTATGTTCAAAACATAACACATTGAATCTTGATTTATCAATTTGGTATTAAATTGAAACTTAGTTCAAATGTCCATAAAAAATTAAAAACATTTTCATTGTTAAAATATCTAAAAACAATTCAAATATTTTTTTTAATTTTAAGCGTATCTTAAAATTTGAATAATTTTTTATATAAGTTTTATTTTTATGATTTTTTATAAAAATTTTAACATTATAATTTTAAATACGTGTATATTTTTAATACTTAGAAAATTTTATTTTTTTTTTGTGAATGTAACTTTAATATTTGTTTACATATATAAAGATTTCAAGCTAAAATTTGTTATATAGTATCTCCAATTTGAATGTCTCTATTATTGACATTTTTGATAAAATTTAACTTAATTCAATATAATATATTAGGATTTAATTTATTATTTTTTAAATATGAGAGTTTGATTGATAATATAAAGTAAATATTAGGATTATATGTAATATTTAATCTGAAATTAATCTTGATTTATTTAAAATATTTTAATATTTTAAAAAAACTATATAATCTAATATTCATTACAAATTTAGATTACAGCGTAATTAATTGATAAAATAATAATTATTTAAACTATTTTCTTATTTTTTAATATCATTTATTATTATTTTGACTTAAAAACAAGATTACAAAGTTATATATATATATATATATATTAAATTTATTTATTTGACGTTGTTAAATGATATAAAGCAAAACATGATCTTACCTCATGTTGATTCTATTAATTCAATGAGATAAAATTATTTATTTTTAATAAAATAAAAAAATTTACATTTTGCCCATGGTTTCAAACAGAAAATCATAAAAAAAATGTACTTATTTGAGATTTATATGTTTTTAATGAATTCTCAATTTAAAATTTATGTCTATAATTTTTGTTAATGTTAACAAATTTACACACATATCACTTTTACTTATACAATTATACTGACACCTCTTATGATCATTGTCAAAATAAATTAAAAAAATTATTCACTTTAAACTTAGCAAAAACATGCAAAAAATTAATATTTAAAAAAGTAAAAATATATATGTTTATTTGGATAATATTTAATAAAGCGTTACATTAATTCTACAAGAAAAAATCACATTCATATCAAGAGTATGCACAAAATTATTTATATTTATAAAAATTATAAATAAAAACTTTGCAGTAATAATTTTAAAAATATATAAATCTCAAATAAATACAATTTTTTAACAAATTTTAATTTAAAATTATGGACAAATTATTATTTTTAAAAATAATTAACCCTAAAAAGAAAAAGAAAAAGAAAACGTTATCTCAATCTTTATCTATGTCCCAAATATAAGATCAGAGTAAAAGTTATCCAATCCCTATGAACAAAAGAGGATTACTGCTGTCCCTGCACTGCTGAAATTCAATCAAAGGGTATCCCCAGTAAGAAAAAGCTCTGCCTGATATTCATGCCCATAAAGGAATGTCTCTGGTCCACACCTTTCCATTGTCTGTCACTTATCTGTGAAATGTGAGTTGAAGCCATTACCATCATGATGATGAAGGCCAACTGGATAATTGCCAGCTGCCCAATTTAAGAAATTAACAAACACCTCACTTTCTTTTTTTTTAATGAGATTAATGGTTTTTTTAAAAAAAATATTATGCCTCATATAATGAGAGAAATTTGTGCTTTATAAAATGAGATTTTTATTCCAAAGTAAAAGTTACTTAAAAATTTGAACGGTATTTTGTGTGTCAAATTAAATTTTAATATTTAAAAAATAATAAATAAAATTATTATTTAATAATTTACATTTCATTGAATCTCATTGATAAATTTAAAAATTAAAAATATTTAGATTAAAGATCTTATATAATGAATTTTGATTTAAAATACTTTAAATACATAAAAAAAACATTTAAGCTACTATTATAAAGAAAAATTAAGAATGTTTTTGAAAATATTTGTCAATAAAAATTTATATTATCAAAAGTTTTTAAAAATTATAAAAATAATTAATGACTCAAATTTAAAAAATACATGAAAAATAAAGTGTAAAATTTATTTGAGATATTTTTGAAATATTTCAAAATATCTTTAAATTTTTGTAACAATTTAAGTTAATGTTTAGTTTATATCAAATTGATATATCAAAATTTGATTTACTATTTTTAAAAACTAAAAATTTAATTAAACACATCAAATGTAATTAAAAATTTTAAATAATATTTACTTTTCTTTAAACATGTCAATATCTTTGATAAGCATTAAGACAAATAAGATTAAAATTATAAATTGAGTGAATTTATATTAGATATGAATTAAGAAAACTACTCTTTTCAAAAAAATTAAAAAAAAAACTATCTTGTTGAATTGTGGGAGGGAGAACATATTTTTGATATTATCCATGGGTGTGGGAGGACAATAAAATTGAGAAAAAAAAGATTAAAAGAAAAAATCATGACAAAATCAAACATGAAACAACAACATAAGTAAATAGGAGAATCTCAAAGAAAGAGATTGATGGGTAACACAGGAGACCCATTAGGCAAGAGGGGTGGTAAGCACATGGCCCTATCTTTTTCAAATTTCACATCAATAAATGGACCACACCCACACACAATGAAACAAGTGCTATAGCATGACCAAATCTTTGTGTATGGATAACAATAGATAATAATCATAATGTCGATTTCCACAAATTAGGCACCCACTCCTACCCTTAGGGTCCCATTATTATTATTATTTTGTGATTTTGCAATTTTTAATTAATTATATGGTTTAACATGCTTACCCGTAATGCATCGCTTAATACCCGGCTAAGTATTGGGATGAAATTGACTTAAAAAATGAGGAAAATTGACTTAGTTAAGTCAAAATAATACTATTAGTAGTTGATCCCCACTAAACAATCTAATCATTGTCCAAAATAATGTTGTTCCCTTTTCTATAATAGCTACTTGGGCACCACTTGATAGCTACTTGGGCACAATTACGGTTGCAATTCAAAAAATTAAGTTCAACATCAAGTCTAACAATAGAAAAAAAATCCTTCCCCGATTGAGTTTACTCAGATTTTCAAATTTTCAAAATTGATTTTTTAAATAATTTATTTTATTAATGTGATAAAAAATAAATATTTGAAATTTAATAGTTAAACATGTTAATATAATTTAGATAATAAAAAATATCATTTAAAATTTTAAGTTTTACTTTCTCTCTTAAATCAAATCTCGATTTTTAAAATTTATCTAAATAAAATTAATTTTATCTAAATCAGATATTGATAAAAATAATTGTAAAAAATTTATATTATTTATATTATTAAAAATTATTTAAATAAATTTTATACTTTATTTTTATTTTTTTCTTTCAAATTTACATTAGTTTATAGTCGAAAATTTTTTTATGAATTTTTAAAAATTTTTATAATATAATTTTTTAAAAATATTTTCAATCACTCACAAAATTCTGAATTTTTTTGTAATTATAATTTGAATATTTTTTATATTTATAAAAAAATTTCAAGATGATTATAAAAAAATTTTAATTTAAAATTTTTAAATACAATTTTAATTTGATAAAAATTAATAAAATTAATATTTTTAATTAATTTTAAAAAGCAAAACACAAGTTTTTAAATAACTTTAAAAAATATAAACCTGATAATAATTTTACTGTTGAGATTCTTTATTTCAGAATTCAGACAACCCGTTATCCAAACAGGGTGCTGGAGAAGAAAACTGGTTGAAACACTTACCCACGTAATAGGGTCATTGTCAAGAGCTGGGGGAATATCATACGCTAAAACGACAGCAGCTGGCACGCATTCCATTGGTCCAAATATGGTACCAACAGCCACTCTGTCATCAACAAGGTCCTGTTCCGCTGTCCCAACATATATACATCATGACATAAGAAGCCTGAGCTGTGGACAACAATGTCTTAATCAACAACTATTCATGTCTTCATAGAGTACCCTGTCTGATTTTTGATATTTGGATTAAACATTAGTGGAACATGGTGACTTGAACCAAATCAACACAACTCAGTAAGAATGGCAAGAATGAACATGACAGAACAGGGGTTTTGTCTGAGTAAACTCTTGTCTATTTCACATTTGAAAAACTTCTAACAACACCAGGAAATTAGAGTAATCTGTTCAAACTACTGGGACAGGGAGAGGAAGAAAGAAGAAAGCATTTCCGGAGAAAACAACAAGGACAAGAAGCAGAAGGAATGAACAAACCAAAACTCTGATAACCATGAATGAATAACCAATGTCTACATTCAACGTCCATCAGCTGACGTGAATGATTCTGCAAACCCAGATGGACGAGTAGGAATGCTTGTCTGGGTATTGTCTCCACTGCCCAGAAACGATGAAGAGTCATCAATGTTGCTAATTCCCTCGAACGCCTGCCACTTCTTGACCACTTGTGGTAAGGGTGTATCATAGTCAATTCCATACAACTCTTCTGGATCTGGTTCTGCAGGTTTCCAGAATTCGACAAGAGAGGACAGAACGTTCACCACATGACCCATGTCAGGTCTCTGGTAAGGCTCCCTAGCACAGCAATGGCCAGCCAGCTCAGCCACGGTACTGACACTGGCAAGGGTTTCTTCATCAAGGTCGATTGTTTGGTCAATGGCCTTTCTGAATGTGTCCTTATTGACATGCATCCTACGGAACCATGTGACCAAATGCATACTATCCTCGGGCTGGGATTCATCCAGAGCTCTTCTACCTGTAATTATTTCCATCAAGATAACCCCAAAGCTGAAGACATCCACTTTGGTTGTTACTCTTCCAGTCACTGCCAATTTGTACAGAAATTTTCAAATTTAGTACCAGAAGGACTCATTGAATGGTTGACAAAACATCCATTTTTGTGCCAGAAAAGCTATACATCTACACATCCACATCTAAGCATTCAGTGAAATGATTAAAGCAGATGACATTCAATGTGGGATATATAGAATCATTAGTGAATGGGTGTTCTTCATGGAAGTTTTTCCAATTCAAATAGTCCTAACTGATGCCTAAGTGATGCCTTCATAGATATCATGCTCACCATATTTGATCTTTAGTTATCTTAAGAAAGAAAAAAAAAAAAAGTGTGCCATTTTGATACTAACGAGAAAGCAAGAAAATGAATGAACAAATTACCTGCATATTCTGGCGCAAGATACCCAAAGGTTCCAGCGAGTCTTGTTTCAATGGAGTGTTTCCCATCTGGAGCAAGCCGAACCAAGCCAAAGTCTGCAACTTTGGCACGCATATCGTCTCCAAGGAGAATGTTCGATGGTTTGAGATCTCTATGAATAAAGCTTTGATGAGCTAAACCATGTAGATACTCAACACCTCTAGCCACATCCAAGGCAATGGTCAATCTTCTAGTCCATTCAAGTGGTTTCAGCCCCTCCTCCTTCCAGTTGAAAAGATGCCTACTAAGAGTCCCCTGAGGCATGTACTCGTAGACAAGAAGCCTCTCGTTTCCATCCAGACAATATCCAAGAAGTGCCACCAAGTGGCGGTGGCGAACCTTAGTGAGGACAGCAATCTCAGATTGGAACTCCGCCAGGCCCTTATCACTCACAACTCCGGATTCCATCCTCTTCACTGCAATCTTAGTCCCATCGTGCAATTCCCCTTTGTAAACGGTTCCAAAACCACCTCTTCCCAATATATTCTCCTCACTAAAGTTATTAGTTACATTCCTCAAAACTTGAATTGAAATGACCATATTTCCAGCCTCTACCACATGAATATCACTAGGTCCACTGCTGGCGTGGCTGTAAGTTTCGCTTCCACCTCCATTAACACTTGAACCAGCAACAGTAATCTTAACTGCATCTTGGTCACCAGAATGCTGAGGATGTATCACAACAGTATTTGGACTCTGTACCCTACCAAACCGTTTCCTTTTTCGAGTATACAAGCAGATAACTAGTCCGACAAGACACAATCCACAGACTGCACCAATTACAGAACCCACAACCTTCCCAGTATCAAATTTCTTGCCAGTTCCAGGGTCAGGACCAGATGGTGTGGCTGAGGGACCTCCTGAAGGTGTTACTGGACCTTCCTTTCCGATATCAGGGTTCCCTTCTGTATTCACCAACACATTTTGCCTGAACTCGGGTACTTTACCATAAATTCTATTTTTTGAGACATCAAAATTTGTTAACTTAGGCAGTGTGGTGAGCTCAGTTGGTATAGTACCAGTAAGATTATTCTGAGAAAGATTCAGTATCTGCAGGGAAGTAAGGTTAGCAAAACTAGGAGATATAGTACCAGAGAGCCCCATATTCTTAAAGTTAATAACTGTAATGGTTCCTTGAGAACAAGAGATTCCCATCCAAGGAGTACAAGGATCATTCCCTTCCCAATTCTGAGCTAATTTTACAGGATAGCCCAGGGGTTCCACAATCGACAGCAAAATATTAACACGGTCGTCACATGAAGCGCCAGGATCATCCAAGCAAAATCTATTAGACCCGACGGTCATATCCACTTTGACGCTTGAAGCGAATTCCGGGGTTGGTCCTTGAAGTAAATTATTGGTCAAGTTCACTATATAGAGCGACGGTAAATTTACCAAGGACAGGGGAACAATACCCGTGAGTTGATTATCCCTCGCACTGAAATTCCTCAGCGAAGTCAAGCCGGAGAGATCAGGTATTGGACCCGAAAACTGGTTCCCGTGCAACCACACCTCAGTCAATGAAGTCATGTTCTGCAAAATAGAAATCTGCCCATTTAGTTTCGTGTTACCCTGTTGTCCGTTCACCCAGAGAGACTGAATCATGGAACCTCCGAAGCTCGAGGGCAGTTGCCCTTGGAGATTGTTCATAGCCAAATGCAACTTCGTCAACCCTGGAAACGTTTGGCCGCTAAGAAAATCAGGGATTTTCCCTTGAAGATTGCATCCGTTTGCGGAGAATTCTTGCAAAGCAGAGGCGTCTCGAAGACTATCAGGAATCTCCCAAGAAGAGAAGGGATTGTAGTCGACAATCGCACTTTGCAGAGAAGTCAAGCCAGAGAAGAAATCACTGGGTATCGAAGTGAAGTTGTTGTTGTGGATGTTCACTTCTTGTAAAGCTTTTAAGCCGGCAAGACTGGGTACAGGCCCAGAGATTTGGTTGCCCATCAGCTCCAGTATGATCAAGGAAGTGAGGTTCCTGACGTCAGGGGGAAGGGTTCCTCGGATGAATTTGCCGTTTTTGCCAACGAGTTGGATGCGTGTGATCCGGTTACTGTTGTCGCATTGAACGGCAGTCCATTTACACGGATCCGGGCCGGACCAGTCGTAATCGTCAGTTAGTTTCAGGCTCGATTTGAGGACTTGCATGGAAGAGGAGTCCGGGCTGGACTGGGAATGGACTGACACAGCAAACACAAAGAGAGAAAGGAGGAAACGGAAGATACCCAGACGGGATTTCTCCATTTTTCTTTTTTCTCTATTTCACCGGAAAAATCGTCTAAGGAAGGGAGAAAGACAAGGGATTGCAAACTTTATCTTCTATTTCCAGGGTTCAAGGGGGCATTTTGGAGAGTAAGAAAGAGGGCTGCGTGTTGTGGGTTTGTGCCTAAATCTTTGAGAGAAACAAAGGCGAGACTGAAGCGGCGGAAATGGAGGACAGAATACAATAGGAAAACAGGAAGGTGGGGTTCATAAAAGGAGGCCTTTAAATTCGTGAGCTTGGAGTACGAAAACCCGAAACCGGCCACTCAGAGAAAGAGAGAGAGAGGGGTGTTGGTCTGCTTCTAGTCGTTTCGTGTTTGGAAGAAAGTGAAACCAGTTGGGCACATGCAAGCGGGTCCCACAGAACCAGACAAATAAAAGGTGTACAATCAATCAGGGCTTGGATTCTGGAGCTCCGTGATAAGGGTTTGTTTGTTCGCTCAGTGTTTACTAGAAGCACCGCCAGTGTCTTGTGGGATAGTGTGTGTGGTCTTTTGCCCTTGTAAAATTTCCACAACCAAACAAGCCCTCCTCTCCCACACTCAAATTTTCCATTTACAAAAAGGGCAAGTAATAATTTTCTTGCCAGTTTCAGTTGAGCTACTCTGATTCCCTTACCTTAAATTGGCAGATTTCGTAAAGACCATTTCGATCTTCTTACAGACTGTTAACAGATCATAAATCACAAAATTTACAAATTCAATAAAAAATTATAACATCATATAAATATAATATCAGATTCTTATATTATTTTATATTAATTAATATTTAAAAATAATAAATTAATATTTATTTATTAATTTTATTTAATTTAAATATTATCTTAAATAACTATAAAAAATTTAAGAACATTTTTTATATTGAAATAAGTCAAATATGAGTTAAATAAATTTTATAATCCAAATTCATCATTCAAAATTTAAATAATTTAAACTACTTTTGATAAATTTTAAAAATATAAATTAAAAAATCTGTAATATTAAAAAATTTAATTTTTTATTATAATAATTTAAATATTTTTTAATATTTACAAAAAATTTAAATCAAAAGTTATTGTATACAATTTTTAATTTATATATCTTTAGTTTACTTCAAATTTATATATTTGCATTTCATCAATAATCTTTTGAACAAAATTTTGGGTTAATTATGTTAATGAGACATGTCTTTTGTTCATGGTCTCAAATTCGAAACCTGTTAAAAAATTATATTTATTAAAAATTTATGCTTTAATTGAAATTTTAATGGAAAAGTTTTATATATAATTTTTATTAATATTAATAATTTTATAAATATATATAATATAAATATGATTTTTATTTATATAATTACTTGCATACCTCTTTAAAATATTATCGAAATAAATAAAATAATTTTTTACATTAAATTTAATAATAATATATAAAATATAAATATTTAAATAAAATAAAAAATAATATTTATTTTTAAATAAGTGTTAAAATAACTATATAAGTAAAAATCATATGTATATTATTTATAAGTGTAGAACTGTTAATATTAACAAAAATTATAAATAAAAATATTATATTAAAAATAAAAAATAAAAATTTCAAACAGATGTAATTTGTTTATAAATTTTGATTTGAGATCGAAAGTAAAATATAGATTTTTTATATAATTAATTTTAAACTTTATTTAATAATAAAATAAATATTAAAATTTTATGTAATTTTTATATTTAAAATAATATAAATAAATAATTTTTATAAAAAATTAAATTATATGTTGATGATTAATTTTCAAGGTTTGCTTAAATTGGCATCTTCGAATTTATACAAATTCAAAATAAATATAAATTAATAACTTCCGTAAAAAATTATTAAGACCTTGCCATATGTTAAGGATTAACTTTTGGGATTTTATTAAATTGGCATTTGCTTGGATTTAAAAAACTATAGGCGGCATTATGAATTTTTTTTCTTTAATAATAAATATATTATTATATTATGTGATTTTTTTATATTATAATTATATAATTAATGAAACGCGGTTTGGTTTGGATTATGGGCAAATCTGATTAAAGGTATTAAACTAAGCAAAACGGTGATGTGATTGCCTGCGCGTTGGCATATTTGTCAGTCAACCCAACAGCCTCTGAAACAAGAAGTCTGAAACGCCGAAATCACCCCGATTTTGTCTCTATTTACTAATCACCATTTGGTCAAACACTAAATCCTCATTAGCAATTTCCTAACTTAAAAGACCAAAATGCCTCTAAAATTGTGCCTAAGATATTGGGCCAACCAATGTATGTCTTAATGTATGTCATTGTATACCTACACACTTGTTTTGCACCGAGATTAAGATGTTTTGTTTTTTTATTTTTTGTTAATTAAATTTTTATTTAAATTTTTATTAAATTAAGTATTATCAAAAAATTTAAGAAAATATTTAAGTTATTATTATAAAAAATTTCAAATTTTAATGAGTACTAGAAATATAATTTTTTAAAATTTAAATGATCAAAAATTTAAAAAATTCACAAAAAATAAATTTTATATAAAAAATTCTAATTTGAGAAATAAATTTAAGAAAAGTAAATAATTTATTTAAATTATTTTTCAAATATTTTAATAACAAAAATATTTTTAATTTTTCAGTGATTAGAGCTTAGATTAAATTTAGACTAAATTGATCAATTAAAGTTTAAATTTTTACTTTTTGAACATAAAGGTTTTATTTGTAATATAGAGTAAATGTCGAGATTTTATGAAATCTTTACTTTTTTTTATTAATATGATTAGTGTTGATCTTGTTTTATAAAAATATGTAATTGTTTAAATTATCATATTAATATAAAAATAAAAAATTACATAAAATTTTGATATTCATTCGGTGTTACCAAACAAGATATGATATTTAATTTTAATCAAAAAATTTTAAAAATTAGAGAGATTCAAATCATAAATTTTATAAAATAAATATCAATTACATTTTTATATATATAAAGAAATATTTAAACTGTTATCACACACAAAATTCAAAATTTGGTGAGTGACAAATTTTTTTCAAATAATTTACATTGTTAAAATTAAAAAAAATCATAAAAAAATTCATGAATTAAAATTTTTTTAAATTTAAGAAAAATTTGAAATAAAGTGTAAATTTATTTTTTTGGCATTTCAACAACGAAAATATTCTCAATTTTGTATAATAGTTTGAAGTAAAGATTGATTCATATTAAATTAACATACCAATATTTAATTTATCATTTTTATCATTAAATTTGATTTTAAACCTAATCTATAATTTAAAATAAATAACTTTTGTCAAAATAAATAAAAAAATATAACTATGTAATTTATTAAATTACAATATATTAATATCTCTTCAAAAAGATTAGCAAAATCAAATTCATTGATTTTATTTTAAATTATATTCTCGATTTGGTTCATTGCGTCTACGACATTTGGAAGGGTGATTGCATTGACATGGCTTGTTCTAGTTGGCAGCATATGCTTCATTCCCTTAGTTTAATTTGTCCCTATTCCACAGTCATGATCACCTGTTACTATTCTTTATTATAAATGAAATAATTTTATTTTGATAGGAAGTTTCGTTGCATATAAAATTCACTAGTTAATTAACATAAGTTGACTCAACTTGATCCACGGGTTTGAAATCTAATCACATGGAACAATAAGCTTAATCCCTGTGATCAAAAACTAATTTTCTTGTGTCTTCGGCCTCAACATACACATCCAGTATTTTCAATTTGTTGATACTATTTTTTTTTTCAAAAATTATTTTGTGTTATAAAATGCTCGTGATCTTTTAAGGCTTATCAATAATTATGAATGCAACTTAAATAATTATTATATCAAGTTTTGATTTACATTTGATATATTGTGTTGCCAATATAAATTATCATTTCATACCAATTGATTTGAAACAATTAAAATGAAATATGTGACATAATCGTTAAAAAAGTGAAGTATCCATTCATTAAAAAAGTTTATTGATCTTGATTTTGTTTAAGCTCAATCCTATTTTTAATGTAAATAAACCAAACATTAGCACTTTTACACTTTATTTTAATTTTGTCATATGAAATAATTTATTAAAATGTTATGATCTTTTAATTAGGTTATTTTTTCTTTTTTTTTTCAGGGTATTTTACTAGTCATTTTGATTTTAATCTTTTGATGAGGATAAACATCTATAATAATTTGACACCTCATATGGCAATTAATATCTATAGATTTTAAGGACAATGAGTTACCTTATTTATTTAGAGTTTTATTGGGTGAACCAATCTCACGTTATTTACAAATTCCTTCTTACGATGTAATATAAGTTTAATCATATTTTTTTCATGTGATATGTCGTCTGGTTAATGTAAAATTAATTTTATAACATATTAAAGAGATAAAATCATAATTTTTTTTTATAATTTATAATATTAATATAAAAAATCATAACTATTTATTTTATTTGATTACTATATATTAAATTTTTTTAAAAAATTCAACTGAACTTAAATCAATACAAAATATTAATTTTAATATTTATTGGGCTTATTATTATTATTATTTTTCTTGTGAGCCTCTTCAATGGCTTTAAAGTGGGAGATTAATTGGACTTGGATGTAGGACTTAATAACGCTTGAGCACGAGAATTCGGTGTATTCTTATTGTGGGCCAACACTCGGTACTCGATGTTAATCCTGAGCAAGCAAATGAACCCAAATATTCTGGGCTTCAGACAGAACCCGATCCGGCTCAAAGGCCTAAAATCATTGAGGCCACGAAGAAACCCTAATTTCTCATTATCACCTCCACCTGCATTCGTTCTTGTCCCCTAGGGAACACTGGTAATATCCACGCACCGGGAGAGGGAAAGAGAGGGACGAGAACAACAGAAGAGCCGGCAAGATGAAGTACAACCCTCGCGTGAGCTCTTCTCGGCGCAAGAACAGGAAGGCCCACTTCACGGCCCCTTCAAGCGTGCGCCGCGTGCTCATGAGCGCGCCGCTCTCTACTGATCTGCGCCAGAAGTACAATGTGCGGTCGATGCCGGTCCGCAAGGACGACGAGGTTCAGGTGGTGCGTGGAACATACAAAGGACGTGAGGGAAAGGTCGTCCAAGTCTATCGCCGCAAATGGGTAATCCATATCGAGCGGATCACTAGGGAGAAAGTTAATGGCTCCACCGTGAACGTTGGTATTAACCCATCGAAAGTGGTCATCACCAAGCTCAGGCTTGATAAGGATCGGAAGTCCCTGCTCGACCGAAAGGCCAAGGGTCGTGCCGCCGCTGACAAGGACAAGGGAACCAAATTCACAGCTGAGGATATCATGCAGAACGTTGATTGATCTGTGTAATCTTTTGCTCGTTACTATTTCCTTATGTTCGTGCTTAAGATGTTTTAGATACGAGGACAAGTACTTAAACGGTTTTGTTTGGTTTTATCTGTTGGTATGTTATCTTATGAGTTGAATTTTGTGGCACTTTAATGCGATATTTTTAAGTTTCTGCTAGTCTATTATGTATTAGGGTAGAGTATTTATATGGTTTGCTTGGGATGTTTGATGAATATTTTCATACATTCTTGGGCCAGAATCTGTTGAGTTGGTTGTGATATGCTACTTCGAGCCAGAGTGTGGGTTTTGTTAACTGTATTTTAAGTATTTGATCATCCTAAAAAGTAGTTTGCTGTAGTATAGGAATTTGATTTGTGATGTCCTATTCTTCTGTCTGTTGGAGCAGAATTTATTAAAAGAAAAAATGTCGGTGCCTCTCTCTTGGATTTCAGTTATTTTGGTACTGAGTTTTGTTGTCTGAGGTTATATATAGTTAGATCAGTGAATCAAAACTTAGAAATGAATAAAAATTGCTGAAACTGTCTGGATTATAGGTCATAAAAAATTGATTTTTGGTGTGCTTTGATGCAATGGGGTGTCGGTATTGGCATGTTTTGTATTTGCTTAGTGTCTTGAGGCATGTACTGAGAGATGGCTTTGATAATTCAAATTCTTTGCAAGTTTTTGATTGATCTGAAGTTTGAGGTTCGAGCAAGTTGAAGTGTTCTTCCTTGTTGAAAATGGCTTGATGGTTATGTAATTTATGAGAGATTATGATGCTTCTAGCAAACCTAACCTATTGTCTGAGCTAGTTGGACTTGTTATGATGTCATAAAATTTTAGTTGTGGTTATTGTAAGGAAATTTTATTAATTAAGATTTGGTTATGGTAAGAGCTTTAGCAGGGACTGAAAATTGTCTGCACCAAGTTCATCTATCATATGTAATTGTGCTTCTTTGGTGACTCTTAATTCTTCTTATTTGGTAAGTTGTATTGATATATTCCTGTCCACTATGCTACTATATGGAGACATTTCTAGTTACCCATGCTGCTTGATCTTCATCTATGACTGCCGAACATCAAAGTTGATTCACATATGTACCGGGGGATTTTGCTTGGTTATATCCACTAGTGATGAAACTGATTTCAGTTGGCTCTAAAAAGTATTGGTGATTGTTATCATGCCTTTTGTTATATAATTGTTTAGAGTACGAGCACCCTGGTGGTGCTTATATATTCTGTATCTTTATGAGCTGGGATCCATAAGTTAGAATGTAGATGCGAATTCAATTCAGAGAGAGTAGATGCTTTTTCTTAGTGGTCTGCTTATGTTCTTTGCAAACTAATATTTTGTCTTAAGACATCAGTTACTGATCAGTCAACAGTCTTAGTAATTTTATTAGGATGCTTTAAAATGCATCTTTCTTTTCATTCCGTCTTTGATGTCAGAGTGAGAGGCTTCAGATTAATGTAGGCATTGTCAAAGCTTTCTCTGTTTTTATTTTTTCTCTTTAAATATTGAAATTTATGAGGGACAGAACTTTTACGTTTGTGGGTGCTGTATTCTTTAGTCAAGATGCCTCTATTGTTGCCAATAGATGTGAGCAGAACTTGATGGAATGTTATGCCACTAATGCAATGAAGTGGCTAAACCACTTGAAACCTTTTCGGAGACTGAAACCCATAATGCTTAGTTGAACAATAGGGAAGGTCTCATCCTCAGAGCAGATCTTTGTCAATCTAATTTTACTGTTGCTCAGATGGTATCCGAACTGAGATCTACAGGCAACTTCTGTTTCATGCTTCACCCAAGCTAGGTTCTGTGCAGGGAAATTCTCAATCATTTTCTTTATCTTTGGATTACAGGCATACACACTGGGGCAAGTGGATTTAAAATGTTTAAAGTCTGGTCTACAAGATCGACAATGGCCGCCAAATGGGCCATGCTGATCAATCCTAGTACAACGGAAGTGGCTATTAGGTCACAAGAACTAGTGGAATTTACCGAAGTTATAGCTGGGAAAATTTAACTCACTTCTTTGCCAGTTAGTTCATGGGTACCTTACCTGTTCCACGAGACACTTGGCCTGTCAGGGACACAGCAGTGCTGCTGTTAGATGAAATATAATGAAATATTTTAAGCATATCTATCCTTGATGTATGAGTCAATCTGTATCCTATAAATCCTGCATTGCAGGAAAGCTCAGAAATAAAGAAATTAATTGCAGAAGATGCAAGAGAACAGCCTCCACTGAATTACTTGCATTACTGCAACGGAGCAAGAGTGCAGTGCACAGGTCAAAATGATCAAGCCCCTCCACTTAGGCAGGTAGGGTAGAATGGCAAAAGGGAAGCCACCTCAGAAAGCTAAGGTAAGCCCAACTCTTCTGGATACGGGTCACAACTTGGGTTCTATGAAGCAGCCCAAAATCACCAACATCAACAAGAAACCCTGATTTCTCCTGATATCCGACTGGGCACGCAGAAGAGGGAAAGAGAGTGGAGGAGAACGGAACAGCCGGCCAGATGAAGTACAATCCTCGCGTGAGCTCTTCTCGCCGCAAGAACAGGAAGGCCCATTTCACGGCGCCCTCTAGCGTGCGCCGCGTGCTTATGAGCGCGCCGCTGTCTACTGACCTGCGCCAGAAGTACAATGCGCGGTCGATACCGGTCCGCAAGGACGACGAGGTGCAGGTGGTGCGTGGAACATACAAGGGCCGTGAGGGAAAGGTCGTCCAAGTCTACCGCCGCAAGTGGGTAATCCACATCGAGCGGATCACTAGAGAGAAGGTGAACGGTTCCACCGTAAACGTTGGTGTTAACCCATCGAAGGTGGTCATCACCAAGCTCAGGCTGGACAAGGACCGCAAGTCCTTGCTCGATCGCAAGGCCAAGGGTCGTGCCGCTGCTGACAAGGACAAGGGCACCAAGTTCACCGCTGAGGATATAATGCAAAACGTTGATTGATCATCTAATCTTTAGCTCATTACTAGTTACTCGTTCTTTCTTGATGTTTTTGATAGAAGGGCAAGCACTTAAACCAGTTTCCTTTGTTTTAGTTTTTGGCATGTTATCTTGTTGACTTGGATTATGTGCTACCTCTATACAATGTTTTCAAGTTTCCTCCTTATTGTGTGAGTCTTATGAATTATTTGTTTCCCTTGCTCATTCCTTCTGCTAATCTGCTAATCTATTATATATTGTGATGCAGCATTTGTATGGTTTGCAGACCATGTTTGATGAACTTTTCACACATTCTTGGTAACTCTTAAGGTGCTTGATCATCCCAAAAGGCAGTTTGCTGTGTTGTAGGAATTTGATTTTGTGGCGTCCTATCAGAATTTATATAAAAGAATAATATGGATTCCTCTTTCTAGGATTTTGGTTATCTGGGTATTGTGTTTTACTGTCTCAGTTTCTGCTATCGATAAGTGAATCAACATTGACAAATGAAAGGATATGGCTGATTCTGTTTGGACTATGGGTCACTGAAAATTAATTTTGCTTTGCTTTGATGCAATGGGTTGGACTATGGGTCACTGAAAATTAATTTTGCTTTGCTTTGATGCAATGGGTTGGTGGTATTGGCGTGCTTTGATCTAACATTTGTAGTTTGAGAAAATGTTGAAGTGTTTTTTCCTATTGGGAAATGGCTTGATGGTGATATAATTCTGGAGAGATTATCAGTCTTGTGATACTTCTTAGGTAGATGGACCAGTGACTATTGTGCGAAGGTTGTACCAACGGATGTAAGCAGAAAAAGATGAAATTCTATGCCACTAATGCAATCAAATGGCTATGACAAGTGATACTGTAGAAAAGAATGGTAGGAGCAGAGAGTGTTTGTTTCATTGCCAGCTACTTTCATTTGACATTGACATATAAATGTTGGCAAACACATCCCTTTAACAGGCAGACAGATTGTACAAATCAAAGCATCCAGACAGCTTCCCCAGAGCAAGCCTTACAAAAATGTGGAATTTACTTACACCTTTTGGCCCAATCCATCCCCTTTAAAAGGGTTTGTACATACAAGTGGGAATGGAGGATTCTGTGGTAGTATACATGTACTCACGTTCTAATAAGGTTAATTTCAACTTCCGTTAGAATTATTGCCCAAACCCGTGTGAAGAATGAATCTGTTGTCACCATCCTCGAATCTGTTGTCACCACCCACAGAAAACTACCGGCAGAATGTCATAATTTGCCGGTTCTGAACTTTGGTTTAACTTCACCAGGTTCCCAGAATGCACGGGAGCTCTTGTCATGAGTCTGATATGGGTTTGGCTTTGAAGAACTTGGCAACGGCCTGATAAAGGTTTTCTTCCTCAAACGGCTTCGAGACATACCCATCCATCCCACACTTCAGGCACTCTTCATATGTTGCGTGAATCACATCAGCCGTCATGGCTAGTATGGGTATGTGCCACTCGCCATTCATCTGCTCGTTTGCCTGACTCTCCATGATCCGGATTCTACGGGTTGCCTCAAACCTGGAAACAAAGAAATTTTTAAGAAAGTCTAACTTCACATTCTCCATAAACAATCTCTGCATCTCATAAGAATGAAAAGGTTTCATCGGAAACTAATAGATAGAGTATAGGCAAGACATACCCGTCCATTTCTGGCATCTGAATGTCCATGAAGCAGGCATCGAAGCTGTGTGGTAGTTGAAGCAACTTCAGTGCAGCTTTGCCACTTTCGGTGCACTCCACATCAGCCCCAAACTTCTTCAGTGCTCCAGCAGCAACTCTGCGGTTCACCCTGTTGTCATCGACCACCAGAATTTTCTTGCCACAAAGTAGATTCAGAAGGGATCCGTTAGGCATATCTTTCCCTGTCTGCCTCTTCTTCCCCATCCCCAGAACTTGCTGAAGACAAGCAGCCACCATACTTGCTCGCAGAGGTTTCATGATTACAGTATCAGCAAAACCTGCAGCCTTTGCTTTGTCAAATTCCACATTGCTAATGTTGGTCGCAAGAAGTATCAACTTAGGTAACTTGTATGTTTGCCCATTCTGTTTCAAGTCCAACATCCGCATGCAACAAGTGTTATCCTCGCCAGAAATCCATGAATCCTTCTCAACAACAATTATATCTGGCTGGATTTTGTTTCTGCAGAAAAAGTAGTTCCAATCAGGGAGTTGAATTTTAGATGATAAGCAAACAATTCAAATAGGGTCTGGCCCCAGACTAAAGGAAATGAAGCTGGAAATGCATTTGAGAAACTTACCCACATGCAAGGGAACCATTCTTGCCCCATCCAGCTGCTGCTGCCTTGATGCTACTTGCAACATCAACAAGGATACCAAGTCTCTTCAAATGGTACCTGGTCACAGCAGCTCTCACTGGTTTTCCATCAACTACAATGGCTTTGAATCCTTTAAAACTTGAAGGCAGATCTTCACAATTAGGCTTTTTCATGTCACTGAATGAATTTTTCTTGCATTTCTCAAAAACGGCAGTGAATGAAAATGTGCTCCCTACGTGAGGTCGGCTTATGAAGTTTATTTGACCATGCATCATCTCAACCAGACACTTGCTGATGCTCAAGCCTATACCAGTTCCACCAAAGTTTCTAGAGGTTGAACTGTCTGCCTGCATGAAGGGCATGAAAACCCGATCTTGAGCTGATAATGGAATCCCAATGCCTGTGTCCTCCACACAGACCATTATAGTCACGGACTCAGCGGTGCCATTGGCAGCCAGCATGCCTATTGAAGCATCATATCGCAATTCTTCATCAGCAACCAAATGCTTAAAGGAATCCCAACAGTTCCTGTCATCAGCTGCTTCAGAACCGCTTAAGGTTTTAAATTGACGAGCACCAGATATAAGTACACTTTCATCTGATCCTCCATTTAAACCGGCTTCTGCTTTTGCATCCATCATTTCCTTCAACTGCTCAGCTAGATGAACTTTAACAAAAATATGCCCTCTCTCAGTAAACTGTCAAAGATGTATGTCAGATCCAAGAAAACAAATATATGCTACTGGTACGAGTACAATAACAAAGATTGAAGAACCACTTACTTTGACAGAGTTCCCAACAAGATTGGTAACTATCTGTCTGAATCTCCCTGGATCCCCAATAACAAGTTCTGGTACCTTATCAGAAACAAAGACTGCCAACTGCATTTTCCCATTCATTAAAAGTGTCAGGACAATCATGGAGTATATGTAACACATTAAGAACATGCCATTCCTTGACATGAGAAGGAGATATGAAAAGGAAAGGTACCATTCACACATGTCCATTACCCAAAAAAGGAGAGGAGAAAATGATGCACTAAAACATACTCGGCCTCGTATAACTTACCTCAATACCTTTGTGTCTTGACTTCTCAGAAAATAAAGAGAGGACATCATCAACTATTGATCGGATGTCAAAAGGCACATTCTCCAGTTCCAATTTTCCCGCTTCAATCTTTGCCCTATCAAGCACCTCATTTATTAATGCAATCAATGCCTTACCACATGCCTGAGCAGTTTGAGCATAATCCCTTTGGGTTGAACTTAGATCTGTATCTAAGAGCAAAGCAAGCATTCCTGCATTCATAGCCAAAACAATGATTGTAAAAGTAGATTAAGAAAAGTAAAAGTTTCTCAAATACCCAAAATGAAATCTAGAACATACCAAGGATGCCATTCATGGGTGTCCTAATTTCATGAGATACAGTGGCCAGAAACTGGAAAAAATGATCGAAAGAGGCCAGTCAGCTCACATAGTTTACCTTGGAGATAAACATGAAATGTTTTTCACAACATGCTGGGCATATACCTGGGATTTGGCAACATCAGCAGCTTCCGCTCGAACTTTCAATTCCTGCATCTCATGAAAATCATCCTCAACTTTAACAATGTGAATTGCTGCACCATATAAGATATAACCAACCAGTAAACCGATCACAAAGAATAAAAAGGCTGTTGTGAGCGCTGTCCATGATGTGGGTGCCTTCTGATGATATCTACAAACAATTGGAACTATTAAGCCTTCACATCAAAAGAAACCATAAGAACTCTTCCACTTTTGTGAGAAAGAAAAGAATACATAGTCAATGACTTCATGCACTTACCTACATATCATCTGATGCTTCCTAAATGGATCTCCAAAATCGAGTTTGCTCTCATGCGAAAGAGACATGTCACCATCTTGATTTTGGTGACCATACATGATTAAGGGATCAGAAGAGTTAGTGACATCATACACATTCACCAGAATTGCCTGATTCCCAGCAAGTTGACCGAGTAGATTCTCTACAAGGGACTCAACATCAAAAGCTCCACCAAGGTATCTGCTTTTGATCAGAATGTCATTCTACAGATAAAGGAATCTCAAATACAGGAGGTAAAAATGGTTCTTTTGCAGCAATAGCTGTTAGAATTTTATGGCACTTCAGCCATACCGCATATAGGATGGCAAAAGGTTGCTTTCACCATAATGGAACTTACACTGCCCACATTTTTTGCATATCTATTTGAGTAGGTATTTGCATATAATTCCAAATTTTCTTAAGTGCTGTCATGTGACACCATGTGGCCAAATAATTACCTCCGAAAAACTCTTAAAAGGATAAACATTGGCCATAGACATATCATTAAAAGTCCAGCAGAAACAGAATGAAACATCTTCCTTGTCCATATCACTCCTGAACTGTTTTAAGCCTGTACCTATTTATAAATTCTAGTTCCAAGCTTATTCTCTTCATAGACTCTGCCATAGAGGAGGCTAACACAGGGGGGAATTAAAAAAAAAAGAACTATCCCACAGATAAATTTAGCATTCCAAGAAGAATGACAAATACTAGGGACATACCCGGCAGTTGCTTCGATGCGATCTTCCACAGTTGGATTTGGAGGGAGCTTGGATCTGTAAACGGGGAATGTCAATACAACACCGAGATGATGGGAACCCAGCAGCCTGAAAGGGCTTGTTAAAACAGCCTTGCCAGTGGCTCTAGCCCGCAAAATGTTTTCTCGGTCCTCCTGAGTCATGAAATGCAGAAATTACATTCCATCACGATACCAATTTATACTTAATCTAAACATTAAAACTGTCATAACAAGATAAGCAAATCTGAACATAAGAACCTCAACAGTATACCTCTCCTGACATCATATCTAGTGATTCTATGTAGGAGACAGTCTCTTGTGAGAATATAACCGGGGCATACTCATCTCGAACAGGTGATGGCTCCCTCTTCATCGTCTTTATAGTCCATCCATGTTGCTCCTCAAATGTCCCTCTCTCTGAATCAACCACCCTTTGTGCATACGCTACCCCACTCAGCAAAGGTCTCTCGAAAGCTGTTCTTGCAGTGTACTCTGCAAAGGTTTCCTGCATTTCTTGCAACAAGCCATAACCAAGAATGCACAATTAGAAAATCCAGAACAAAAATTTGCACCAACTCAATTAAGTCTTATTCCACTATGTGGCCACAAAAGTGAAATCCTCATCTTTTTTCTGTTACTTTTCTTCCTTATATCGGCTAAAACTAAATTATAATTTTCAATTGAAAACTACAGCTCCATTGTTTTCCTAATTTTGCTAAGAAGAATATACATAAATAAACATCCCCCACCCCTCCCAAAAAAAGAAATAAAAATCCAAGAAGAAGCAGCAGAAACCTGATCAATTGCGGATGGGTTCTTGTAGTAATGGAAAGTGGAGACAAGAATGGCAAGGGCATGAACATGGTTAACACTGACACTGAATTGATCTTGCAACATTCTTGCCCTTTGTTCACACATGCTACCCAAGACATCCTTCCTCCTGACTTTGTTATCCGCATCCATTCCATTGTAGATCAACATGCTCAAAAATGCCATCACCATTACCCAAAGGACCAGAAATTTTGGGAGCCAAGCCCTGTTAGCCTGAATGAAGGTGTACCCTCTTTTGGTCCCCATTTGCTCATTCACCCTCACAGCCACAGAGTGGTGGCTCTGTTTCATCTTCTTTAGACCCATCAGCAAAAGCACAGTAAAATCTCTGCTTGTTGTTTGTGGTTGTATTTCTCCTTCTCTTTCTGTTTTCCTTGTTCTTTCTTCAATTCCCACTTCATATCTGAGCTAGAATAGCACCAGGAAAACATGCATAGAGATATATATGTAAGGCAACTTTCTCTAAAGGACTGGAAATTTTATGAGAAACCCTTTTTCTGATATAGAAAGGAAGGGGTACTACTTCGATAATCTAGGATTATCATTAGCATTGTTTTTCGTGATTCAAGAACCAGAAAGTTTCGTTTTTAGAGAAGACAAGAAACGAAACAAAAACCAAGAAACAAACAATTCTCTCCAAGAACCTCAACAAAAAAAAAATTAATATTCCAGGACTTAAAGGAAAGAGAGATGAGACCCAGAGTTCAAAAAGAGAAGCTCTGAACTTTCAGAGACAAGCATGACTCTCAAAAGATGGAAAACAACCCAAATTCCAAAGATCTTCTCTCTCTTAAAGTGGGTTTTGGTTTAAAGAATTCACAGAGAGAAAACACTAATCATGTTCTCTCCAAGCGTGAAGCTGCTCAAGGCAAGAAGACAAAAGAAAAGCACGTTCACTGTTTTTCTCCTTTATTAAAATCTAGCTTCACAGTTTGAAGCGAGAAGACACAGCAAAGCACAGCCAAGAAACAACGCATTCTAGAGAGAGAAGCAAAGACTTATGGAGAGAAGAAGCGAACATTTCCAGAGAGAGAAAGAGAAAAATTGGTACCTGCAGATGTGAGGAGATGGTACATTGCATAATGCTCTCGATCTATGGCTTTTTTCTTTTTTCTTTTTCCTTCACCCCCCCACCCCTCTCTTTTATATTTTATTTTCTGGGTGCAATAGTTTTTGACACTTTTTTATGTTTCCTTTTCTTTTTAAAGCAGAAATGAATCGAATTTTTAGGATTTTTGCGGATACGCTCGTCTCCCTCTAGACAAGAACCATAAACAAACACTTTCTCTCAACAGCTCGCCTCCCTTCCCTCCCTCTCTCAAAAAACTCACTGCTTTCTTCTCTCTGTCACCTTATTCAACTTCTTCTTTCTGGCTTTTGCTAATACTATAGTACATTTCTACCCATACTTTCTCTGTTTTTCAGCTCAGCTTCCGAAGGTGTTAGCTATGGAGCTTCTCTGCAAAATTCATGCTATCTACAGAGTTGGGTTTCGAGATTTGAGAAGTGGGTGTTGATTATTATCAACAAACTTCTGGACTAAAGGATTTCATGATGATAATTATATCCACATACGTAGCAGAATTTTCCATTTCATAAGGCATTCAGAAAAAAGAAAACCCAAAATTGCTCGTTCAGCATATGAGAATCGATTGTTTTTATGATTCTTTCGAATTATGAATTACACTCTTTCTATTTCCATCTTTTTTTTCTTTCGCCCTGTTGATCCTTTCTCTCTGTAGTAGTTAAAACGCTAGAGAGATGGAGGGAAGAAAAATCCAAAATTTAGAAAAAGGAAAAGAAGAGGAGGAATAAGAATAAATAAATAGAAAAATAAAAAATTAAGAGAGGGAAGAGTCTAAAAAGACCTAAATATCACCATCGCATATCTTTGCGATAATGACATCGCGACAAGCCCTGGATCTCATTCGCTCAATTTACCTAAAAGCCCTCCCTTTCTCCATCGCAATCTCGTAAGTGCCCCCACTCAAACGTTTGCTTCTATGTTACATGTTAGTGGATAAGGGAGACTAGCCTCTGGTCGGGTCGGGTCGGGTCGCATTCGGATCTTATCTATTGGGGTTTTTGTTTTTTTAATAAATCATCCTATTTTAATCTGTTTTGTTTAAGGATTCGAATTTTTTTTTTATTTGAGTTATATGGAAGGTGGTAATTTAATAAAATTAAAATTTTTATATAAATATTATAAATTATAAAAATAAAATCAACACAAATTTAAATTAATAAATTTTTTTGTTATTTAAAAAATATATAATAATATTTTGATTTCAAAAATTGTATTACGTTTTATAAGATGTATAATAAACCAGCCACAGGTTAAGTTTGGATCTCATCGATTCAGATCATGCATAATCATCCCAATTTGACTAGTTTTGTTTAAGGGTGAGATTTTTCATTTATTTGAATTATATTAATTTTTTAAAAAATATAAACCATAATAATTTAATAATAATTATTTATTTATTATTTTAATATTGATATTATACATGCAAAGTAATTCAATAAAAATTTAAATCAGTTTAAACTAATAAAAAATAATTTATCCTTTGTTTAAAAGACATAAACTTATATATTTAATTCAAATTTGACATCATTTTTTATAAAATGTGTATTAGATTGGATCTTAATTGCTGTTTCCAAGCTAACAAAAATATGAAAATTAAGAATAAAAAAATGAATTCTAATCATTGTAATTATAGATGATTATTAAAGGAAATCAATGGGCTGTATTGGTATAATTTAATTTATCAAAAAAAATTAAATGGGTCTCGGTTTTAAAAAATTCCCGATTATGAACAAGAGTTCACGGATTATTAATTAATAGCTTGATTCCTTTCTAGTTCATGTACACACTAAAAAAAAAGAGATAAGAACAAGTGTTGGATTAGATGATGAATGAGCTGTTTGGTTTGCATGTGAGTCTTCCCTTTGTGGTTGCATTTAAAATAGAAGTCAGCTGACCATTTGACAAACAATGTCTTATAATGCACCAACATGTGAACATATGTCCCAAATTAAGATTGCCATTTATTTTTTATTTTTTAATTTTGAAAATATGTGCCATCCAAATGGAATTGTATGTGTTTGAGAAAGGATGATTTTTTAAAATTTTGATAGATATTGATCTGATCGGCTTGTTCTTTGTACAAATTTTTAGAAGGTAAAATTTAAGTTGACATAAATTTAAAATTTTAATGTGTAATTTAATTAAGTGATATAATAAATTTAAAAATAAATAATCATTCTATAAGTTCTTTTTTTTTTTTTTACTCAACTAGTTTTAATTAGAGAAAAATCTTATATATAAATTAGCTAGAATCTCATTAATTAATTGACACACATAATATAATAATATTATTAATTTTGATATATGTTACATTGAAATATTATTTATTTTAAATTATTTTAATGATACATTTTTTAGATAATTAATAATATAATATAAAAATTGGCTTATTATTTAGTAACTCTTTATGTAATTCTCTTATCTTATGGTGTGGAGGAAAAGACAAAGAGGCCACCAAATTCATATAAACAAGCCTAAGTACAATGCACTCAAGATAAAAAGTAATTATTTGGAGCTTTGATCCCAACAAATAAAATTATAGATGAAATATTTTTATTTATTTGTATAAAAAATTATTTGTAAATAAAAATAAATATCGCGTTTAATAATTGGTGTTCTTAATAAAATAAACTTTGACACTCAGATGATGTAGCATGATTCAAATATCCACCATGTGATGGAGCATTAAAGGGTAGACTTAGACCATGTGCTAGGTACATACATACATATATATATATATATATATATATAAAGAGAATTTGTTGTTAATCAATATACTTCTGTAACAAATTTAAAAAATATATTTAAAATTCTGTATTATATGTTATGATTTAAATTGAATTTTGATGTTAAAAAATAATAAATTAAATTTTTATTTATTAACTTAATCTAAATTGTACATTGAATTAATCAGTTGTAAAATATTATAAGTATTTTTATTATTTAAATATCTCAAAAATAACTCAAATAAATTTTATATTTATTTTGAGTTCATCTCTTAAATAAGTTGTAACATATTAACTAGTTTTATGAATTTTTGATAAAAGTAATTTTTAAAAAAATGGTACTAAAAAATCTTAATTATTTGGGTGGTTTAATTTTCAAATTATAATTTAGTGTAAAAAATATTAATTTAAACATATTTAATTTTTAAATTTTTTGATAAAATTTAATTTTATTTAAATCGATAAATCAATATTTAATTAATAACTTTTTACATATCAAACTAAATTTGATAATACGAATTTATAAAAAATAAAAGAAATGAAAGTTCTTAAATAGTTACGAACTTAAATTTGTTGAAATCTAAGAACCTTTAGTGATACTTTTAAGTAAAAGTTTAACCGCTTTCTATATTTAATGCCGAAGATTAAACTTGTGATGTAGGATTATTAAACGTAATAAAAGGTCTTTGCCATAAAATGTGACCTTGGCATCAATTTTAAAGTAAAGATACATAATGCATGGCAAATGTGAAATAAAAAAAATACATATTTTAGTGATAATAATCAAATATTTTTAATGATTACGTTTATGAATATTTTAAATAATCAAATATAATAAGCAATTCGTGATAATAACTGGGCAATTTTTATAAAAAATTATTCTTATGTTCACATCACAAAAGATAAAATTATGGTATATTTTCGTTTCTTCAATGAATCATACCATTATTTTAAACCAATCAATTCCAAAAAATAGCAAATCCTTTAATCAAATGCAAACTTACCAAAGAAGAAAATGAAATCTATCATGAAGCTCTACAAGCTAACATATGTACCATGAATAAGCACTAAAGAGTATAACAAAATGCCTATTTCTTAAATTAAGACAATATAAAAAATATATTTTAGCCAAACATATAACTAGAACACTTTAATAATAACAAAAAAAAAAGCTTTAATTTCAGCAAATAAGTTGCCATAAACACTTTGTGCCCCACACTTCCTTGATTGGATGCGATTATCACTTAAATATAGCCATCCCTAAAAACTCACATTCATTTTCTCCTATTTCTTAACAAAAGTACATGAAACACAAAAAAAAAAAAAAACCCTCATCCTCCCCAAGTTCCTTAATTGTAGCCATCAATAATGACACTGGAAATCATCTCGAGTTCAATGAATTTTCGAAGAAGAGTCAAAGAAATCTTAACAATTTTCATATCAATAGCATTATATATTTATTAATTAAATATGATATAAATCTTAATGAATGAAGATTTTTTATTGATCTGAGCATTGTGTTGAGCAGTTTGATAAAGACTTATAAGAATATTTTAATAATTTATAATATTAAAAAAATTAAATTATTAAAATTGTTAAATTATCACGTATTATAATTTTATTAAAAATTTAACATAACTCAGATCAGTAAATAATGTGATCCAAATTTTGATACATCTCTTAACCTATAAATCATTTTTTGGATTAAATTTCTAAAAAAAAAATCATATACCTTGCAAAAGTAAAATCATTGATAATTACTTGAAACATCAAAACTAAAAATATAAAAGATAAAATTGACTACATTAAAATGGACAATATCTTATGGAGAGTATCTAATTGGTGAGATTAAGTATTAAAACACTTAAATAAGTAAAAATTGAAGATATATGTGATGTGTTGGTAGGTATGATTGAATGGGTATATGTTTGGAATAGTAGAAGATGTTGGGATTGTGTAAAAAGGGATATCTTATGATGGAATAAGTGGGAGATTTCATGGGGACCATTCAATTTCTTTGCTTTTTTTGTTTTTCCATTGACATAATAAAACACAAGAGAAGCAAAAGAGAGAAAAGAGTTGTTTGTTTTGTCTGGTAGTATTAGGGTTTCATGAGGGAAGCCAATCTCTTCATCTCTTTCTCTCTCTAATGGTGCCCACTCATAGGGTTGTGTGTGGGTGTGTGGGTGTCGGCCATGTGGAGTAAAGCCCCACAAGCCATCACTTTCCTTTCCAACAAAAGTCTATGTTTCTCTGTTCAATAAATGATCATCTTGTCCTTCCTTCTTTCTCACCCTTCACATGCCCCAGGTGCCCTTCTTCTGCTCACTTGGGTTGGGCCTTTCTCTCTTCTCTTCATGTGGTCCCTTCTTTTTGTTTTCGTTCATCCATGGGATTCTCTTTCTCTCAGTTTCCATTTTTTAAATATTTTTTTGATAATATTTATATAAAATTTTGAATTATTAATTTAAATAAAATTAAATATTAGCTCGAATGAAATAAAAAATTAATAATATTTTTTTTATTAAAATATTTAAAAAATAACTCTAATAAATTTTGTATTCTATTTTTAATTTATTTTTAACATTTGAATTTTTTTACCATAAATTATTTTTTATAATTTTTTAAAATTTTGATATTGTAAATATTTTAAATTTTTTTATTTTCATAAAGTTTTGTAATTTTTTTAATGATGACAACTTGAATGTTTTTTATATATTTAAATAAATTTTAAACTAAAATTTATTGTATATCTAAAGCTTCTAATTTAAAATTTTTTAATTTTTAATTTTTTTAATAAAGTTTAATTTGTTACTTTCTATATATATATATATATATTTGTAACTCAACAATAAAAATTCAACACTAACACACTGATCAATGTTAAGTGGTTAATTATTATTAACAGCATAAAATTTATCTAGATTTTTTAATCATGCTTATAAAATTCAATGATTAATTATATTGGACTTACATATTTATATAGATTTACTATTTATTTTAAAAATAATTAAAAACCTTACATATTTATATGGACTTACTATTTATTTACATATTTAAGTTATAATTTCGGTTATGGTCAATATTTTCACATTTTGTGGAGGCAAGTAGGTTAATAGGGAGGCAGCCAGCCATGACTCATAGACCTCCTTTTCATAGGAGTGACAAACTATTTAAGGGCACACTTTAAAAATTATAAAATAAATGCTTTTTACTACTCATAAAATTTTATTTTTAAAAAAAATTCACATAATTTTTTAAAATTTTAAATTATAACATAATTTTTAAAAAATATAGTATGCAAAAATAATTCAATTTATATTACATCATAAAGATGGATACATAATCATTGGTGTGATCTTGTTCAACCAGTTTACAATTTATAAATATAGACTAAAATTATTATAGTTATTATTTAATTTTAAAGTTTCTAATTTTTGTTTCCTTTAAAACATTTAAACTTTTTTTAAAAAATAAAAAATGCCTTGAAATCTGAAATCATGCTCTACTAAACAAATATACCCAATTCCCATTATACAACAAATCTAAGATTTTCTCTTCTTCCCACTCAATTAATAGAATCACTTTAATCGAAAAATTCCCTCATTCTATATAAATAAATATAATATATATTATTTTTTACTCAGTAAAAATTTTTATTTTCAGTGTTAATGATAATAATAATAAATAACAATAACAACAAGATCTTAGTTGCGATATCTCCTCTAACATTCATATCCAAGCTGGTAATGTTCGGTCAAATTCAAAACATACTACCCATAAGCATTATTTTAATGAAACATACTTTAATTTCTTGTTCAAGACTAGGAATCTTGTAAGTTATAGGGTTTGCTATTATTTTCATGTCCAATCAATGATTAATTAGTTTCATTCTTCATCCCTCTATCACTACTTTTTAGGGTTTTGCTCCCAACTAGTTGTTTTTGGTATCATATATATTAATTTAACAACTAGTTGATTAATTTGGCATCATTAATATATTTATTTAAGCGTCGTAATGTGTGAACTAAAGCAAATGTAACCCTCCGACTCTCCGTTGAGCCATTAGAATCAATGTTCAAATTGAAGTTCTCCATTTTATCGTCGTGATTGCCAAATCTTTGGTACCCATTAGAGTTAAGATACGATGCCCATTTTCTAATCAGTGTTTGGTTCTTTGTCGCTTTTTTGTTTTATTAATGATGATTATTATTGTTAATTTACATTATACATATCACTAATTAAGGCTTCTAGATCAGCTTTCTTGAATGGCACTAACTTTGACCAATGCATTGTCTTCCGTCTTGTTTAAAGACTATCATACATGTGCTTTATTTCATTTAAATAACTATTTTTATATTTTTAAAATATAATATCATAATATACATATTTTTGTTTATTATTAATATTATTATATGTGCAAATACCTAAATTCGCAGGTGTCACTAGGATGAAATTTTTTTTGTATTAATCCTAATATTTATCTATTTTTTTATTATTTTATCGTGACAAATTAGTGGAGAGGGTGAGGTCCAATATCTAATTCATTCAAGATTTTAAATTTAATAGTTAAGAACAAATTCAATGATTATGAAAAGATTCAAACGTTATGATTGATACACGTTCATCACCATATGAATGAAAATAATTATATTTACATGAAATACAAAATTTATAAAAATAAAAATTGATAATTTAAGTTAAATATAATATTTGAATGAAAAATAAAATCTATGTATATATATAAATGAAAAAAAAAGAGAAATGAAAGAGGATATATGGAGCCATATGGGCAAACATTAAGGGTAGTACTATGCACTTTTTGGGAAATAGAAATGAGTACTTTCGAGCAAGAGGGCCCATCTTTAATTTGACCAAATCATACAACTTTATATTAAAGGAGCAAAGCCACCCAAAAATTTGGACAAAAGAAAATGGTGAGATTAGATTTTGTTATACCATAATGTTATATTAATTCAAATCACATGTTACTCAATTAAAAAAATAATTATATCAAGATTTAAATATTACATAAATTAAGAGATTGAGATGAAAAAATATATTAATTAATACTTTTTAATGTCAGATTTTTATTTAATAAAATTTTAATTTTAACACTCATGATTATTAACACATGAAATTACTATTATATTTCTATAATTTTATATATAAGTTTAATTTTTTTATTAATCAAATGGAGGGGATAAATTTAAAATTTTTATTTTTAATTATTATATTTTATAAAAATATAAAAATAAAAAATTATGATTAATTATTTTAAGGGTGTAACCATCATATCATACATTGCAAAATCATGGGTGTTTAAGTTAGTATAATCTATTTGATGGAAGTCTTATATTAAAAAAATCAAAATTTTAAATTTTTAATAAATATAATTTTTTAACAAATTTGAATTAAAAAGTTTGCATAATTTGATATAATTAATTCTTAATAATTTTAAAACAATATAACATATGAAATTTGAACCAATCTATTATTAGTTATTTGGATAAGAAGATAGATATGCAAGAGATGAAGTGACATACCTTGCAAAGAATATATGAGGAGATAGGAAAAAAAGAAGAAGAAGATATACCTTCCCGTGACATTATAATATAATTAGAATAAATTCATTGATGATTGATTCCAAAAAAAGATGCAAATCTTTTCGCTTTCATATCTCTTATTAAGCATGGCATGACCGCCTTTATGAGAGTCCTTTGGCCTTAGGTTAGGTATATACTCATTAAATTTAGGATTTCATTGTCGATAATGTTAATTTTTCTTTGGATAAGAACAAATATCATGTATTATATATAAAATTTATGTCATAATTTTTTTATAAGATATTGGGAGATACCCTTTTGATCAAGCATTAAGAATCCATCAACAATTGAAGTTAATCTTGGAGTCAAAGAAACCCACTTAACTTATTCCATCAATTGTGTGAAATCTTATTGGAAATCAACTTAGAAATTATTAGATTATTGATTATTAATTTGCGGTAAAAGATTATTAGTATTTCATTTTTTTCATAAATAATGAGAAAGTAAAAAACGTTTGATTTTAATTTTCTCACATTGTTGGAAATTTATTTAATATTTTAAGTTAATTAATAAATATAAATTACATAAATTGAAGAAACTCATTATACAAATAATTTTTAAATTATAAAAATATATAATTTGCTCACGACCTCAAATTAGGGTCTGTAAAAATAATGCATCTATTCAAAACTTATATTTTTGTTATATTTTTAATATAAGACTTTCATTTATAATTTTTATTAAATTATTGATTCTTAATTTGCGGTAAAATATTATTAGTATTTCATTTTTTAATAAATAATGAGAAAGTAAAATTTTTTTGATTTTAATTTTCTTACATTGTTGGAAACTTACTTAATATTTTAATTTAATTAATAAATATAAATTATATAAATTAAAGAAACCATTATAGAAGTAAATTTTAAATTATAAAAAATCTATAATTTGTTTTCGATTTCAAATTGAAACCTGTAAAAATATTGGATCAATTTAAAATTTATATTTTGATTAATTTTTTAATGTGAAATTTTTATTTATAATTTTTATTAATATTAATAGTTTTTTTACATATATATGATAAGTATGTAATTTTTATTTATATAATTATTTTAATATTTTTTTAAAATATTATAAAATAAATAAAATTTATTTTACTGCATTATAAAATTAATAAAACGTGATTATGAAAAACGAGACTCGTAGATAATAATAATAATAATATAATTAAATAAATAAATGGTGTTAAACTAATCTTGAAACATAAAAAGAAGAGAGCATTATCTTGCCATCAAGACACTCTCAACTCCATAGAAAAGTAATATTGATAAACATGGTTTGTACAAGTTCAAGAGTCATTAATGGACCATCTTGACATCATTAAGATTAATATGGTCATCCTCCAAATGGACAGTTGGGTCTTTAATTACTCTTGAGGCATAACAAAATCAAAAAGGGCAGGTAATTCAGGTCAAACTCTGATTAATGGAGTTGTCCATCTTGGACTTCCGTCTCTCCCTTTCAGTGTGCTACACTTGGACTATGGACCAAGCCATTATTCAACAATATATTGTTGGAATTCAGCCCATTTGGGCGTTAACCATATGCCAGCAAAAAGCACAAAACATATAATTATAGGACTATTATTTTTTTGTTCATCTGATTTTTTTGTTGATTTTTTTTAAATATTAAAGTTAAAATCAGATAACAAATTATATTATCAAGTTATGACTTTTTATTTATGTATTGATTACAAAGTATATTATTGATGGATAAAAATCAAGTCAGCTTTGGATTCAAATCTTTTGTTGATTTGAGTTGGTGCCAACTTTTCTTAAAAGAAGATAATTTTTTTTTTGTAATTTATTATATTAATATGATAAAAAATTATAATAATTGATTTTATTAAATTATTATGTATCAACATTTTTTAAAAAGTTTAGTACAAATCAAATCAATAAAAGATCATAATCTTTTTGCTTTGTATTAAATATTTTAACAAAGAATTATAGTTATTTTGATAATTTACAATGTAATATAAAAAATAACAAATAAAAAAATTTGAATCATTAATTTTATTAAATAATTATGCATTATAATTTTATTGAAAGCTCTATATAGCTCAAATCAGTAAAAAAGTATTAATCTCTTATCAATAATGGATCAAAATTCTCTGTTGATTTAAATTATATTAAATTTATAATAAAATTATAATATATAATAATATAATAAAATTTTAATATTTATTATATTAAAATTATAAATTATTTAAAATATTTTTATAAATTTTGTGTTAAAAAATTTATAAAAAATTTTGATCCTTTGATGGCATGGGTAATGGGTGCCAGCACTTTGGAATTTACGTATGAAATGGGCAAGGTTGACATGGCCATGAGGGGCACATGCAGTGATGTTTGACTGTGAGGTCTTTGTGTTTCTGAAACTAACAAGATTATTCATAGTTAGAAGCATCTCTCTCTCTCTCTCTCTCTCTCTCTTTAATCTGGATATGTTGCAGGTCTTTCCAAAACTCATGTGAATCACTGACCTACTTCTAGGAAATGGCATCTCTGCAGGGCTCTGTACCCACCTACCCACCTGACCTGACTCTCCTGCAACCTCTTCATTTGCTCATCTCTTATCACCTTCCTTCACCTCCAACAATTTATTCATTCTACTCATGAAATTGGTTATGTATATCCATGTAAATTGTTGGCAGAATCTTCCCTTTAATTTCATATCATACAATATAAATTTAAATATACTCATTGATTAATCTAATGCTAAAACTTTTATTGATTAACATAACTTTATGGATATCTTTAGGATGTTCCGAAAGGTTATTAAGATGAGTGAGTGAGTTGGTAGCTTTTTGTTCTTAAAAGAGTTGACCAAATTACTAATGAGTGAGTTGTCCAATGTGCTATACAGATGACTCATTTTTCCATTTGTGAGGAATCAAATCATTATTAGTACATAGCTCAGTTCATGCCTTTGATAGAATGCATAATAATCATATATATTATTATATTTTTTCGTATTTTATTGGTTATAAATCATTAAATTTTAGATTTTGACTATGTTTTATATTTAATAAGGTGGATTGAGGAAATCAACTAAGATGGACTCAAATTCATTATTTGAATATATAAAGTTGGATTCCTAAGAGATGTGGATGAACTAGAAGATGTCTTTGGATAAGGCGCTGAGACTCCCAATAACATTGGAATTTCACCGAACGAAGACTTTATCTTTTATTTAAAAAGCAATTGTAGAATTTTATCTTTATCTTTATCTTTAAGAGTCCTAGTTAAAATAGGTTATTATGTTTAAGGATTATTATATAAAGGGGAGGTAGTTCCTTCAAAGGAACATCCAGAGTTTATTTTTTACTTTCTTCTTTTCGTAGGTCTTTTTCTTTTCATGGATTGCTAAATATCTCTTCCAGTCAAAGGATAATCAAGGGTTTGATTCTTCAGAATTGTGAGATCTAACTGATTTTATTTGTTTTTTATTTTTTCATTGTTTATTTATCTTCTGTGCTTATTGAAAATATTATCTTGGTTGATTGCAACAAAAAGGGCCCTTTGTTTAATCATCAAAATAATAGGTTACTATTTAAAACTTTAAATCCGTAATTGTTTAAGTGTTCTAATATAAGTAGTAAATAACATAGTTGATTACAAAAGAGGTTTTTAATTTATGTTATGAAGATAAATAATCTAGTTCAAATAAACCTACATATGTGTTTATTGGCTAGAATTGGTAGTTTTTCTAATTCTTAATGCTATTGGTAAATTAAATCATAAGATCGTATCTAGGGTTATTTATTGATAAGAGAAATAATTAGAGATCGTATCCTGGTTATCAAAGAAGTAAGGAAAAATAGGTTGTTAGGTGGTACCAACAACCATAACTAATTCAGTGAAGATTAAAAGATTTTTATTTTTGCATCAATGATCAATTCCTAAATCAAACTTGAAATTATACCTTTGACTGGATACTTTATTACATTAATTTTTCCTTTCCTATTTGATCTATTTTTAACTCCTCAAACCCCCTTTTCTTTTATTTTATTTTGCAAAAAAATAAATCTAACCAATCTTTGTGGAAACGACCTCGCTCATCTATACTACAAGTTTAATATTTTGAGCAAGAATTTAGGAATTTAATTTGTTGGTCTCGACAACCACCAATTTTTGGCGCCGTTGCCGGGGATTGGTTTTAATTAGATTTATTTTAATGCTCCGTTCTTCTGGTGCAGGTGATCTAGTTCCATACGATCCTGAAATTGAGAAGACAGCAAAAAGATTCAGGAAGGAAGCTAAATTACGAAGCCAACAAGAATCTTCACTTTCATCTTCTGAATCGAATTTAGTATTTAATTTAGTTGATTCATCTAGTGATTCTAGAATAGAACAAGACATGGCTAATGAAGAGAGAACTTTGAGGCAATTGGCTGCACCAGAAGTAAATCAGCAGCCACTCTGCATTCAATATCCAATTTTACAAGCAGATTTTGAGTTAAAGTCTGGTTTGATCCATTTGCTCCCGAAGTTTCACGGCTTTGAGAATGAAGATCCTCACAAGCATCTAAAGGAATTCCATGTGGTGTGCTCAAGCCTAAAACCACAAGGAGTAACTGAAGATGAGATCAAATTACGTGCTTTTCCATTCTCACTGACTGAAAAAGCAAAAGATTGGTTGTTTTATTTACCTTCTGGTTCTGTGACCACATGGATACAGATGGTAACGTTATTTCTTGATAAATTTTTCCCTGCTTCACGAGCTGCTAGTATTAGAAGGGAAATATGTGGGATAAAGCAGAGAGATATTGAAACCCTTCATGAGTATTAGGAAAGATTTAAACAACTGTGTGCAAGTTGTCCTCAACATGGAATTTCTGAACAACTTCTCATTCAGTATTTTTATGAAGGATTACTACCCATGGAAAGAAGGATGATGGATGCAGCTAGTGGAGGTGCTATAGTAAATAAAACTCCTCGTGAAGCTAGAGATTTGATTTCCACCATGGCTGCTAACTCACAACAGTTTGGATTTAGACAAGATACATCTTTAAAAAGGATTAATGAGATAAATATATCTTCTCTTGAAAATCAAATAGCCAATCTAACTTCTCTTGTTCAACAATTGGCTGTAAGAAACGTGCAACAAGTTAAAGCTTGTGGGATTTGTGCTGCTACTGGTCATCCAACTGACATGTGTCCTACACTTCAAGATGATCCTTATAAGGACGCTAATGTAGTTGGAGGATTCTCAGGTCCACCACAAAGGAAGTATGACCCTTATTCAAATACATATAACCTAGGATGGAGGGATCATCCCAATCTTAGTTATGGAGCAAGACCTCAATTTCAATCTAGACAACCAGCTCCACCAGCACAACCTCATCCAAATTCAGGTATGTCTCTTGAAGATATTGTTAAATCACTTGCATCTAACACACAACAATTTCAGCAGGAGACAAGAACAAGTATTAGAAAGTTAGAGGATCAAGTAGGTCAACTAGCATCTTCAATGGACAGATTGGAATCTCAAGGAAAATTGCCTTCACAAACTATTGTCAACCCAAAACAGAATGCTAGTGCAATTATCTTGAGAAGTGGAACTGAGTTAAAAGAACCTGGTAAGATTACTAAAGGATGCATCTCAAGAGAAGAGACTGAAAAAGAAGTAGTTCCTCAACCAGAGCTTGACCAGCCTAAGGGATCCAACAGAGAGCAACCAAAAACTTCCATGTTAATTCCTCCCTTTCCTTCTAGATTATCTAAATCTAAAAAGAATGAAGAGGAAGAAAAGGAGATTTTTGATACCTTTCGCAAGGTCGAGGTAAATATTCCTTTACTTGATGCAATTAAACAAGTACCTCGATATGCCAAATTCTTGAAAGAGTTATGCACCAATAAGAGAAAATTAAAAGGTAATGAATTTGTAAGTATAGGGGAAAATGTTTCAGCTGTTCTTCAGAAAAAATTACCTCCTAAATGTAAGGACCCAGGTATGTTTACTATTCCTTGCAAAGTTGGTAATGTTAAGATTGAGAAAGCGATGTTAGATCTAGGTGCTTCAATAAATGTCATGCCATTATCCATTTACTCATCTTTGAACGTTGGACCATTAAAAGAAACTGGTGTGATTATTCAACTTGCTGATAGATCTAATGTATATCCTGAGGGAGTTTTGGAGGATGTTTTGGTACAAGTTAGTGGATTGATTTTTCCTGCTGATTTTTATGTGCTTAATATGGAGGAAGATGATTCATCTAACTCATTAATTTTGTTAGAAAGACCATTCCTAAAAACATCCAAGACAAAAATTGATGTGCATGATGGTACACTTACAATGGAATTTGATGGTGAAATTATTAAATTTAATATTTATGATGCCATGAGATATCCTAGTGATTTATCTTCTGTTTTTGCTATGGATGTTATTGAACCTTTAGCACAGAAAATTTTTGATTTAAGTGATGAAGATAAGTTAAAAGTTGTACTTAATAAGAGTTTAAGTTTTGGAAGATCACAAAAAATCTTGCAAAAATTTACATTGGATTCAGACTTGCAGGATACAATTCATGAATTGGAATCACTACAACCTATGAGGTATGACATTTCTTATATTGATTTGCCTCTTTCTCACACAATACTCCTTCTTTCTATTATACAGGCACAAAAATTAGAGCTAAAACTCTTACCAGATCATTTAAAGTATGTCTTTTTAGGAGAAAAAGAGACTCTGCCAATCATAATCTCTAATAAACTTTCTATCTTAGAAGAAGAAAAATTGACTCGAGTACTTAAAGAGTATAAAAAGGCCATTGGTTGGACCATAGCCGATATTAAGGGATTAAATCCTTCCACATGCATGCATAGGATACTATTAGAAGCAGATTGTAAACCTTCCAGGCAAGCCCAACGTAGATTGAATCCGCCTATGATGGAAGTGGTAAAGAAAGAAATCTTGAAGCTTCTTGATGCAGGTATGATCTATCCAATTTCAGATAGTGAATGGGTAAGCCCAATTCAAGTTGTTCCGAAGAAAACCGGTATAACAACAATAGAAAATCTTGATGGTGAGTTAATACCCACTCTTATTCAAAATGGATGGAGGGTATGTATAGATTATAGGAAGTTAAATGCATCAACTAGAAAAGATCATTTTCCTCTTCCATTTATTGATCAAATGCTAGAAAGATTAGCAAGTCATACCCATTATTGTTATCTTGATGGTTATTCAGGTTTTCATCAAATCCCTGTTGCACCTGAAGATCAAGAGAAAACAACATTCACATGCCCATTTGGTACTTTTGCATATCGGCGCATGCCATTTGGACTTTGTAATGCTCCTGCTACATTTCAGAGGTGTATGGTTAGTATATTTTCTGATTATATAGAGAACATCATAGAGGTGTTTATGGATGACTTTACAGTTAATGGTGATTCTTTTGATGCATGTTTAACTAACCTTACCAAAGTGCTTAAAAGATGCATAGAAAAGAACCTTGTTTTAAATTATGAAAAGTGTCACTTTATGGTTAATCAAGGTATTATTCTAGGACATGTTGTATCCTCTAAGGGAATTGAAGTTGATAAAGCTAAGGTAGAAATTATAAAATCTTTATCTTACCCCACAAGTGTGCGGGAAATTCGCTCTTTTCTTGGACACGCAGGATTCTATCGACGTTTTATCAAGGATTTTTTCAAGATCACTAAACCCTTATGCAGGTTACTACAAAAAGATATGGTGTTCGAATTGGATGAGGCATGCAAAGATGCATTTGACAAGTTGAAGGATATGTTAACAACCGCACCGATTATCCAATCACCAAATTGGAATCTTCCATTTGAGATCATGTGTGATGCGAGCAATCATGCAATTGGTGCTGTTCTTGGATAGAGAATTGGAAGAACTCCTCATGTCATTTATTATGCTTCGAGAATACTTGATAGTGCACAAAGCAATTATTCCACAACAGAAAAAGAACTTTTATCCATTGTGTTTGCTTTAGAAAAATTTCGCTCATATCTACTTGGTACTAAAGTGATTGTTTATTCTGATCATGCAGCTCTCAAGTACTTACTATCGAAGAAGGAGGCAAAACCTAGACTTATTCGATGGATACTTTTGCTACAAGAGTTTGATTTGGAGATACGTGATAAAAAGGGTGCAGAAAATTTGGTTGCAGATCATCTTAGTAGGTTAACTACGAGTGAAGAATCATCACCATTAAAAGACGACTTTCCAGATGAGTGTCTTTTTTTTATTCATAAGATAAGGCCTTGGTATGCTGATATTGCTAATTACTTAGTTATTGGAATACTACCAAGTGATTTATCTAGGGTTCAGAAAGACAAAATTAAAAAAGATGCTAAATGTTATGTTTGGGATGACCCCTACTTATGGAAATATTGTTCTGATCAAATTATTCGAAGGTGTGTGGCGGAACACGAAATTGATTCTATTTTAATGTTTTGTCATTCGTATGCATGTGGAGGACACTTTGGTCCCAAAAGAACAGCTCGTAAAATTTTGGAGTGTGGATTATTTTGGCCTACTATATTTCATGATTCATACATATTTTGTAGGACTTGTGAACAATGTCAAAAGACTGGAAATTTAGGACATAGAGATCAAATGCCACTTACTTTTATTCTTGTTTGTGAAATATTTGATGTATGGGGTATTGACTTCATGTGTCCTTTTCCTTCTTCTTGCAATAATATTTATATCTTGCTTGCTGTGGATTATGTGTCAAAATGGGTGGAAGCTAAAGCTACCCGTACCAACGATGCTAAAGTGGTTGTAAATTTGGTCAAATCTCATATTTTTGTTAGGTTTGGGACACCAAGGGCTATAATAAGTGATCGTGAAACTCACTTTTGCAATAGAGTGGTGGAAGCTTTAATGAAGAAATATAATGTTACCCATCGAATCTCTACTGCTTATCATCCGCAGACAAATGGACAAGCTGAAGTATCTAATAGAGAAATCAAGTCTATACTTGAGAAGACTATCAACCCAAATAAGAAGGATTAGAGTATGCGACTTGATGATGCACTATGGGCTTATCGAACAGCCTATAAGACCCCTACAGGTGAATTGAGGAAACTACAGTTACAAGAACTAGAAGAAATTTGTAATGATGCTTACGAGAGCTCAAAAATATATAAGGAAAAAACAAAGGCCTACCATGATCGCATGATTTCCAGAAAAACTTTCTATGTTGGTCAAAAGGTTATTCTTTATCATTCTAAGCTGAAATTGTTTCATGGTAAGTTGCATTCTAGATGGTTAGGACCTTTTACTGTTACTAATGTGTTCTCTCATGGTGCAGTTGAAATTCAAAGTCCAGATACCGGTAAGATTTTTAAGGTCAATGGCCACCGCTTAAAGCCTTTTCATCAAGGCTTTCAAGCACATGATGTTGATAAAATTGATTTACAATATCCGACTTATAATTAAGAATTGGCAACGTCTAGCCAAAGACGTTAAAGAAAGGCACTTTTTGGGAGGCAACCCAAAATTTTAATTTTTTTTAATAATTTATTTTTATTTTTTTAATATGCATATATATATATAAGAGATAAGGTCGATGGTTGAAGGCATATCACACCTTTCCAAGGCAATATGATGAAGTAACTTGAATGCATCTGACAACAGCTATCAAGAATGAAATTCGATGAGAGAGCACTCTATGACTAGATGGAATTCGACCCACCTTTCTCATCTCCCCAGTGGTAAACGAAGTCTCTATGATGCTCGATATATTCAGGGAGTTTTCTACTTCTCTTATTTTTTTTATTATTTTTTTGAGCATTTATTTTTAATACATTGAGGACAATGTATGATCTAGGTGTGGGGGAGAGTTTTTAACATGCTATTATTTTTAAAATATTTAAAATCCAAGAAAATCTTGCTCTAAAAGGTACTTAATTTGTGTTTGTGATCTCTCTTTTCTGAGTTCTAGATCCTTCCAATGCTTGTTCCCAAAAAAAAAAAGTTTTATGTGTGCAAATATGACTTTAAATTCTCATTTACTGTACTATGATTAGTTGCTTTTAATGATATATTGGATTAAAAATTGTATGAGATCTAACACATATAACCCTTTTTGGTGAGTTTTGGGCCAATGAGCATTTATTACATTATGCTCAATTTTCTTCTTTGTGTGTGCCATACATAGTTAATTTTTCTAGAACTTGCTTTGTTATACATGTCAAATCATTCCTTTGAAGAATTAGATGTACTTAATCATAAGGGTATTTAGGTGAAAACCATCTTCTTTAAAATATTTAGCCTCTTTCGAAAAGCCTACCATATTCATATACCCCTAGAGAGCCAACTTTGAGCCTTAGCCTTTTCTTTGGAATTTAACCTTGATACAAGTCATAATAACTATTTTTTTAATTTTTCTTTTTGAACCCTGAATTGAAGGATTATATGAGCTTACTCATATAAAACTTTCACTTATCTTAGAAAAGATTGCAAAATATTAAGAATCAATGGTCCAAGTTATTAGAAAAAAAAAAGAAAAAAGAAAAGATATGAGAAAGAACAAGAAACAAAAAAAAAAAAAAAGAAGAGAAAGAAATTTGAAAAAAAAAACAACAAAAAAAAAAAGAAAAGAGAGAAAAGGATTGAGAAAAAAAATGGTATAAATTCTTATTACTTGGATTTGTGCAATGTGATTGAAGCAATCTTTTGATGTTACGTCATAAAGTTTTGTATGAAAAAAAAAAAAAGTTTTGTATGATTCCTTCAATTCCATTAACTCAAAACCCTTTTATCATACCTTACCTAAGCCCCATTACAACCCATTTTAAAACTCTTAGATTTTTGCATTTTAATTCATTCATTGGTAAAAGAGACATGATATACAAGCAAGCTTATGGTAAAAGTTTTCTATGTATTGACTAGAGAGCTTATTTAATCCCTCAAAACACTTCAAGTGAATGAGTGAATCTAAGGAGAGGGTGTTAGATCTTATGCATTTTAAGTTCAATAAAATCGTTAAGGTGATTACTGATCATGTATGCTCCTTATGAGAATTCTTTTGTGATCTTATGTTTTAATGCATGAAAAGAATATATTATTTTGGATAAGCAAAGGAAGAAGAATGAAGGATGATGAGATGAGATGATGAGCTTGAATTATTGTATGCTTGAGGACAAGCATTATCTAAGTGTGGGGGAATTTGATAGAATGCATAATAATCATATATATTATTATATTTTCTCGTATTTTATTGGTTATAAATGATTAAATCTTGGATTTTGACTATGTTTTATATTTAATAGGGTGGATTGAGGAAATCAACTAAGATGGACTCAAATTCATTATTTGAATATATAAAGTTGGATTCCTAAGAGATGTGGATGAACTAGAAGATGTCTTTGGATAAGGCGCTGAGGCTCCCAATAACATTGAAATTTCACCGAACGAAGACTTTATCTTTTATTTAAAAAGCAATTATAGAATTTTATCTTTATCTTTATCTTTAAGAGTCCTAGTTAAAATAGGTTATTATGTTTAAGGATTATTATATAAAGGGGAGGTAGTTCCTTCAAAGGAACATCCAGAGTTTATTTTTTACTTTCTTCTTTTCGTAGGTCTTTTTCTTTTCATGGATTGCTAAACATCTCTTCCAGTCAAAGGATAATCAAGGGTTTGATTCTTCAGAATTGTGAGATCTAACTGATTTTATTTGTTTTTTATTTTTTCATTGTTTATTTATCTTCTGTGCTTATTGAAAATATTATCTTGGTTGATTGCAACAAAAAGGGCCCTTTGTTTAATCATCAAAATAATAGGTTACTATTTAGAACTTTAAATCCGTAATTGTTTAAGTGTTCTAATATAAGTAGTAAATAACATAGTTGATTACAAAAGAGGTTTTCAATTTATGTTATGAAGATAAATAATCTAGTTTAAATAAACCTACATATGTGTTTATTGGCTAGAATTGGTAGTTTTTCTAATTCTTAATGCTATTGGTAAATTAAATCCTAAGATCGTATCTAGGGTTATTTATTGATAAGAGAAATAATTAGAGATCGTATCTTGGTTATCAAAGAAGTAAGGAAAAACAGGTTGTTAGGTGGTACCAACAACCATAACTAATTCAGTGAAGATTAAAAGATTTTTATCTTTGCATCAATGATCAATTCCTAAATCAAACCTGAAATTATACCTTTGACTGGATACTTTATTACATTAATTTTTCCTTTCCTATTTGATCTATTTTTAACTCCTCAAACCCCCTTTTCTTTTATTTTATTTTGCAAAAAAAAAAATCTAACCAATCTTTGTGGAAACGACCTTGCTCATCTATACTACAAGTTTAATATTTTGATCAAGAATTTAAGAATTTAATTTGTTGGTCTCGACAACCACCAGCCTTCTAAGGAAGGCATATGTTGTTTGTCTTGTAACAGGGAAGGTCAAGAACAAGGAATATTCCATGGGATAATCTGAAGCAAGAATCATGCTGTACCTGGCAACTCACATAAAAACATCAAGCAGGATTCATGCAGCATTTACTGAAATTTTTTGTTGATCAGACATCCTTTGCCTGAAATTTGGTTTTATCTTTTCATGGGCTTATGATTGATTTGGACCCAACATCACTTTTATAACATGGGTTTCCTTTTTCTTCTTCTTCATCTGGACCCTGTCCATTTGTCTTCTTGAAGCTTCAATCTGAACTCGCTGTCTCAACCAGATTAGACAAAAATTAGTTCAGTCCTCTAAAAGCTATTTGCAGGTGGGCACCCACTAGTTTCAATTGCTCATTTTTCCCATTGTTAATAGTGAATTTTACATATAATCAACATTGCTAATCAAGAGAACAAAACCAAGTTTGATTTTTGTTAATATCTTCAATTTTACCCATGTATGTTTACTCATGTACATTTATTTCTACAAGCAAGAACAAGATTAATGGATGAATTATGGTAAATCTGAGGGTCTGATTGCTTTCAATTAAAGAAGTGATATCAAATGTGGGTTGATAGGCTGCACATAATCCCAGAAAAGTTATTTAATTTGATAATGTTAAATGAGCATCTCTGAAAAAATAAGTCCAAAAGTACTTTCAAAGAAATATAAAACAAGAGGGCGCAAATGATGATGAAGGTGTGGGGCTGTGTCAGTGTGGCCACTTCTTATGCTGGGGAGGCGATTGGTCTTTTGTCCTAGTGCTTGATAACATCAAGGAAGTAAACATTATCTTCCAGGATTGAAGATGACTAATGATATGCTCTGCTTTGCCTTTGCCTGGTAAATCAAAAGATAATGAATTGAAAGAGGAATGTATGGGCTACATAAGGCCAATCTGCATGTAATTTAAGAGATGAGTAGTGTTTATCTTTATGGGACCCTGCTTGTCCGACAGAAAATTGAGGTTCTGATGGGTTAAAATTGCTACTGTGTTGAAAAGGAATCTGACCACAAACCCTCTTTTTCAAAAGTAGAAACGATGAGAGAGATGAGACGCAACACAAACATTTGAGTATCTTTCTGTGGTACTTGACAGTAAGTACCCCAATGCTTTTTCTGCCTGTCTCTTTGTATTCTTTTTCTTTCTTTCTCTCTCTCTCTTCTCGCCGATTATTAGCACTTGAACGCTGGAAGAGCCCAAAAATTCAACAAAAACAGTGGTGTGCATCTGCCCCTTTCTTTCCCCGACTTTCTCTGACTCTGCACCATTAGCCCATCTCTCCAACTTCTGCTTTCCCATAATTATTCACACACTCTCTCTCTTCTAGTGGTTATCTTATCTCCGCTTGTTCGCTTTCTCTCATCTAAGCCTCCCCATTTGTGACAAAAACTACGGAACTTTGCTGGCCTGCGACTCTGTCTTCTCTAAGCCTCTGATACTGGGTGCTCTTTCTAAGTAGCACGTCACTGAAGCCTAGCCTGCAGTCTCAAGATACTACATGTAAGGAACTTTCACAACCTATTTTATAGGCTGTGGATTTGATTCTTGTGGTGGTGACCCTTTGTGCTTTGTTATATCCTTTTTGCTGCTTTGTCTTGCATCTGTGTTTGCTTCTTCTTCAATTGCTCTGAGCATCTTCATGCTGTCCAAATGTTTCCCAAAATGACAGATTATGGGTTTGTCTGAATTTTGGTTCTAGTTCTAAAAGTTGATAAGAAATCTTTGTTTCTCAGGAAACATAAGTTATGTTGATGATGCATGCTCTGCCTTCTGGTTTTTGCTATTTGGAATTTTCTGATGGGTTAATCTGAATGCATCTTTCTCAGAATGAGAGAGTCCTGAGATTTGGTTGAAATTCCACTGTGGTACGTATATACACTGAAAAAATTGTAAATATACACAATTCCATAGTCCTAAATTAGCGAGCACTGCTACATCTGAGACTTTCAGTTCTTCTTTGGCCTGGGTTTGAACTCACTTTACTCAATTATGATAGAATTGGATGCTCTAGATGCTACTTATTAGTCTGGTAATTATGGTTTGGCCTAAGAATTTCAGAACCATTGACGTAGTACTTCACTGAAGTGAGGGTTTCACTGCACATTGATTGTTGACAGTTCATTTTAGGTGAGGATATGGGGCGGGTTTCTAGCAAAGGGAAAAGCTAAAGAGAGACAGAAGGACAAGGTTCTTTAGTACCCACTTTATGTATATCCAGAAAAGGGTTTGGAATACAGAATCAATTGTGCCTACTTTGGAATTTCTCATTACCAGATTCTTTATTGGCTGGAATGTTTATACCCATGATTTTTTTCTCTTGTCCCTTTGTCCGCCAAAGAGTGGCACCTTCTCTTGCGTGCAGCATTTTGCTCAAGAAGAGGCCACGGACTGAACGGTTTCTGTTTGCTTTGTCCTCATTTTCCTGTTGCACTCGTGACTGTGATAGCCTTGTCTGTAGATCACATTCAGCATTTAGTGTCCTTATCATGGTAAATGAGGTCCCTCTAGAGTGAATTCTTGAGATAGATTCTTATGGTATGGTTCTAAGATGACAACATTGTGGTAATTCAGAAATTGGCACTGAATCATCTTTCAGTAACTTCTTTTCTTCTCTACCCTCATCTTCTAGGTTCTATGCAAAGATTAGCCTGGGTTTTTCTATGCTCATGCTCTTACTTCATATGAGATTTTGTCCGAATTTGATAATTAATCTCCTGAGATGTTTAACCATCTGGCTCATGTCCAACTCCTAGGGACCTTGTCGCTCTTAATTTTGTGAATCATGCTTTTTTTTTTACTTGTTTAAGGGCTTGGAAAATTCCCATCACGGCCTTTCTTTTTCTTCCTCTGTGCTGTTCCCTGCACCATGATAGCCTCCAAGCCATGACCGCAGAGCCTCAAATGAACATGTTGTTTTTCTCCCAGAAAAGTGCACCTCACTCTTCCTCAGTCTGCTTCACATCTAATTTCTCTCCACCTGAGATGCCTCTCTCTCTCTATTCATTTCATTTTTTGTGAATCAAATTTGGAAATAGTTATGTGTGCTCAATGGTTGTTTTGCATGAGAAGCAGTGACAATCCTTGCAGAGGCAGCATCTGGAGGTGTCGGCCTGGTAGGACATGCCCTGTGATGGGGATTGTCATATGCTCCTTGTAGTTTATGCTCTTTTTAATCTGACAATGATCCTTCTGCATCACTCAAAAGACCTATTTTGTCATGTCGTGGATATTGTAGAGCACTGAGAGAGCACCCATTAAATTTGTAGCTATATAATAACAGCTTCCAAGAGAGCTTCCCTTACGGTCCAACTACAGCTGCATGGGATAATTGCTCACAAGGTCCTTGTGGTGTTTTAGAGGGCACCCACTTCATTTACCCAGAAGCTTTCTCCACAATGTAAAATTTACCAAGAGAGCTCCTGTGCTGTTCAGCCATAGCCACATCAGAGGATTAACTTTCCCTTGTTCTACTCAAGTCAGTCTATCAGGCCAAATACCACTTATCAGAGTCAAATTGGTAGAGAAGTCTATGAAGGGGGAGCCACCCTCTTATGAAAGTCTTGCTCTGAAGCCAGTTTCTAAGTGGGGAATTAGGGAGCCTACCCAGTGAATTGATTTGAGTACAGAAAACCTTACTATGAAAAGCCTGAAGTTTCTTAGTATGAGGCGAAATTTTTTCCCTTTTTCACATATTGATCTGAATCACCAATTATCATAGTGCAGGAACCACTTATTCTCCTAATACCATATCATCCTTGCACAACTAGCTCTTCCCAAGATTGTAACCTTTTTCCCGATAAAGCTATCTTTCCTATCTGAACATAAACACATATGAAAATCACCACATCCATGAATCATCTTTTCGTTCATGTGCTCAGGTCAAAAACCATCAGATTGTGATTCCACTCACCAGATACACGGACTGAGAAAGCTACAAAATAAAAGGCCCAATCATATCGAATCCAATGCCATTTGAATTTTAAAGCTTAAGCCATTAGTGTCTATATTTAGCACAACATGTTAGTCCCTGACCTTGGTTATTCCTTTCCAATGTAGGACTTACACGTCTGAACTGCAAAAATGAATACATTGATCTATTTTTCAGGGCTTTTAGCTTTAGTTTTTTGTGACGAAGCAGAGCATTACAGTCTCTTATGTCTTCTTATGCTACTCGTTTCAATTATTTTGGGCACCTTGACTATATTTTCTTATTGAAAATCACTTTAATGATGAAAAAATTTTGATAATTGGTTGTCTGATATATGAACAATAGTGGCGTTGAGTGATAAGGTCTGTTTTTTCAGACAATAAGTTAGAGAGGATCTTCCACTAAGTTCACAGTTGTGTCATTGCATCCACTTATTATGAAGGTTTAGAAGCAAACAAACAAGATTTCTCTTAGGCACAAAAAGCATCTGTCTGATATCACTAGCTAGGTAGCTTATTCGACTTATCAGAAAGTTAATTGGATTCGCACTTAGATTCAATAAGTCAAAAAAGTGTAACACTTTTGTGTGTAGTGTATACGTCTGCCAATCTCAGAGCAATCTTTAATTGTTTTTGCATATTGAGAGAAGTAGATTTTTCTTATTTTTTTCTTCAGATGATCCAAGTTTATTATTTGCTTCATTCTGGAGGCAGATAAAAAGCAATAAAAATGTACCTGTTAAGAATGTTGTAGAGTATAACTAGTTTCATAATATGTGCCTGCATTTTGCATTTACCGGCATTGAAAAACATAGAGAAGCCATTAATCTATTAGTGATACATGCAGGTGAAGGCCCTGACTGATTGCTGTTGGCAATTTTCACGTGAAGAATCTATTTATTAAAAAGATGATGCCACTAAACTCAAACTTTGAATCTGAAAATGATTCAGAAGTTAGTAGCCAAGTAGCTTCCAATGTATTTGTGCAAGATGCATCTCCTGATCCCTCTAAGGACAGTGGCACAACTTCCTCCTGTCTGACAAATGGCATAAAGCTTCGACCCGATCCTGGTCCTGTTTCCCTAGACTTGACACTCAGCTTCAATGCCACTGATGCGGAGTTGAAGGTTTCAGGTGAGACAAGCATTGACCCCACTGCAATCGATGCCCCAGAAGCAAGAATCCCAAGGGTATTCTCATGCAATTATTGCAGGCGGAAGTTCTACAGCTCGCAGGCCCTGGGTGGACACCAAAATGCTCATAAGAGAGAGAGGACAATGGCAAAGCGTGCAATGCGGATGGGTATTTTCTCTGATAGGTGTACTAGCTTGGCATCATTACCACTTCATGGTTCAGCATTTAGGTCACTTGGCATCGAAGCTCATGGCGCAATGCACCAAAGTATCATACCATCACAAAGGCCTCCTGAAACAAGAGTTGCAAGGTTTCAGCAAGGGTGTTTTGGTACGTCGGTGTTTATGGAGGATGATGATGTTGACTTGTTTTGGCCTGGGAGTTTCCGGCAAGTGAACCAGGGGGTTGACGCCAAGTTGGGTCTGAATGGTGCTGATCAAAACTCAAGCACAAAATTTGTCGCTGCACCACCAGCTCCATCAATGACTGATAATTCCTCTCCTGATCTTACTTTGAAACTCTGAGATTTTCAGCTTGTATTCCAGCTTCAATTAGACTTGCTATTCATTATATGTTGAATGTTGTACAGCGAGCTTCTAATATTTCTTCTACAACTCTGTTTCTATATGATTTCTTACATTTCTTTCCCGCATTTTTATTGCTGCAAGAATCATTTTGGGAATGACATGAATGATATTCATGGTGATAAGAAGCGAAGCTCACAAGAGTCATACAAGAGCTTCCTGTTTTTTCTGTTGTTCAAAGTCCGGATTTCAACCTTGCAAGGCATATATCCAAAAGGTGCTTCACAAATTTGAAAATGTGTAGCATTTGTACTAACAGGCAGGAATATATATCTGATGTAGGATGGGTGTCTGTAACATAAGTCAAGTCTCAACATATCTATCGGCCTATCATTAGTAACGTTGAATTTCAAAATCATCTTTGACATGAATTTCGTTTTTTAGGTTACTATTTGTTTTTGCTCCGCATTGTTATTAAAATTAATACGGATTGTATTTTTGTTTTATTAATAATTTAATTTAAAAAATATTTTATAATAATATATTAATGCTTATACTACATTTAATATACAAATATATATCTGGTCTCTAGATGAATAATAACCCGTAAGTTATTAAAGTTAAAACTGACTGATTGAATTGAAATTTTATTTTTTTAAAATCAAATCCACATAGTTCATTATGATTTTTTATTTTAGTTTTGATGTCATTAAAAAGCAGATTTCAAGCCAAATTTACTAACATTCGATTACAATTTATGCATTTTATGAATTGTAATTAAATCATTTTAATTAATAATTATTTGATTAATATTTGATAATTTTTAAATTAAAAATTAATAAAAAATTTCTAACCGTCTTTTTACTCTAACCTGATCAAACTTTGAATCAAAGCTTAAATTAGTTTTAAATCAAACCTTAATAAAAATCAAAATATAACGATTTTATATTTTAATTCCTTCCTTCCTTAAACTTGAACCGTCTTTTAGCTCTAAAAAACTCACTCTGACACGACACTGTTATAGCTTTTAGTTCTTAGTTTTGGTCATTTGGGTTCCTATTGTGTGGGCTTTTGATTTGTTGCAAGCCTAAGGGGTTTATAATTGATTGTTGATGATTGGCTAAATTTCTTCAAATTGGTGTGGTTTCTAAGTGGAGCTTACAGAAATTTTAAAAATTTAATAAAAAATATATGATACAAAATATATGTTTTATGAATAAATATTAAAAAATAATTTTTTAATTTTAATTTTAATTTAATTTATATCAATTTGATATAAATTAAATTTTTACTTAAATTTTAAAAATTAGATATCGTAGATAATAATTTTTAACTTAAAATTTACGTAAATATAAAAAAATATTTAAATTACCATAAAAATTTTAAAATTTTTTAATATTAAAACTATTTTTAAAAAATATATAAAAAATAATTTATGAGTTTAAAATTTTTCAAATTAAGGTATTGATTTGACTTAAAATAATGCATAGAAATTTTTAAATTATTTTAAAATATTTTAATTATAAAAATATCTTTATTTTTTATACTTCATTTGATTCAAAATTTAATTTCATCTAAATTAATTTTTAAAATAAAATTTAAATTAAAAACAAATTAAGTTTCAAGGCTTTTTTAGATATTTATCTTTAATTTTTTTAAAAAAAAAAACAGACATAGCTATAAGATTAGCAAAACCGTGTTGACTTCCCTGATAAATACTATAAATAAATAAATAAAATTAAATAAAACAATAGATAAGAGATGGTGGGATGATGGCCACACCAATCTGTGGGCGGTCCACTTTGGTGTATATTTTGAGCCATGAATTGTTCTATAGGGTAAAATTGATTAAATAATGAACATAATTAATTATATTTCATTTTTTATCCCATTAAAGAAAGATAAATTGAATCCCTTGGAATGATGATTTTAATTATAATTTGTCACATAATCTCATCTAATTAAATAAAATTAAAAGCCAACAAAATGTTAATTAGTCCCCATTACCCGCACTAGTCGTAAGAGTAGACAAAAATTATCTAGTTTTCAGTTATGTTTTATGAAATAAATAGCCGTTAAAGTTAAGTTTCAAAGACGACCTAATTAAAACTTTGATTTAAAGTTATTAAATTCCCATATATTATTTCTCTTCATTTAATGATTTTGTTATGTATTGACTATTATGTTTTCATTTTAATATAAATTTACATTTTATTTATGTTTAATCGTTATAATATACCTTTCATGTTTAATTTAATTAAATAATAAAGTTCGAATTTGATATAAATGAATTCAAATCATAATGAAATGGACTCATTTAAAATATAATAAAACCTTTTATGTCATAAATAAATTCTCAAATTCATTTATAATCTATTTAATTTTATAATAAAAATGACATCGTTTTAATATATCTTGTTAAAATAAAAACATTTTAAAATTATTAAAATAATTTAAACATTAAAATAATCATTTTTAAAAAAAATAAAAAACTCATATTATTTTCAAATATTTATTTATTCAAAATAATTCTCTATTGCTATTGTTCTTTTGTGGAAAGGGAAAACTTTCAAGGCTGTCTTCGGAATTCAATAACAAAAAGCCTCCGTCTTTACACCGAAGCAATCCCTCTATTTAATTAAGATTTCCTATTATCATAACATTATTAACTATTTAATTACCTTTCTTAAGCTACAATCACATTGCAATTATCATGTCAATAATAACACTAATCACCACCTAATAACATTAATTTATTGCAATTCTCATCATTCTCTATTAATTTGCTTTGCTTTTGTCTCCCATCTTTTATGTCCGTAACTACACTCATGTCTAAATTATCTTTATTAGAATAAAATAATATTATCTTCACTTTCAAATCCTATCAGGCAAAAATAGAAATTAATATTTTTTATTTGATTTATATTAATTTTAAAAAATAAAATAATATTTTTATAATTTATAATATTAATATAAAAATAAACAAAACACATTATAATTATTTATTTTATTAAATTATTATGTATTATAATTATTTTTTAGAAAATAAAGTTTCATAAAACTTAAATATTTATCTTGTATTATCAATCAATCTTTCGTATTCAAAAAGTGATAAATTAAATTTTAATTTTTTAATTTAATTTAAATAAATTTTAATTAAAATAATTATAAAAAAATTAAAAATATTTTTGTTATTAAAATATCTCAAAAATCATTTAAATAAGCTATTCATTTTATTTTATTTTTTAAATTTAAACAATTTTCAATACAAAATAAATTTTTAAAATTTTTATGTTATAAATTTTAAAAAATATATTTCAATACTCAAAAAATTATAAAATTTTTGATAATAATAGCTTGAATTTTTTTTACATCTGTTAAAAAAATTTTAAATTAAAATTTATTGTATAAAAATTTTAATTTAAAAATATTTAATTATTAATTTTTTAATAAAATTTAATTTAGATCAAATTGATAGATTAAGTTTTGATTTGTCACTTTTCAAAAAAAAGAGTTTAATTTTTAATATAAAATAAAGATTATATTTTTATACAACCTTTGCTCTTAAAAAAATTATCATAACTTTTAAGAAAATTTAAATCTCTTAAGATTAATTTTTTTAAAAAATAAATACATTAATGAATGCGTCCTTATCTACTAAAAAACAGATTTACTATCTCTAATTATGTATTAGTCAATGAAGTGGCCAGCTTATCTAATTATTTTAATTAAAGCATGGAATGTGCCTTAGGGCATGTTGCATTAAAAAATCGGGTTAAGGAAATTACATAATGGACTCTTGTTTTGAACATTTCACGAATTAGGGCATGTCTTTAAAAAAAAAACAAAAAAGGTTTCAAAGACAGTAAGATCCTATACAACCTATAGATACATAACATTGTTGATTCAAAATTAAATTAAGATAAATATAAAAAAATTGTAAATTATATGTATGTTTTAATTTAAATTTTAAAATATAAATTTTATTATGAATATTTAATTTGATTTAATTTGAATTTTATTTCAAATGATTATAAAATTTAATGATATTTTTGTTCTTAAAGTATTTTAAAAATAACTCAAATAAATTATATACTTAATTTTTAGTCTATTATTTAAAATTTTTAATTTATTTTTTATAACTTTTTAAATTTTATGATAATATGAAATTAAAAAAATATTTTTAGCATTCAAAAAATTTTAGGTTTTTATGATGATAATTTGATGATTTTTTATATTTATCAATAATTTTAAATTAAAAATTTGTTTGATAAGATTTTTAATTTAAATATCTTAAAATTTTAATTTTTTAATAAAATTAAAATTAAATTAAATTATTTAAAACGTAATTATTTTAATTAATATGTAAAAATTTTTGAAAACACATAGTTTAACATTTTTTTATTTTATCCATTAAATTATTATCGGGTTAGTTACAATGTTTTGAATTTTATGGTGTCTTGACACTGATTTAATAGAACTTGTGATTTTCAATTTGAAGTGACTTGGCGCAAAAATAAAAGAGAGTATTGTAAATGTCAATTAGTTTAATTAATTTTCAACTTCACCTCACATGACAACTTGAGAAAAAGTCAAGAGAAAAAAAAGGCAGGAGTTTTTATATCGTCTTAGATAAATCAGTGTTTGTTTCCTGCGAAAGTGTTGGGAAAATCAAAAGAGTTAAACTCCCATCTAATACGGCCAAGTAGGTACCGATTTGACCAGGACCCAACTAGGAAAAAGCCAAGTGAACGGCGGAACTACTTTGACTTAGCCATCGCCATAACTCTCAAAGAGACAAGCTTTTTCACTTGCTTCTGTCATGTTCCCTGTCCCAAAGCTTTCAATTTATTGATCTAATTATAGAGCTTTTACATTGGACACAGAAAATTACAAATTAAAGATGAATTAGTAGGAAAGATCTTGTGCCCAGCTCTTATTTTTTAATTATTTAATGTGGAAACACATCAGGAAAATTCCTGTTAATCCTCTTTGTTAGATGCTTTCGACTTATTTAGAATATAATTTAGAAGCCTTTTTTGGGTTTGTTCAGGGTAATTAGCTTGAAATGAAGCTCAAAACACTGTTTCACTTTCTTGCTGTTCTTCCAGGTCCATGAGGAGGATTTGTAAATTTTCTTAGCTTTTGGGAGAAAAGACAGTGTGTGTGTAGAGGACCACTTCGGTGATTCTTGCAACTTGGACGGTCAACAACACTGTAAATCAAAACGAGTGAAGAAAGAAAACGAGAATATTGGTGACAGAGGAACCAATCAGGAAAAGAGGGAATAAGAAAAAGAAAAATGCATCGCCGTTTTTGTTATTCGTGTAAACGCTTTGAAAAACCAGCCGTTGTTGCAGAGAGCAAAAAGGGACAGCTATGGAGTGCTAAAACAATCAAAAGCATATGCACTGAAGGATAAAAAATCAACCTCTAGGTTCTCCTGAATTTCCGTTTTGCCCCTTGAAAGCTTCTTCGTGGTAAGTCACCCTTCTCTCCTACCCCTTCTTTTCTATCTGTTTGGACATGTTTGGAGAGAAAGATCTCTCCAGCGATCTCGCTTGTGAGGGAGACAACTCTCCAGACAAGCTCACGCATCGACTTGTAGCTGAGCAAAACCAGGATAACCCGGATGAGAAAGTAAATTTCTCTAAAAAGGGTATTGATTTTCTCAGAGCAACACCTATGGGTCTTGATGGGTTTCCTTCGAAATCCTTAAAACCCGGCTGTTCTAGCTCCCAAGAGCTCACTTTGAGCTACCTCTGCGACAACCCCAAACTGGGTTTTCCAGGAAACGAGTTTCCCGGCAAAGTGTTGATGGATTCCGTGGAAAAGTTAAGTCAAAAGGGCAAGGAAGTTGTCGTCTCTGACAATCCAAATCATGATGAGAAATGGGTGGAGAGGGATTTCATGAATTTGAATGAAAGTATGGGGAATTCTTCCAAAAGAGAGGTAGAGGTAGCCATAGACGAAGAGATGGCGGAGAGGCAGAGTAACAGGGAGAAAAGGCCTAAGCTGGAGACTCTCAATCTCTCGCTAGCTTTGCCTGATGTTTCTCTCTCTCTAACTGCCACTAATGCCTTGCAAAATGCTGATTCTGTGGTTAAGCCGAAGCCGACGAGGAGTATACAGTCTATGGCACCATCAACCAATAACACACAAACAACATGTTCAAACGATTTTACTGCTGCTTCTTTATCATACTCATACTCGCACCCTTTTTCTCACAACCCTAGCTGCTCGTTGACGCGCAATTCGACCGAGAATTATGAGTATTCTGTAGGAAGAGATGATCAAATTTGGTGTGGTGGGGATGGGACTAATGGGTCTGTTCATAGTCGGTTTAGGCCTATCGGAGATGGGTTGGTTGCTTTATCCAATCATGGTGGTGGTAACGGAGGATGCTTTTCAGCCATGCAGGGAAATCGTCTGGGGAACAAGGAATCCTGTAATAGCCTTTACAAGACTACGAGCTCCGATAATTACTCCTTTTTCCCGTCTGAACTGCCCGCCAGGCCCCGCCTAGATAACCAGTCAGGGGACTCGAGGAGGAAGGATTCGGAGAATTTGAGAGGGTTACAGAGTAAGGACAGCGGCAGAGCACGAAAGCTTTCTAGGCCTGAAAGAATCCTCCATGAGATTGTATCAGAGTCTATTCCTGTTATGGCTTTATTGATGCAAGAAATTCCTGATGAAACCCTCGAATCGACTAAAGAGTACTTGAGGAATATTATAGCATCTCCAGAGAAGAAAGAAGAATTGGTGGGCCTCCAAAATTGGCTTGAGAGAAGATCTGATCTTACCAAGGAGACACTCTCAAAGTGCCACAAAGACCAACTTGACATTTTGGTTGCCCTGAGGACGGGGCTAAGGCACTTTTTGACTGATAAAATAAGGCTACCTATGAATGAGTTGGTGGAGATTTTCTTGTTTATGAGATGCAGGAACGTGAACTGCAGGAGCTTGTTGCCTGTTGATGATTGTGAATGCAAGATTTGCTCGGAAAATAAGGGGTTTTGTAGCTCATGTATGTGTCCTGTCTGTTTGAATTTTGACTATGCCAACAATACTTGTAGTTGGGTTGGCTGTGATGTTTGTTCCCATTGGTGCCATGCTTCCTGTGGTATTCAGAAGAATCTGATTAAGCCTGGTCCTAGCTTGAAGGGGCTGGCAGGCACTACTGAGATGCAGTTCCACTGCATCGGATGTGATCATGCTTCTGAAATGTTTGGATTTGTTAAGGATGTATTTCACAGCTGTGCAAAGAACTGGGATCTAAAGACACTAATAAAGGAGCTTGACTGTGTAAGGAAGATTTTCCGGGGTAGTGATGATTTTAAGGGCAAAGAGTTGCATAATAAAGCGGACGAGCTGGTTGCCAAGCTAGAAAATAAAATGATGTCTCCTTCAGATGCCTGCAACTTTATTATTCAGTTCTTCAACTGTAAGTTCGTTAACTTTGTTCCAATTTAACTGCTCTTTTTGTCTGCTTATTTGAAGCTATATTTCTGTTTTCGTTTGTTGACAGACAATGATTTCTCAAGTCTAGTTCTGGAAACATATTTTGCAGCTTATGTTGCTCATTCAACTATAACATTCAACAGAGATACCCATTTAGGCACATTGAAGAATGACTATCTAATTTTTTACCTTTTATTTTTCCGTCCGATGCATTTTGAGTGAAATGACTAGCTTAATGTAACATTAGGTAATATACCAATTCTATCACGAGCTTAATTTGCATTGTTGTTGTTGTTGAATTACATTGATACCAAAAACATTCTCCCTTAATCGTTTCTTGATTCTCTACGTGCTTCAATGTAATTTATTGCATGTCTATTGAAGATTTCATGTATAGTAGTCTTGAGAAAATTTACCACTTTCTTGTAATCTAACAGGAAACTTTTGTTTCTTGTTGTGAACGTTATTTTTAATTTACTTGTATGTAGTTTTTATTGTTGGAAGTAAGGACATAATGGCCATTAAGTACTGAACACGGACAAATAATCTGAGTGAGCACCTAGAAAGGGAGCTGTCAACAGAATTAGTAGAATTAGATACCTAGTGATAAATAAGACATCTTGTTGCTGCACCTCCTTGTAAACCTTTCTCAATGTGTCGCCTGAAACAAATTTACCAAAGTTCTTCGGGCATTAGTATTTTGGGGCCTCAGGGATGGGGTAACCTTCGATTGTCTCCTTCTTTAGATCTACCATGTCCCATCTTCTATTTTACTGGAAACACACAATTTGCTTACTCATAAATAGTTGCTCGACCTCCTTGTAAACCTTTCTCAACGTCAACCGAAACAAATTTACCGAAGTTCTTCAGGCATTAGTGTTTTAGGGCCTTAGGTAACGATAACTAGGGATGCAACTAGCTCCTATCCTGTGGAAGCCAGTAACGTAGATAGAACAATTCTGGAGCAACGTAGTTCTAAATGCAGTTTCCATCTAAATTAATTTTTAACAAAAAATGAAGTTTCTATTCAAATTGTTGATATTATATCTTCTGACTCCCTAGTTTGGTACATTTAAAATGGATATGTTTTTTCGGTGTCTTGGGAAGTTGTCAGACAAGTTCTGGTTGGGAAACCTAAAACAGAGATGAACTACTAAATTGACCTGTGGTTCATAGCATACATTTCAAGTAGTTTGAGTTAGTGGATATGTACTTGTGAGCCTTGATGACAGAATTGGGACATCGGTGTTGTTGTCTCTTGGAATGAACTGTCAGTCCAGGGCCCATTAAAATATCATATCCATAAGGGAAAATTGCTAAATTGCTAATGTACTTGATGAAATTCAGAAATCTGCGGATGCTTTACGGAGTACAAATGAATCGAGTTCAGGACACAGTATAGGTCATCAGTAGTCATTCTATTGGGACGATTCTTGAACTCAGCAAGCATCAAGGAAACTTAAGGGTTCTTTGTTACCAATACTCAAACACAGAATTTGCTCTTATGAGAAGCACTTGATGTTAACTGGTTTTTATTTTCATGGAGGTTTGCACTTGTGTCTTTAATTGGGATTTCGAATATCCCTGGTAGGAAACCGAAGAACCCTCGTAATAATTCTTCGTTTGAAAGATTTGTGTAGTTTTGTTGCTTATAAACCTTCATGGGTAATTTCTTTTTCTTTTTTTTTTTAAATTTTTTCTGTGATCTATGCAGATTTTATGTAACTTTTTTCTCCTGGTTAAATAGACACAGATTCTCCCTCAGACTTCCCTGTCTCTGGTATATCTTCAAAAGACTTAATGGCAACTCAAGCTAGTCATAGGAAAGACGAATCCTCTGTCACACCAGCTACTTCTCTGGTTAAAAAATGTAGCATTTACAGCACAAGCTCTTCAAGTGGACGCCATGATTTGCTGGTAAATGATCTCCAGAAAGACCTGAAGGCAGGCACCCGGATTAGTGACCTGAAGCTTGAAGACGAGCTTCAGTTTAGGAAGTTACCAAAGAATGATGGATTTGACAGCTTGGAGGGCATTGTAAGGATTAAAGAAGCGGAAGCTAGAATGTTTCAGAGCAAGGCAGATGAAGCAAGGAGAGAAGCAGAGAACTACAAACGGATGATACGGGCAAAGGTTGAACAGTTGGAAGAGGAGTACACTGGGAAGCTTGCGAAATTGTGTTTGCAAGAGACGGAGGAAAGGCGGAGGAAAAAACTGGAAGAACTGAAGGTTTTGGAGAACTCCCATTGTGATTACAAAAACATGAAGTTGAGAATGCGAGCTGAGATTGCTGGATTGTTGGAGAGAATGGAAGCCACAAAGCAGCAGCTGGTCTAACTTCTTCCTTTTTCCTTTTTGTTTTCCTCTTCTTTTCTTTAAGAGAAAAAAGGTGGGGATAAATTATGCTAAGAAGTTTGTAATCTTATTCATGGTTTCACCATTTGGAGAATTCGGGTTTGCTTCTTGAACTGGGAAATGAAGACTTTGGTTGCAAAATTCCAGATTAGCTTTCTTTCCTTAGGCTGAACAGGCAGAATCTGATTGATCTTTTACAAAGAGTTAAAGAACTTCACCAGATTGGTAGATTTCTTAAACTGAAACCTGCACCTGCCCAATTGTAAAGAGCAATCTGCTCAGCCTTCTTTCTGGCTGTCAGCCTGAATCTGATATTATTGTTTATTTTCATGGAACTATCTCTGTATTATCTGTTTATCTTGTTCTTATAATCATCACTAAGCATAAATAAATATGATTATGATTATATTATATAACATAATGTTTGGGCCCAAAGAAATATAATAATCTGATTGTTTTCTAAACTAATGGCCACTGAATTTGCTCTCTGTTAGGAAAGAGAATAAAGGTGAAAAGGGTATTGCAGCACCACACATTGTATACCCAGAACCCATTCAAAATTGCCGGTGATTGCGGTCCTCAGACAAATCGATTACCTTTCACTTTGATTATTATTGCCAATCCACTCACACCACTATCTCCTCCAATGTGCCTATGTTAGCAATCAAAATTGAATCAACTATGGTCCATGATTAAGACAGATCTTCTGTCAACAAAATCCAGATCAGCAGAAAATGCTGGGTGAATGTATTCTGATTCATGACAGTATACCATTTTCAAGGTTAATAAAACCGTGGAAGGATAACGGTGAGGCTTATGCTGGCTGCAAATAGAATCAGCAATAAGCCAGTGAAGTTGACTATGAGTGCTTCTTGGCTGCGAGACAGGCCTAAGGAGATAAACTTCTGCAGCAAACCTGTCTCAGCAGTGCATATAGCAAAGAGAAAAATGGCCAAACCAGAAAAGGAGTGCCATGGCAGGAGTGAGGCTCTGGTTGACATCTCCGCTCCAGGGAACACGTAACAGAAGAAAGCAAGAATCCACTGTCAAATGATAAAGTAAGCCGTCTGGTTAATCTTGAGAGAATATAATCAGTAATTACCATTCAAATAGTAGATGGAAAAGAAAAAATGTTGGGTTTCACCTGTAAACCAAACAGGCAGATGGTGATCATGCCGAGCCAGGAATGTAAAGTATACATATCTGGAGATCTTGTTTCGTGATGGAACTTGAAGACTGCAATCATCCCCAGGATTCCAGCCACAAGAGCAATCAGATGTAATGTCCCATGAATTGCTTTCTGTGTTTTTCTTCTTGCAGGCACTGTCTTGTATGCCATGATAGCTGTTTCAAGCAATGATATGGAATCAGAAAAGGATCATTACCTCTTCAGTTTTTACATCTAAAAGAGCTACAAACAACGAATGGTCTCCTTACCTTCACCGCCAATTAATATGAACCCTAATATCATCAGAAGAGGATGCACCTGCAAGTGACAGAGAGGGAGAACAGGTTAAAGCTAACCGAACGATGAAGATATAAGAAGCCATATGTCACTGAAGATACCGACGTTGAAAATCTTCAACTTGTTATCTGATTTGAAAGCGAGGCCTTCCCTGAAGTGCAGAAGCCATACAAGCACAAGGGTGGCGACTGCTATGAATAACAGATGTGCAAGGATTGCAAAAGGTGTTGCTGAGACTTGGTAGCTACGGCTTTTTGCTGCCATAGTTAATTTAATTCAAGTTGCGTATCTGTTTTTGGATCATTGTCATCGTTATATAGCATTGTCTTGGCCTTAACAAGGATGCAGATTATGCAATCAATGCAGCCAGGAACCATTGGATTGCAGACAAGAAATTAAGATGCTACAGATCGGATGTGGAATTTGGAAAACCGGCCGGCCGGCAAGCAATGAGACGGTGGGAAAATTAATGGAGAAATTTGGAGAACTTTGGTGTACATTGTAAACAAACGATTCGACAGTAAAATATACGCAAACAATTAATTAAAATAAGAAAAATGGTGAACAATATTGCAACACTTTTCTGGTGTCAATATGAAACAACCAAATCAATCAGTAAATAAAGAAAGAAAAAATATACATCACAAATTAGTTAACACCAGAGAGAGGGAGGGAGAGGGAGAGGCAGAGGTGTGTTATAGAATCATCAACAACGGCCGAAAGCGACAGAGAGGTCAACGAAGATGCCGAAGAGGAGGATTGACAAGCCAGTGAAGTTGATCAGACGGGATTCACGGTAATGGTCTTGTCCCTGAATGGTAGCTTTCTCCATCAACCCTGTAAGAGCTGAGCATATCGCCATGAACAGCAGCGCCCTGCCTCCACACACGTGCCATGGCATCAGTCTTTCTCTTGCCTCTTGTGAACCTCCAGGGAACAAGTACGTAAACAATCCGAACAACCACTGTGTCAGGGAAACAGTTTCATCGGTTCATCACGAAAATAGGGTTTGCGTTAACAATCTAACTAGGGTTTCTACTTTGGTTTACCTGTAAGCCAAACAAGCAGAAGGTGGTTAAGCCGATCCATGAATGCAAAGAATTCATGTCCTCGATGCCTTGCATGTCGTGAAACTTGAAAACAGCGCATAATCCCGCAATCCCCAGGCACAGACCGATCAGGTGAAGGATCGCATGAACAACTTTCTGCACAGCATGCTGTGACCTCACCCCCTTGTACGCCATCATCGCTGCTCTCCAAAATCCACCAACTTTTAGAAATACAACTTAATCAAACTAGTAGTGAAATGGCTAAATTCCAAGTAAGAATTTTGTTCTGAATACCTTCACCAACGAAGAAGATGAATCCACAGAACATAAGAAATGGGTGCACCTGCGATGATGAAGCAGAAAGACAACGTAAATGAAGTTGGTTAATTCACGACAAGTGATCAAGGAAGCAGATATGGCGATCGAGCGAGTCTCTTACGTTGAAAACACGGGCAGCACTGCCGGAATCATATTCGATACCTCCACGATAATGCAGCAACCAGATGAGCATGAGAACGATGGCTAAAATGCCGAAGATGTGTGCGAATCCAGTGAGACGAGCTGACAATCTGTGCCTGAACAACATCGTCCTCTCCGAGTAAGCATGCATGGTGGAAAACCTATGAAATCCGAAGGAGATGAGTAACTAAGTTGAAAGGATAATGGTGATGTGGCTTACATACTGTGTTTGAGGGGGAGTTCTTATAGAGATGCCTCTCCCCAGAAGATTAAAGAGCAAAGTAGAGATTTGCTGGTGGTATTGCTTAGTCGAAGGGTTTGGCATTTCGAGCAAGGAAACTTTGAGGTTTAGCAAAGCATCAGCAGAACAAACCAAGGCAGCTCCACTTGTAGCTGTGGGTTTATTCTTTCACACGTTTAATATGAACTAGGTCCTACAGAATAAACACTGCCTTGTGTACCAGAATAACCACCAATTCCCCTAAGATAACAATGTTAAGTTGATCTGAATTTTTGTTCAATTTATATATATATATTTATATATTTATAATTTTTATATTTATTATAAAAATACAAAAATATTTTAATAAATTTTTATATTTAATTTAAAAAATTAAAAAAAAATTCAAACGTTTTCTTTATGGAGCACAACTAAAATTAACGGATAAAAGTTAACATCTAAAACTTTGTGAAAAGCAGTAAAGTGAAGAAAAATAAATATGTTAATTTGAAAAAAAAATATTCTTTTAAAAGCCGGATCGAATTGATTAGTCGGATTGATTAAATCGTGAATAAATTTTTAACCAATTTGATTCATTTAAAATCGGTTTGATTCACTTGTATTATCAAAGTTATGTCATTTTGTTACAAAAATTTTGAATTTTTATTAAAATAAAATTATTTTATATAAAAAATTGAAGAATAATTTCTTTTAATATTATATTGTTTAAAAATGATTATAATTATTATTTTTATATTATTTATTTTAATAACACATATTAAAATATTATAATTATTTAACATTTTGTTCCATATGGATTCAACCTTTGATCTTTAAACATCGTTCTTTTTCGATTATTTTAAAAACATTAGTAGACAAGGTTAAAGAATAAGCAAAGCAAATATAGAATGAAGAATCAATAATTCGTCAATAATTGGTTGTTTATTCTTTATTGGCTGTGTTCAAATTAAAATGCCCAAAGCTTTTTGCAATTATATTACACAAAGTTAATCAAACCTGAGGGATTGGGAATTAATTCCATGGGCTTTTCCCACAAATATGTTTAGGCTGAAAGAGGTCAGTCTTCTCTTCTCTTTCCTCATCATTAATGGGCCCAGAAACATGAACCCTAACCATCCAAAAGGACTCGTAGCCCAATTTCATGAGCACCCATCTTTGTTTTTTTGGGGGTGGGGGGGGGGGGGATATAACTCTATTTACTTCAAATAAAGTTATTATAAGTAGGGATTATAATTTTTTTATACTGTATTGAGTTTTTTTAAAAACAATAAAATATGATAATTTAACAAGATAACTAGTTATTTTTATTTTTATATTAATAAATTATACAAATATTTTTTTTTAAATCAGCACAATTTTAACCATAATGAGATTACTCTTATCTTTTGTTTCCTCTTAATTAATGGGTCTAAAAGTATTACCCTAAATCTCCAAAAGGACTCCCAGCCCAATTTCACGACTACCCTCCTTTTTCTATTTTTTTAAGATTATTATTTTTTATCAGCTCAACACAAATTGAATCAGTAAAAAGATTTAATTACAATGAAAATTGAAGAAGTTGAATAAGAGCTCTCAATATTTTGAGATACGGTAAAGTTTTTAATAAAAAATGAAAAAAATATTTTTATAATTTATAACATTAATATAAAAATAAATAAATAAACTTTAATATTTTATTTTATTAAATTATCATGTATCAAAATTTTAAATAATAAAAAAATCTAACTAGCATGAGATAGGAGGTGGGTGAGAATGATGAGGTAATTTGGGCAGAGAAAACAGGGTGATTGCATATGGCATTATTGAGTTGGACTTCTGTGCCTAAAGGTTAAGTAATAATTTGGTTACTGAGTTTGGATGCACTTATTACACTTGACAGCCAGGACTATTATTACCTTTCATCTGAAAATCTCATTTCCTCCTTTATCTTCTTCTCCCTCTATCATTTCTTAATTTTTTTTACCTTTAATTATTATAAGTTTTTTTTAAAAAGAAAACATTACTTGTTCAGAATTTTTTATTAAAAATAAAATAATAAATAATTGATACTGGCATATGAACTATATAATTTAATTTTAATTTGCACCCGTAATTCATTATTTTTTATAATAATAATTAAAAAAAAAAGAAGGCAGAGCCATCTATGGAAGCACAAGGTTGAGGGTCTCATCATTACAAGATTTTTTCCTTTAAAAACATGGGATTGACAAAATATATATCTTCTTTGAGATATGGATTTGTTATTGATTTTATATGTTTGACACATGTTTTTCATGTATTTATAATTGAATAAAATAAATAAATAAATAAATAAATATATTTATTTCATTATGTTTATTAAATAGTAAATTATATTATTAATAGTCAATATAAAAGATTTAAATTATATATTTTTAATTTAAATTTTCTTATATTGATTGAATTAATAGTATTTTAATTTTTTAATTTGATTTAAATTAAATTTTAGCTGAAAAAATTATAAGTATTTTTATTGTTGAAATGCTTGAGAAATAATTCAAATAAATTTTACATTTCATTCGAGTAACTAAGGAGTTAATTTTTTACTTTTTAATTTTTATCAATATAAATTTTAAAGTATATATATTTAATTTTAAAAATTTTTGATATTTTTTGATAATGGCTTGAATATTTTTTTAATATCAATAAAAAATTAAAATCAAAATTTATTAGACAAAATTTTATTTCTAAATTTTTTTAATAATGTTTGAATTGAATTAAATTAAAATATTATATACTATTTTTAATATCTATTAAAAAACATCTTAGTTAAAGAAAATTGAAATATTATATAAGTAAATGATTCAATCATTTTCATCCACAAAAGAGATGATTTTTTTATAAATTTTTAAAACTTTCTATATTTATTTTTTTTATGAATGTATGTCAATTTCCAAGCACTACATTTTATTTTTGATATTTTGGGTTTTTCAATTTTTTTCTATTCAATTATACTTTTGTACTATATAAATATAAAAAATTTCAAATTTTATAAAATTTTGGGTATTAAAAATATTTTTTAAAAAAATTACATTGTTTATATTCAAAAAATTCATAAAAATAACTCATAAGTTGAAAATTATTCAAATTTGAAGTATAAACTCGAAATAAAGTATTGACTTATTTGAATCATTTTAAAAGCATTTTAACAATGAAAATATCATCGCTAATTTGAGTAAATATTTAATTTAAACTAAATTAAAAATTAATATAATCAATAACTTAATTAAAAAATATGATATCTTTTTTATAGTTATCATAAATAAAATAATCATAATAATTTTAATAAAAATTATTATGATTTCGATCATATCACTTCACACCAAACAATTTTTTAAAAGTTTAGTCTCAAACAAATTCATTCTCAAAAAATTGAAGTTGACAACTAAATTACGTAAATATAGTGCACGGTGTCACCTCACCAAATTTGAAAGTAAGATTTCAATCATACCAAATTATGAAACAGAATTAATCTTTCCGGAAGGTGGTTGTTGCTTTGATATGTCAACCATATCACATTCGGCTTTTAATTGTCAATCATCACCCACTTTTTATTTGTCCATTGCTAAAATATTCGTCATCGAACCCAAGAGGAAGAAAATGAAATAATGTCATAATGGATTTACGTCTTCTTTGCTTGGTACCACATGTGCAATTAAGGAAGAAAGATTAACATTAGCACCAATCAAGGCAACACTATATGTGATGGTGACCCAACACATTAATTGAAAATTGGTGGCCGTGGAAGTCATGAGATTTTAGTGTCTTTTTGAATAACGGTGAAATGGGTTAGGCCAATTTGGCCCACAAGTTGCATGGCTAATTCATGTCAAATTTGGGCATGGCTCAACCTCAATGACACACCCACACCATACCCATATTGCTTGATAGATCTTATTCTATATAAGGTACTTGTTCATTTATGAATTAAATGTGTCGTATTCAATTAAGACGACGATAATCATGAATGACAAAAATGTGATTTTTGGGTAAATGATATTATGGGTTGGTGGATTGGATTCCATTGTTCATTTGTGCCTCAAAAACTCAAATTGGGGATATTGCTATTGCTGAGGACCACAAGACGCATTTTTTGGAAAAATAGATTTGATAAAAGTAGAAAATGCGGTCCCAATGCCATACCACAAATGACAAAAACATTACGTTCATTTCCCACAATCCCCATCTTTCATTTTCATTTTCTTTCTTTTTGTTTTTACTTTCTTAGTTATAGTATGTAATGGTAAAAATTCTGTCAATTGTATGCATATATTTAGTTAATTACATCACAAAAATTTTATATTTATACAAATTTTTAAATAAAATTTACAAAATAATTACATCAAATAAAGGTATACATTTTGAATTTTTTTTTAAATATGATACATTTGCCTAATAAATTTTGTTAATTTTAGTGTTATTGATTTTTAATACATGAAATGATGATTATACTTTTATAATAGTTATCATTATATATATATATATATAATATAATGATTACAGAGACTTATAAAAAAATTGTAAATTTACCCGTTTTTATGTAACTGACAGGAAAAATAATTAATTATTTTTTTAAGTATAGGTATAATGTTAAAAGGTACCATGCAACCAAAAATCAGTAGCATTAAACTCGACTGAATTTAGTAAACTAAAGTCTCACATTAAAAAAATATTTAAAAAATTAAATGTATGGGTTTTGATTGATGTTATTTTTAAAATGTTATTGTAATTTAATTACAATAACATTTTAAAAATCGTAAATAAAGACAGTACAAATTCTTACAAAAAATATTAAAAATTATCAGCACTAAACGTAGTAACCCAAGGTCTATAATGCTAATGGAAATGTAGTGATCATTAGCTACCGTGACAAATAAGCAACAATGGACCGAGAAATTAAATATTATCTATAGGCATGTGCATGACTTATGGTTGTCTTATTTGTTTGTCGTGTCGGGAATAAATCATGTTATTCGGACCTACAAAAATACCCTCTTTTCTTATCCTATAGTATTTATATGTATATATGAAGATGTGGAAACCCACCATATTGCATAAAGATTATAATGTTATTGTTTTTGGCGTTATAGACGGATTCGGTGGAATCTCATCATTTATTTATACATACATACCTACTACCAATTTATAATTATGACAATATCTTAATTTAATTTCACTTTTTGTATAAAATAAAAAAGATCGAGTGTTTTTTTAATCTCATCATTAATTTCTCTGGCACTATACTCCACCACCGCTACCTACATTTTCATCATTATCATTATTTTTTATTTTAGATTTTTAATATTATATTAATAGATATTACATACATAATTATGATTAAATTTTTTAATCTAATATTCTTTGAATTTTTTATATAAAATAAAATTTTTAATATTTATTATGTTGATTTTAATCTTTTATTATATTAAATTATCATTTATCATTATTTCTTTAAAAATTTAACACATTTTAGATTAATAAAAAATCATGAATTATGTAGTTATTATTCTTATCTTAATTAACTTATAATATAAGGTTCACGGGACAAGTCATTAATTCATGATATTTTGGCCGATTTTAACGGAAGAGGAGCGAAATTAATTGATCTTTGATTTCGGTTGTTATAATCACATGATTAGCTTAACATTAATAAAAGCTTGTTTGTTTTTCTTTCACCATCCGATTCCCTTAATGATTCATTAAATTTTTCATGGAAAGTTTAACGAGATAATTAAATCACTTTCCGTTAATCCAAACAACGAAAGTTCCCTTTTAATCAATTTTGACTATAATACAAAATTAAATTGTTGTTTACTTAAAGGGTGATAGTGCCACTTGAAGAGGTACATTATCAAGGAGACGGAGAAAGATGCTTGACTTAGTGGTCTTTTACACCGAAAGTTAGCCCTTTTTTTTATCTCTTAAAAATATATTAATGATATTTAATTATAATCTAAAATAATAGGATAAGTGCAGCTTATAAAAATAAATTAACATTTTTTATTAATTTCAGTTGTATTGAGTTTTTAAAGAAATTATAAGATATCATAACTTAATAAAATTAATGATTATTTTTTATATTATTATTTTAAATTTATAAAAATATATTTTTTATTTTTATCAATATATTTAAGACAAATTTAAATTAACAGGATATCTTTTATCATATAAAAATGTACCAATTTAAGCAGGCATAAGTTTTATTTCTAATTTACCTAAATATCATGATTATCTTAATCTTAAGTTATTATAAATACTAACCCTTATAAAAACGCTTCTTTAACAGATTATTTTTTGTTTTAGAATGTCTCTATATATAAGTACGTGGAAGTTAAGATCTAATATACTGATCAGTAAAGTAATTTTTCAGTAATATAAAATTTAAAAATTAAATTATGTATTATTATTTTTTTATTTAAGGAATTTGATGATATGATATTGTTATTTGATGTATTTGCAAATTAAAGATCACGTCAAGTTTGAGTTTTTATTGAGATTCTTTTTTTCCTTTTTTGGTAGGATTTAAATGGTGCAAGACGAGGGTGAGGATGCCTTCTCCATCCCATCTTCGTTTGTGAATTTATTTTCTTTCTCTATCCCATGCTTCATTTAACAAAAGCAAAAGGATAGGGATGAGAAATCCTCAGTTCCTGATTATATTATTTTTTAATTTATATTTTTTAAAAATATTTAGTCTATTTTTTTTAAAATTAAATTAAATTTATATTTAAATTATATATAATAAAATAAAAAAATTAAATGGGCAAGTTCGAGGATAAGGATGAAACTGGAAATATAATCTCTATTGTTGCCCCATCTTCGAAAAAAATCCAAAATTTTCAAACTTGTCCAGTTCTGTTTAAATTGACGCTCATATTTTGGGAAAGGGTTGGCATGCAACAAGCTTTTTATGAATGATACAAATGATATCATTTGAAAAACATATAATTTCAAAAAAAAAAAAAGGTAAAATAAAAAAGTTTTAATGTTCATTTTAATATTATATATACATTAATTATTAAAAAATATTTATTTTTTTTATAAATAATTAATAAGTAAACAAACAACAAGTGAAAAAACCTAACGATTTAATGAATTTGATAATATAAAATGTTTGTTCGTTATCGCTAGGGTTGTCTTATGGATTAATGAATGAAACAACCGAAATGAAAATTGAAAATTAAATTGAAAGTAGTGTTTGTTTCTCAAGAATATTGGGGTTGAAGCAACTTGATTGTGGGGTCCTTAATTCACGGATCCGAGTAAAAACAGCTAGAAATTAGAAAAAATATCCATAAATTTTGATTGTTTTTGTGAGGTCAAAATGGCAACTCAAATAATCACTAAATAATAGGGTTCACGAGCCCCTTTTTATATTTTTATAATAATTATTTAAATATTTTTGATATCTATAAAATATTTTAAGTCAAAATAATATATTTAATTTAAATATTTAAAATTTTGATAAAAATTTAAATAAAACACATCTAACAATTGATTCAATCAAAATAATTTAATTTTTTTATATTTATGATTAATGTTTTTAATGATCCTGGTTAGTTTTATCACTTTTGGGGGTATCATGGGAACTTTATGATAGAGAGTACCTTTGGGACGTAAATGGTGGGACAATGCCACGTCTGAATGGATAAACCCGAATTTCCACGCCAGATAGAGGAGAAGCCGGGAGGTTGTCCGGGTGACATGTCTATCTTTTAATCCACGTCAGCTCCCAAACTAAAGGACACCCAGCTTGACACGTGGCAAAAGAGAGTGCGTGGACCCCTTGGCCCAAATTAAAATGATTCAGCTCGATTCCTTAGACGGCAGGCAAACATACCCCCCAGGAGCTAAAAGGGATACCAGACGATAGTGTATTGTGTTTTGCTTTTTTATTTGCTTTATCGAGGCCTTAAGCCTTGAGGAGGCAAGCCACTGAACATCTTGTGCCCCACGCAATATTTTCTCAATGACCAAAATACCCACGTCAGTTGAGCCATATTACCGGCCTGTTTAGATTCTCCACCTGCAGTATCAACTTCCTTGTTTTCCTTGAACGGGTCAATGCTCATGTGGGAGAACTATTCTTTTTTGAATTTCGTTATATATCGAAATTTTTATTAAAAATAATTTATAATAATAATATAAAATTAACATTAATTTTATTAAATTATGATGTATTTTCAAAAATTTTTAAAAAACTTAATGAGTATATAACTTAAAAATTTTGAAAATTTATAATATTTTTAATTGTGCGAACGTTATTTTTGATTTTCACTTGTTAATTTCAAATTATTAAACTTTTTTCCTGAGTTTTGAAAATTTGAATTTAATAATCAATCAGGGATAAAAAAATAATTGATATTAAACACGTGTTTAATTAACAGTAAGAATCACATAAATTGTATTTGATTGATTGGTTTGGATTTTATTTATTATTTTTAAACTAAGTAAACAAATGAATTTTATATTAATTTAGAAATTCAGGAAAACATTTTACTTCCTAGTAAAAAATATTTTACCTCAAGTAAAAATGCTTTTGGGATTAAAACAAGATTTTGTCAAACTATAACCCCAAAAAGTTCATGTAAATTGTCAAACTTCAATTTTCAATTAGTCAGAAAAGAGAATTAATGTGTCCATTAAGTTTTCAGGCACAATCTCTTCGTAGTCAACTCTTTCCAGCCATCCACGGCTTTTTGTCAAATTTCTTGCCACTATGGGCCCACCATTCAATCAAACATCAAAACCCTTCCACCTCATTGAATCAGAGCCGTTGGATTGAAATCTTGGGCTGGGGAATTGCCCACCTAGCCACACCCCCCAAGTGGCGGGATCCATGGCTGTGATTCGCTAGATCCTCTAACTCTTTGGGATGCTCGATCGTCTCAACAATGCAGCTCACGTGCATGGTATCCACCGTAGGCCAGCGTCAGCATCATCCTCGATGAACCTTGGGATCTACTTATCAGATCCCACGTTCTCTCACTTCGGCGTAATTTATCATCTAAGTGCTGATATTCACTAACGTGCGCTGAAGGCAGCGTCATGGACAATACCGTTGAGTGTTTTCCCAGGCAGCAGGTGCACGGTTCACGAGAAAAAAAGTGGACAGAAAATTTTCTCGCCGATTCTAGTTTTTTTTTTAATGTAATTAGAATAATGTCAAAATTCATGCGCGTGACATGCGGGGCCCACACCCTGGCAGAGGACGGAGGAGATAAAAGGTGACGCCGCCCTCGACGGACGTTTTCTGAGTAGTGAGTCCACCGAATGGACTTCTTTTTATTTCACTTTTAACGGGATTTGACCCCCTGATTAACGCCGTTAACCCCGCTGTATTACTAGCCCATAAATTGCGCTACTAGGTAAGTCTTTCCTCTGCGGCGAGTTTCACTCTGAGCTCTTTTAAAGTGGGCCCATCAAGAGCCAACGGCTACTTGCTGCTGACGTGGAGGGATGGCAATGCCACCTCAGCACACCAATCCCTACCAATTTTTAATTAATTGTCCTAAAAAAATAAAAAATTAATTACATAAAATTTTAAAAATATCTGGCAGGGGTTAGTTAATGAAAAGACAATTAAAAGTAAAGTATTAATTAAATGCAATAATTATGGGTTAAGAGAATGAGGTTTTAGTTGGAGTCAAGTGCACCGTTATTACTGCACACAACAAAACAGCTGAGTGCTGATGGAAGACGCGTCTAATCGCCGATTCTTACAGCTTCAGATGCGCCACGCGTCAAATCTCCGTCAACTACCTAGGCGCCGAATTATAGACGCTGGCCCACGCGATTCTCGTCTCGTTTTTCTTCCATTAAATGTCCTCTGCCTTGCCTTCATTTTACGAAAATGCCATTAAAGAATAAGAGGACTTTTTCTGAATAGAAAAAAAACATTTTATTTATTTTTTTTACTTCACTGGAATGTTATCTTTCAATTTTAAAATTAATCATTAAAAATATTTTTGGAGATTAATTAAAATAACTAAGGGGCTAAATTGGGAATTATAGAAAATAAGCCCGTAGAGGGTGAATTTCTTTTGTTGTTTCTTTTCTTATTTTAAATAATTAAAAGCATTGTAAGAATTTTAAAAAAAAAAAAACTGATTAAAGGAGGACATCTTTATACCCTTGAAAGTAATGAATAATAATTATTTTTGGCTGCTAATGATTCACACTTTATTGGATGGTGCTCTGTTATCCCCACTTTTTGTTTTCTTTTTTTTTCCCCTAAAAAAATTGTATTTATTATTATTATTATGATTTTTGGCACTTTATACCTCTTTCAAGTTTCTCCACTCCAAAGCTTAATTTTCAAGTTTATTCCAAAGTCTTCAAGGAGGGATAAAGTGCTTAACCCATTTGTTTTATCAACAATCTAATTCAATAATTCTAACTCTAAACGGGTTTTTGGGTTTAAATTTACCCAATTAATATTAATTTCAAAATATATTAAATCATTGAACCATTTTTTATTGGTTAAATTAAAAAATATGAATAATTTCTGAACAATAGAAGATTAAATATTGTTAAATCATTAATTATCCTAAAATTCTTTGACCATTTTACAGGATTTTCTTGTAGAGAAAAAAATAAACTATGTAAATATGACTTAAATTAAAAAGTGAAAACCAAATATAAAATTAATTTCATGGATAGATTAAAATTAAATAAAAAATAAGTGTAATTCAACTTTTTTTAATATTTACTTATTAAAAATTGATAATTTTACAGGATTCTGATGACAGAGAGACAACTGTGTAAATGTGTACAGGACATGTTGGCAAATGCTTTATGCTTGTTGGCACCTTCTGTTTCTCTGGTGAACACGAAGCCTTTACAGGACCAGAAACCCTTCCACCTGATTTTCCATTATCTTGTGAATTATTTTCTTGGAAACCAATCATAAAAAGAAAATTAATTATTACTCCACAGATAATGATAAATTGAGCAGAATACAATACATTCAAAAACCTGTCTACATAGGAACACCTCAACACCTCTCACTCTCCAATAAAATGACCTCTGCTTGTCTTTCCTTTCACTAGCCTTTTCGGCTCTCTCTATCGCTCCATAGCTGTAGAGACATTTTTTCTTTCCTTCCGCTATACTCTTCTTCTCCTCTGTTTACTCCTTATATATCTGGAAAAAATATAAGCTCTTGTATTTTCATTCTAGACCCAGGAAAACAAAAAAAGAACAATAAAAAACTGAGAACAGAGAACAGAGACGAGAAAATGGCCTTCTCTTATCTGGGTTGTCTTCTGTTGCTTCTCTCTTTGCTCGCTGTTCTTGCTTCTGGGTCTCATGGGAACCTCCCAATTCTGTCATTTGAGGAAGGGTATACCCACTTGTTTGGCGATGATAATATGGTCATACATAAAGATGGAAAATCTGTTCATTTATCTCTAGATGAGAGGACAGGTCTGTGGTGCTCAGTTTGCTTTCACAGATTTTTCTTTTGGGGTTGACTGACATATTTTTTTCTTTCTCTTCTGGCTTTCATGGTTTCTGATAGTTTTTTTTTTCCTGGGTGTGTTGATGCAGGTTCTGGATTTGTGTCCAATGACCTCTATTTACATGGTTTATTCAGTGCTTCCTTAAAGCTCCCTGCAGATTATACAGCAGGAGTTGTTGTTGCTTTTTATGTGAGTAATCGCTCCTATAAAATCTGATATTTTATTCCTATTTTCGATGATTATTAGCAAGTTTAATCATCTGATTATTGTAAGTTAGACGAGGTCTTTTCTTCTCTTCTTTTATGGTTTTTTCTCATTTTATTGGTATTTTTCAATAGAGAGATTAAAATCTGATCAAGCTAACGAGAAATAGATGAATTTGTTTCGTATTTTTTTTCATTTTCCATGTAATGGTTAATCTCTGAAGTTCAAATCTATGTTAGGTTCCTTCACATACGTTTTATTTCTCATGGAAAATCTGATGAAGCTTTTGAGACTTTCTGGATATGTTTGCAAGCCTCATCATCTCTGTTGTTGTTGTTGTTTTTTTTTTCTTTTTTGAGACTCAAAGTAAGATTGTTTTTTCGTAGAAGATTTATCTGGGGCCTTCTTTGAACAGAAGGAAAATAGAATACTACCCAGATGGATTTTCCAGTCAATTTATTCCCTTTAAAGCTTCTTTTCAATGATTTGGATTTTAGAATTCTATCAAATTGATCCTACCCAAATAGAATTCCTGCAAGGTTATTTCTTTGCTTTTAAAAAGATAACAGTTTAGTTTATCGGAGAAAAACTCAAGTCTTTGTTCATATTTTTGCCTTGTGGATTCAGATGTCCAATGGTGATACCTTCAAGAAGAACCATGATGAGATAGATTTTGAGTTCTTGGGTAACATCAGAGGCAAAGACTGGAGGGTTCAGACAAATGTTTATGGTAATGGAAGCACCGGAATAGGCAGAGAAGAGAGATACAATCTCTGGTTTGATCCCTCTGATGATTTCCATCAGTACAGTATTCTCTGGACCGATTCTCAGATCATGTAAGCACAACCCATCTCGCCATCTTTCATAAATTTCCTAAAAATCTTTATCAATTTCTGCTAAAGGAACTTTCTCAGATGCCATTGTTTGCCATATTCTATTAATATTCTCAGACCAAGAAGCCTGGACTTTACTGTTTATGGAGTGTGATGTATGCACTGGAGGGTTTCTTCTTCTACGAAGTTTCCTATTATTGATTCCCATAGTTTTATCAAAACCAGTCTTTCCTCAGTTGGCATGACTGAGAAATATCTACTGCTCTGTTTCATCATCAAGCAAAGCTGTAAAACATTGTTGAGAAGATCTCTCTCAAGTGTAAGAAACTAAGTCTAAGTAATGGTGAAACTTGATGTCACTATACCCAATAGAACAAGTCATCCATAGTTGAGAGTCTCTGATCTAAATGGAAGAAATCAGTTCTGTTGCCTTAAATATTTCGTTATCTTTTTCCCTTTTCATTCAGCTTCTGCAAATCCATGTGAAAGTAATCAAATCACTCCCCAAAACGTAGCAAAGCATTACCGTTTAGAAGAAAATAGTAGTTGTATTAATATGGAGATGGTGATGATATTTTGTAGATTTGATTCTGACTTTCTCTAATGTTTTCATACTTTCTGTTTGTTTCGTAGCAGATTTTACATAGACAATGTTCCCATTAGAGAGGTGAAGAGGACAGCCTCCATGGGGGGTGACTTCCCATCTAAGCCAATGTCTCTGTATGCCACAATATGGGATGGGTCTGATTGGGCTACCAATGGTGGCAAATACAGAGTGAATTACAAATACGCCCCCTACGTCGCCTATTTCTCGGACTTCATTCTCCACGGTTGTGCAGTTGATCCAATCGAACAGTTTGCGGTCTGTGACAACTCCCAGAGTTTGGAAGCAATTGACACTGAAATCACTCGGACACAAAGAAGTAAAATGGAGAGCTTGAGGAGAAAGCATATGACATATTCCTATTGCTACGACCAAACCAGATACAAAGTTCCTCCGGCTGAGTGTGTGATTAACCCTGCAGAAGCTGAGCGGCTCAAAGTCTATGATCCGGTCACCTTCGGCGGCAGCCGGCGCCACCATGGGAAACGCCGGCACAGGACTCGGTCAGTCCGATCTGAAGCTGATTCGATCTGAGGAATTGTTTTGGTACATGGAGATGGTCGTAGTCACATTTTCCATTCAGTTTGGTCTAGTCCTTTTGTTGTATAGGGGGGGAAGGGAAAGAGCACAGAATTGATTTGAGGCTAATAGAGTTCTTGATATTTAAATGTGGTTGATGATGTGGGTATGTGTATAGTTCATACCTTTTAGGGTCTGCAGTCATTTTGATTATTGATGTGGTGATGATTTGGTCCTCTTGGGGTTTCAAATAAACAATTTTAGCCATATGGGTATTACAGATTTGGTATTTTTGGTTCTGAAATGAAAACATTTTCTGCATTTTAGGGGCCCTTTGGCCTGTGATCTCTGTGTTATCTGTTTCTGAAAGTCAGGCTTGTGGTCTCCAATGGGCATTTTGTCAAATGGTTAGGTGGGAATCTGATTGTGTTAGGAGGTGCAGATTGGTGCAAATGTTGAACCTCCCTGTTTCCAAGAAAACTTTACAGGGTAGATTGATAAACAGGGCTGGCCTGAAAGGGGCCCTGTCTGTTTTTTTGTTTTTAGTTTTGGGTGATTGAAAGATACTTCATACTGCTCCCTGGAGTGTAAAAACTTTATCCACACTGTTCCAGGAATCAGAAGATACAGTAGAATACTAATACTACAGTTGGCAACCCAATGGGATTGGTTTTTTTTACCCTAAAAAAAAGTTTTTTTTTCATTTATTAAAAATTTTATGATAAAGTTTTTATGAAATTTTAATATTTATTTTATGTTACTAATTAAATTATTTTAAAATAATTAATTAAATTTTAATTTATTAATTTTATTTTAAATTAAATTTTATTAAAAATTTAAAAATTAAAGTATTTAAATTGAAGATATTATATAATAAATTTTGATTTAAATTTTTTTAAAAAAATATGAAAAAATATTGAAGCAATTATCATAAAAATTTTTATAATTTTTTGAATAATTTTATTATTTTTATTTTTTAAAAATTATAAATTCTAAAAAATATATTTTTAATAGTAAAAAAATTATAAAATTTTTTATAATAATAATTTGAATATTTTTTTATTTTTGAAAATTTTAAGTCAAAATTCGATGTATAAGATTTTTAATTTAAATATTTTTAATTTTTAATAAAATTTAATTTAAAATAAATTAATAAACCAGTATTGATTTATCATTTTTAAATATAAAAATTTAATTAATAATATAAAATAAAATTTAAAATTTTATCAACACCGACATGTAATAATAATTTAACAAATCATTTACAGAGGATTTGGTTTTACTTTTTATACATGCTGAAAATATGAGCAAATGATATTAACTTCAGGTTGACACCTTGCTAATTGTTGTCTTTTCTCTCCTTCTCCTTCATGTTTTGTGATTTTGGGTAATTTTGCTAATTCTCTCACTAAAAAGCAAAGCCAAAAGAGAAGATGCCAAGTGTTTGATAACATTTGGAAAACTTTATTTTTATAAATCAGATCTCTTTTTGTGAAATAAAAAAAGGTTGAAGCTTTACTTATGGGCCTGAGGTGTGTCCCAAAATGATAAGACTGTTTAAAAAAAAATCAATTAAATTGATTGGACTCTATGTATATGATTAATTTACTTTTAATCTATCCATCTATAGTGGAATTTGATTTAGATTTGGAATTTAGGGCTACAAAATTGGCTTATCATAAATATTTTCATAAAATATATTATAATTACAAATTAGTTTTAGTTAAATGTAAGAAAAACTTGAATTAAATTTGATTATAATTTAAATTTTAATGTATTAATAAAATCAAATATACAATCGATTTAAATTAGATTTTAACTTCAATAACGAAAAAAGATTAAGGTATATTTATTGATAAAATATTTAAACATTAACTCAAATAAATTTTATACTTTATTTTAAATTTATCTCTCAATATGATATTTATTTTTAATTTTGAATAATTTTTAAAAGTAAGATTATTTTTAAAAATAATTTTATAAATTTTAAATAAAAATAAAAATTAAAATTTTTGATTTTTTAATTAAAATTAACCGCAATAAGAAAACATACATTTTTTATACTATTTAAATCAAGACTTGCAAAAAAATTATATTTATTTAATATTTATATTTTTATTAGATTCTCAATGTGAGATTTTTGCTTTTTATTAATATTAACAATGTTGTGTATACACATGATGTGCATGCCACTTTTACTTGTGCGAAAAATCTTAATATCATTTTAAAATATTATTTATTCACACCAAATTTAGTAAAAACATATAAAATATAAATATTTGATAAAAATAAAAATATTTTTTTTATTTTGATAATGTTTTAAATAGATATTATAATAATTATACAAGTAAAAGTTATACATATCATATGCGCATGCAAAATCATTAATATTAATAAAAATTATAAACAAAAGTTTCGAGTTGAGAATTCAATAAAAATGTAAGTATCAAATAGATGTAATTTTTGTTGGTAGATTCTGATTTGAAACAATAAGTAAAATGTAAATCTTTTTCATGTAATTAACTTTTTTCATTATGATAACTTGAATATTTTTTTATATTTATAAAAAATTTCAAAATTTTTAATTAAAATAATTTTTTAAAAATAACATAATCTAAATTAAACAAAATAAATATTTTTAAAATTAAAATTTATTGTATAACACTTTAATTTGAATAGCTTTCATAAAAAAATTAACCAAAAATTTTAAACTAAAATGTCAAACGCAATAATTGATTTAAGTAATATTTTATATTTAAAATAAAAATAATAATTTTTAGATAAAAATCTCATAAAACCTTGATATTGATCTATTTTACCAATCAAACTTTAATTTGTCAATTTAATCTAAATTAAGCTTTATCAAAAAATTTAAAAATTAAAATTATTCAAATTAAAGATTTTATTCAATGAATGTTGACTTAAAATTTTTTTATAAATGTAAATAAATATTCGAACTACTATTATAAAATATTTTATAATTTTTGAATATTAAAAATATTTTTTAAAAAATTTAAAATATTAAAATTTTTTAAAAACAACATAATTACGTAAAAAATTATAAAACCTTTTTAACGATAATTTAAATATTTCATATTTATAAAAAATTTCAAATCAAAATTCATTATATAAGAACTTTAATTTAAATATCTTAATTTTTAAATTTTTTGTAAAAATTTAATGTAAATTAAATTGATAAATTAAAATTTTATTTGTTATTTTGTAAATATAAAAATTTAATTAATAATATAAAATAAATATTAATATTTTATAATATCTTGTTGTAATTTTTTTAATATTTATCCGTTAGATTCAAATCTGTTCTTATTGATTTTTTTTTTTGGAAAGTGTGTATTATCCACTGAGCACAGTAGCGTTGACTTTACAGTACTTAGTGTTGGAATCTCTGTTAGGGTCATCTCCAATTTTAGTTTTCCTTTGCTGTAGGCAGAAGCAACTGTTGCCTTCAACTAAAGATATAGAAAAGAAGAAAAAAAGTAGACTACCCTGAAAAGAAGGAATATAATGGTTATTCTAACATAACTGATTTTTTTCTTTTCCATAAGAAAAAAAAAAAGAAAAGAACTAAATATGATAGATTTGACTTACTTTGTTCTTAGTCTCCAGATTCCGTGCTTGTGGCCACCCAGAAAATACAAGAATCTTCAGTCAATTTGCTCTTCATTTCAACATCACTTGCCAGTTGCCAACCCTGTTTCAAACTGGAATTTCAGAGAGAGACAAATCTTCAAGTGTCATTACACCCATAAGGACTTTTCATAATCAGAGAAATCTTGTGTGGAGAAGGTTCATTCCACCTTTGCCATGATATCTGAATGCAACTTTGCTCTCTCCTCAAGATAAGTATACAGTCATGATCCAGGAGGTTCATTAAGAAATCTTCTAGTTAAGACAATATTCCTTTCATAAGTATGAGCTCATTCATGAGAAAATATCACAGATTCAATGAACGATGGAATAAAATAGTATATAAAATCAGAATGTAAAGATTTCAGTTCTGGGAATAAAACATGTGACCAGTATTCTTTTTCTTTGACCAATTAGAGTTTCTGATGGATCCACCAAGTCTGAATATGCAGCTCTTCACATGCACCATTGGCAAGGCCTGCGTTTCAACCCCCTTAGTAAGTGGGGTAGGGGCTTGGTACAAATTTCAGAACATGAGAAAGCCAGACCTTTCCACTCCCATTTTATTACCATAGATAAGGAAAATACCAGTCCTGAGGCTATGCAGTTAATTTATTGCAGATAATGATTGATATACATTCAAGTCAATCAAGTAGGAAAGAACACAGGCTCTCTAGTTCTGAGGTTCAGCCTCCTTTCTTTCTATCAATTTGATGAAGTTGCGAACAATTGTCTTTCCTTCAGAGGTTATAATGCTTTCTGGATGAAACTGAACCCCCTGCATGGTTGAATCAATTGGTAAGGAAGTTGACACTTGACATCATCAGAGATTGTACTTGCAGCCAGTTGAAAGAAAAACCACATAAAAGATAATGGAAGTGATAGCCAAGAAACAACAAACCAAAGAATCTGTCACTACACAGATTAACAAGGATTTATGAGAAGTCATGTAAACAAAGAGACCATAATCTCAACCTCCTAAAGTACATGTCTTCCCTCCTTCCCCTCAATTTTCTTTCATGGCAAAAGGAACGTGAGCATTGGAATCTACCACACTATTCATTAACATCCTAATATCTCAGTAAGATTTCTTTGACACAGCAGCTATGAGCATGAATCAAGTTTCAGAAACAAAAAAGACATGTTTACATTCTTCCCTCTCAGACAGATTCGTATATATGGCTGATAAGACAACCTAATTTACAAATATATTGTTAATGGTTATGGTCTTTAACACAACATACATGTAGCCACATAGATAGTAAAATTATGAATCTTCTGCATTCATCGTTCATCACAAATTTATCCTCTTAGATGCATTCTATATCTTCAAGTGCACCTCATTATATTCCAAAAGGCAACCAAACAGAATAACTCATACAGGTTTACTTCTTTTCCTTTTCCATCACATTATCAAGATCTAAATGTTGAGAAGCAACATTGCAATAATTAGTAGCATTAGTTCAATACTATTACTAGCATGTCTTAGTATTTATAGAAAAAGAACAAAATTCTATCTGCAGTACCTAGGTGAAGCAGCTACAAATGAATTTTTCATTTTTGCCTGCCAGATAGTAATGAAAAAAATGACATCTCAGTTTGTCGCTCAGGAAATCATTTTAGCAGCTATCGATGAAGGTAAACTCTCCCAATCCTGAGGAGCTCAAAGCCTCACAATATCCCTTAGACAGCAAATTTCTCCATCTCTGAAAAACTTAACTCAGAAGAGACAATATCAACTTACCACAATATGCTTATATTTTTTGTGGCGAGCAGCCATTATCAGGCCGTCATCTGTCCATGCTGTGACCTCAAGTTCTTCACTAGGAAAGGAATCCTTTTCAATTACGAGGCTGTGATATCTACCAGCAACAAAAGGGCTGCCAAAAGTGGCAGAATAGTTAGACATGCCATAACTTAATGATAAATCTAAATAAAGTGACAGTTTCCAGAACTTGAGAGTGAGGGTAGGCAAATTACATTGCACAAAGAAAACAGGTTGTTGCATTTCTATTTACAATGAATGCAAGGCAGTGCTTTATTAAGTTCAGCCGTAAGACTGCAGATTTTGCATAAGAAAGTCTAAAATCGAAGTACAGCACAGCTCTTTTGGAAGGTAAAGGCTCCTGATATACTGAAGTCCACCAATACAAATGTCAGCTGGTTAAGAATAGATCTAACCAAGCAAGTTTTTCGCCATTTAGAAGATTGTGCAGAATAAATCCTATAAATCAGAATGAGCCATTGTAGATAAGAAAAAAAAAAGAGAGAGAGAGAGAGAGTCTGCTTCCTCTCAATATGAGGGTTGCTAATTTTTGGCAGCAACAGAGACATCCCATATATTTTTCCAATTCCAAAAAAATAAAAAAGGCATATGATCAACCATACAAGTGAGAAAGAGGCATAACAGATATGAAAAGGATAAGATGTTCCTTCCATTTCCTCTCGATGTGGAAATTGCAAATTTCTGGCAGCAATTTTCCAATTGGAAGGAAAAGAAAAGCTAAACAGGAAAAATAAATTTTGATTAATAAGTTCTTTTGAATTTACATGGAATGAGAAATTAACACCATACATACAACTGATCTATGTCAATATCGTCTGAAAAGCAGAAAAGGAAACCCAGTGCAGTTATCAAATTTGCATATAGAAAAGCTTGAAGCCGGATACAAAGGCCAAGAATTGTATCTAGAAGTTCACAAAAGCCTTATATTTTCAGAAGATCTTACTCTATTATTCCTTAAAAGAAATTGCAAACAATTCCTAAATTAGTAAAAATTAATTGAGAAAAAGCAGTCCTTTGGGAATAAACAAAGTTTCTATCAACCTTCCTAGGAAGCATAACAAAGTTAAAAATCTAGAAACTCAGAAAGTTGGACCATGAATAGCTTCTAGATTAGCAAATTTATTAAGAAGAAATGCTGGTGGTTGTAAAGAAGTAGTTGCCTACTTTGATAACCCAGAGAACAAACCATTCTCCTCCTTCTCGTCATAATATATGAGAGAACTTTTTCCATGCATGACACCAAAAGGAGAACGCACAATCTTTCCTGCAACACCATAAAGACAAAAGGTTCCATCGAAAAATAGAAGAAAGTGCCTCTTGTGCACTGCACTAAAAATTAGATCATTTAAAAACTAAAGTATTTTACTTAAGATGAAAAATCCAATACAGCGATGTTTAAATGATTGAGGGTGTCTTGCACAACTAACCTCCAAAAGCTTCTCCAATGCACTGCAGGCCCATGCATACACCAAACAGAGGTACTGTGGGTCCAAGTTCCAAAACAGTCTGCAATGATATCCCAGAATCTTGGGGTGCTCCTACAGAAATAATGCGTGGGGAATGGTAATCTCAAATGATATTTATTTTTCAAGACCTCAACTGTGTATGATTAAATAGAATATGAATAGTACAAACCATAAATTCTAACCTGGCCCTGGGGAAATAAGCACCCCTCTTGGATTTTTCCTATAAAAATTGCAAGAAATGTTATCGCTCAAAATTTGATTACATTAAATTTTAAGTCAGAATACTCTACATAATTCCTTCACCACCCAAAGTCACTGACATCCCAGTACGAAAATTATTAGTTAAAGATATTTTACCACTAAAAGCAAAGTCTCTTACCTTTTCAATTCCTCCACAGTTAGTTCATCATTCCTGTAAACCTCAAAGCCACATCCCAGCTCTCCCATATACTACAGTATCACAAAGGTAATCACAGAATATGACATTAGCATGCGGGACTAGTTTTTCTTTCCTTTAGAGAGAGAGAGAGAGAGAGAGAGAGCATATATTCACAAAGCAAAAGAGATTCAAGATGCCATGCACAAAAGTGTCTTATGATGAAGCAAACTAACAAATGCACCCACCCACACATGAGGGGAAAGAGCACGATAGGAGGGAGACAGAGAAATTTTTTTTCTCTGTATTCACTAATACTTCATCTCATTCACGAGGAAGCGAAAAAATTACACAACCTATATTGAGCTTGAACATCTACTGTCCCAAAAGTGTCTCCAACTCACTTTTGTTGTGACTTGATTGTTCACATTACCAAACTGGGTTGTGTCATATTCTCACTAGACGAGAGATGCCAAATGAAACTTTCTAGAATCTTCGACAAGCAAGCAATTGATACATTTTGGGTACATGAGATCTTCGACTACATGGTTTCTTGTCCAAAACTAACAATTACATTTGCCTTAAGCTTAAAAGAAAAAAAGGTTGTTTGAAACTCATAAACAATTTGGCTTAAAAATTCCTTTATTTATGGTAAAACTTACTAGCCACAGACAACTTTATGATTCTTTATTTTATTATTATTCTAGAATGAATTTGATAATCATCTATTCATTGGACCAACAATGCTAACTGTGATTTTTTATTTTTTATTTTATAACCATGGTGTCTGTTCCCTCCATCATTCTACCACGACAAATCAGCTAACTGTGAGATTATTGACATTATTCTTGTTTCTTTTTTCACTTTTTTTTTTAGCAACTGTCATGAGTTGAGATATTAAATTCAAAAGATTGGCCTATTGGATAACGAAACTCCTTCACTTTATGAATCCAAATCCTTTCGAGGCAATCTTATGTGAGACTCCTTGAGAAGCCACAACTGTGACATTTTCACCCACCCAAGCAGACAAAACCTTCATTGCAATCTAAGATCCCTTGACTACCCTAAGAGGTCCCTCTTAGTGCAGAGGATTGATGAAATATTAGATAAAAGGTTGGGCTAGCTCTGATATCACTGTTATATTTTGGATTGTCCAACCCAAAAGAATAACGTGTTGGATCACAGAATCCTTTATCTTCTAATGCCAGGATTCACAAAAGCACGTCGGGCGGGGGTCCTTGCTTGTTAACTTTGTGACAACAACCATCATGAGTGTAAATGAGATTATTGATTTTGTTTAGTTTTCATTCCCCAATTGGCCTGTAACCATCATGAGCATAAATAACAAAATAATGATAAAAAATGAAGAGAAATCGTCATTACATAAACACATACAAAAAACCTTCCATAATCAATTAAGTTGGGTTTTGGAGTGTAAACACTCCGGAAAACAGCACCATAATTAACTTTGGATGATTTGGTTCAAAACAATTTGAAAAACAGTTCACACAGAATCCATTTTCATCTAGAGAAAGGAAATTTTTTTGTTAAAACTTCAGTGCTCGTGTAATTGCCAAGACAAGAAGCCCAGTATGCAGAGCTCGAATTAATGGGAACAAATGTTAACCTAATGCAACTCTTCCCTTTTTTAGCTAATTTGTGCTATAACTTTCAATAAACATAATGTTAGCCAAATACCATATCCAAAGACAAGAACTACTCAGTTTTTCATTTAATTTATCCAATACTTTCTCGTAACCAAATAGCAATATGAATTTCTCAAACTCAGTGCAGGAAAACAAAATTCAAGAAAAATCTTCCGCATTAACAGCAGAAAGGTACCGACCTGGCAAAGGTTGTATGTGAAGCTGTCGTAATTGTCGATGACAACGATCGGATTGTTGATCTTCCTTTCATCATCCAAGTCCCTAGACGTCGAGGTCCATTCTGCCACTGCCGTGGACATCTTTGCAACCACGCCATGACCCTGCTTTGCCACAAAACTGAATCCTGCACAATAAAACAGAACAAGAAAATAAAAACACAGATAGTCCGTTATTTTTCAAGCAGGTTCGATTCAGTTGGTGCATAGAGACAAACAGACAAATGAACATGCAGATTGATCAAAGAAAGAGAGCTACTCGCTGGAGCTGAGAAAGTAGAAAGGTGAGTGAGACGAGGGTTTTGCAAGGTTCTGTGACAGAATGAAGATTTTGGTTGAAGGTGAGAAGCTGGAGAAAACAAAGCAGCCATCTTTACACACGGGAGAGCACCGGTTCAGTTTCCAACGGCGACGCTTTCATGAACATATAGAAGAAAGAAGGCGCTCAGGGACTCAGTCAGTGAATTATAAAGTGAAAGCTCCTAACTTTAGGAAACAGTAGCTGTCATAAAACGCACGTTAAGGGGCTGTTTGGACAGCGACGATTATAATTCTAGCATAAGGAGCTGTTTGGAATAGTGATGACGCGGTAATTTTAGGAGTTGGAATTGAGATGACGCGGTAATTTTAGGATGAGGAGCTGTTAAGACAGACGCGATGCCGTAATTTTCGTGTAAGGAGCTGTTTGGATACGAATATTGTGGTAATTTTGGTGAAGTTAACTAAATCATTTTATTAATTACTAATCATATATTTTTTATCTTAAGTTTTTTTAATGTTACAAAATAATATAATATCATCCTTGATAAAAATAAAATAAAAAAGTATCTTAGTAGAATTTTATATTATTATTTAATCAGTTATTAAAATGTTAGAAGATAAAAGTTATTTCAAATCTTGAGCTTTACTTTTTCTCATCAAGTTCTAGATTTTAAAACATTATAAATAAATTTTAATTTATTAATTTTATTTAAATTAAATTTTAATTAAAAAATTATAAAAATTATTAATATTTTATTATTAAAATATTTAAAAAATTATTCAAATAAATTTTAATTTTAAATTTTATTTTATTTTTTAAATTTAAATAATTTTTTAATTATTGAATTATATTTTTATAAATTTTTTAAAAATAGTTTTAATACTTAAAAAATTTTAAAATTTTTTATTATGGTAGCTTGAATTTTTTTATATGAAAATTTTTAAATCAAAATTTATTGTAAAAGTATTTAATTTAAATAATAAATAAAAGTCTATTTAATGATATTTTAAAAATAAAAATTTGATTTCAGAGAGAAGTAAAATCCAAAATTTTAATGACATTTTTCCAATTTTATAAAAGATATAAAATTATATTCTTAATTAGAATAACAATCTTAACTATCTCAAGATTATTTACTTAAATTGCTTCAAATGGGAGATTTTTTTCTTCAATCAAATAAAATGAAAACTATAGCCTTAATTAGCATGGGCTTATAATTTCAGTCAATTTTTCTCTGCTTATGATATTTTACTAAAAAACTCTTGATATTACTGATATTAACACTTAATAATAATATTTACAATTAAAAATTAAATGATATTTAAGAAAAAAAAAGAAAAGAATTGGAGAAAAAAGAAGAAATTGAGAGAAAAAATAAAACATTTGTTAACTTGAACAATTAGGTAAAATAAAATTTATTTTTATCCCTTGGCATCAGAAAAAAAAAGGTTACTATGAGAAATTAAAAATAAATGCATAAATATTTATTAAATTAACAACAAAAAACTAATAATTTCATTATAACAAAATTTTAAAAATAGTGACAAAATTTAGCGATAGCCAAAATCAGTTTCTAAATAATGACAGATTACCAATAAAATTGCTAGAAAATAAAAAAATTTCACCTTACCGATCGATTAGTAATAGACTAGTGATGAAAATTAGCTACTGATTAAATATCTAGAGTTAAATTTCATTTTAATTAACGTATACTATTATTTTATGCATATGAACGACCTATTAACGATCGAACTGTTGCTCTTTATATCTAGCTATCGAAAAATTGATAGTTGCTTGGCCCTAGCGGTTGCTAGCTTAGACAAAGTCTAGCAATCGTCAGAGGGCGGTCATTGGCAAATGATTGCCTAATGACAGTCGTTAGGCTCCCTAACGCTATGAAGTTGCTGCGTTCCCCCAATGTTGGTGATGGCATTTGCCAGCACAAATGATTGCCAACGATAGTCACTAGGTGAGCCCAACGCTAGCACTGGTGTGCCACGACCCTTTTATAATGCATGGCCAATGACTGTTGTAGAGGCAATCGCTGGCCATGTATGCTGCAAAATGCAATAAGCCAGCAACTCCCATAAGTGATGGTTGCTAGCCATGCATTTGCATGGCACAGTTTGCCGCAAATTATAGTAGATCAGCGACCTCCATTTATGGCGGTCATTAGACATTTAGAAAACTAAAGCAAAAGTCTTAGTTTTCTTTCCCTGTGTGCGCCATTCCACCCTATTTTCTCTCATTCTCTTTTCTTCTCTGTAAGTCTCTTTCTGGTCTCTCTACAACTCCTCTTTTCTCTCTCCGTAACCCACTTGACCACCTTATCTCTCTGCAACTCTTCTCTCTCTTTGTAGATCTTCTTCCTCTGGCTAGTAGTCTTCAAGTGATTGAAAAAATTTAAAAGTTTTATGAACGGTAATATTCTTGGTGAAAAGTATAAGAAATTTGGTTAGATTTAATTTAATGATCTTTTGTTAGATTAGATTATCTAGAAATTTTTTTATTAGATTTAATAATTTTTTGTTAAATCATAATTTAAGTTACATTAGATTAGAAATTTATGGTTAGATAGATTTAACAATTTTTGGTTAGAATAGATAGAATAATTTAAGTTAGATTAGATTGCAAATTTTTTGTTGGATTAGATTTAATAGTTTTTGGTTAGATTAGATAGAATAATTTAGATTAGATTAGATTGAAAAATTTTGGTTAGATTAGGTTCAATAAATTTAAGTTATTTGGTTGTTAATTTTATTTGTTAATAAATTTAGTTTTAGTTATATTAATTAGATATAATTATTGAATTAGACTGTAATTAATTTGTGATAGAATAATTTAATTAGTTTTTTTTTAAAAAATAAATTACTTAGATGTTAGTTAAAATTTTACGTTGTTAATTTTATTTGGTAATAAATTTAGTTTTTGTTGCATTAGTTGTATATACTTGTTTAATTACACTGTGATTAATTTGTGATAAATAATTTAATTAGATTTTTTAGAAATATTAAACTAGTTATGAGTTAATTAAAATTTTAAGTTGTTAATTTAATTTGTTAATAAATTTAGTTTTCGTTATTGATATTTGTTAGATATAATAATTTAACACTTTAATTAATTAGTGATGGATAATTTAATTAAATTATTTAAACATAACGAATTAGTTAGATATTAATTGAAATATCAAGTTATTAATTTTATTTCTTAATAAATTTAATTTATGTTAAATTAATTATGTAACAGTTTAATTAGATTATAGTTAGAGATAAAAATTTTGAATAGATTTCTATGAAAATTATAGTAATTAAGATCTTAATAAAATTTAATAGTTATTAATTTGAAATAAATTATTTAATTAGATTTTGTAAGTTTTTTAATTTTATTTGTTAATGAGTTTATTTTGTTGTAGAGTAGTTATGTAGTTGTTTAATTAGATTGTATGTAATTATTTTGAGAAAACTAATTTATTTATTTTTATGAATATTAAATTAATTATTTGTTAATTGACTTTTGAAGTTGTTAATTTTATGTGTTAATATATTTAGTTTATATATATTAGATTTAGTAGATAATATATTAAATTTAATTAAGATGTATCTCTTAAATACATAGTTTAAGAATTATTAGTGAACATTTACTGTCGCTTACGTGTTTACACGTGTATCGAAGTAAATTTATTGGTAATAATTCATAAATTTTTTAAATCAAACAGTTTAGAAATGTGACATTTATATACGGCACATGAATTATGTAAATTATTGTTTATTTTATTTAGTATTAATTTTGTGCAATATCTTCATTGTTTTTGGATACACACTAATAAATATGAGAATGTATTTCAATTAAAAACACCAACTCATATCTATAAATGTGATGTACTTGAAAAAGAATAAAAATATTCTATCAAAATTTTTACAAAATGAAGCGAATAATGTCTTACGATATCGTGCTTCATATAAATGTACATTTCTAAATAGTGTAGGATCACTTATTTTTAGAGTTTGAGTGACATACATAAAATATTAAACAAGTTATATTATAACTCATATACTTTTGATGTATTCTCAAAATTTGTTTAATGATAATTTTATTTGGTAATTTGACTTATACTTATAAAATTATTGATATGTTTGGATGTTTACTTAATAATAAGTTATCAAATTGTTGAAAATTATAGGAGGAAAGTTGTTAGGAACTAGTTTAGAAAAAATTAAAAAACAAAACATGAGGAGATTAGATCATCAGTGGATATACTTCAGGCTTACAGACGAATTATTAAATCAAGAATTTTTGGACAAACAATTTATTCAATTTGCTTGTAACAATATGCGTTCATGGACAGAGATAAGATAAAGTGTTCATGTAATAAAAAAAATGTCAAAACCATCAATATAAGACTGTTAATATCATTTGATTAAATATGATTTTGTATTAGAATATTATGTTTGAAATTGTTATGAGAATAATAATAAATATTTTAATTATGATGCAATTAAATATTATGTTGAAGAAAGATCTGTCACTATGTATGAATATACCAATACATATCAAACAATGGTAATGGATGTAATTGATCTAAAATTTAAACTGAAACATATGGAGGAATATCTTAATCTGGATGCCTAACGTTTTATGATATGTTGACTGTTGCTAATTAAGAGTTATAGGATGGATGTCAAAATCTTTCAAGACTGTCTACTATTGCTATAATGTTGAACATAAACTCAGAACATCATATTTCTGAAATGTGTTACAAAATATTTGTTAATCAATGAAAAAAATGATGCCAATCGATAATTTAATGATTAAAAATTTTTACAATATAAAAAAATGCATATAAGATATGGAGTTACCGATTGAAAAGATTCACTGTTGTAACAACATATGCATGATATAATGAGGCAAGAATAATAAACTAAATTGTTGTAAGTTTTGTAATCATCCCGAGATATAAAAAACGAAGGTGAGGATCTAACAAACAAAAAACATTTATTCCATATAAGAAAATGCATTATTTTCCTCTCAGTCCATGCTTACAAAAACTATATGCATCGGAAACCACCATAAAAAACATGAGATGACATGCAGAATACGAGATTGAAAATGGTGTCATGCGCCATTGCTCTAACTCTCTCGCTTGGATGCATTTTAATTAATCTCATCCATTTTTTTTCTATTGAATGGAAGAATGTCAGAATAAATTTAAGTACTGATGGATTTCAATCATTTGATCAATCAGAACAACAATTCACTTCATGACTAGTAGTAGTCATACCTTATAACTTACTCCCATTGGATATGCATGAAAAGGGAGCACATATTTTTAATAGTGATCATTCTTAGACCTGTAAATCTAAAAGATTGATTAGATGTCTACCTACAATCTTTGATAACTGAATTATAAATGTTGTAAGAGATTAGAGTGCTCACATATGATATTTCTTGCAAATAAAATTTCATCATGAAATTTACTGTAATGTGGACCATTAGTAACTTCCTTACCTATTCAATGTTGCCTGACTGGAGTACATTAAAAAGATTGATTTATCTTTATTGTAGAAAAGATTTAGATGCCTTTACCATTCTCAATGGGCTTAAACAGTCATGATTTGATAATCATCGTAAGTTCTTACTGTAAAATCATCTATTTTGAAATAATAAAACTGTATTCATTAGGAATAAAATATTGAAAAGAGTAGCTTCTCCTATTAAATTTAGGAATGAATAGATCACTAAGTTTAATATTAATTTTAAAAAGTATATAATTAATTTAAAATTACATATAATTTATAAAAAATAAATTATATAAAATAAATAAATACAATATGTTTTTTGTTCTTCATAAAATAAAAATTACATGAACAAATTCAAATATTTTATTCATAAAAAAGACATTTAAGAATTAGGTAGTGTTGAAAGTACACCTCTTAAAAGAAAAGCCTTTAGATTGCGGATACACTCATTCACATCAAGTTCTTTCTATAAGCACTCCTACATATCGCTCTCGTAGTGTAAGTGATCATACTCTCTTGTCTTATGCTCCTTTTTCAATTGCTCCTTCATAACTTTAACTCTAACTCCATGTGCTTTTCGATAACCTTCATTTGAGAGTGCATATTCTGTATGACTGCATTATTAATAAAGCGTCCACTAGTAGAGCCGTCGCCTAAATACCATGGTTGAGCTTGATTACCAATTCCGTGCATCCGACATTTCTTCTCTCCACTTATAGCCTCATAGTAGAGCTTAATGTAATATACCTCCAGCATGTTGGAAGATCCCTTATCTAGCTGAGAAGCCGAAGCAACAAACTTCTTGAAGCATTCCTACAATAATAGTTTTTAGTGACTAACTTAAATCAATCACTAACTAAATATTTGGTGATTAATTCCAATGAGTCGCTGGTTAAAATCTTTGAACGATCGATTTGATTTGATCGTTAACTTTAGCAATCGATTATATTTACTCATCAAATCAGTCACTAAAATCATTGATATCTCATGACGTTTTAGCGACGAACAAAAGTCAACCGCTAATTTAGTGACGAACTTCAAAATTGATCTCTATTTTCTTCGACAACAATTATTTTTGCTATCGATAAAATTTGTCTCTAAAAAGTTTAGCAACTAATTTTTTTTACTTGACAACAAATTCATCTATTGCTAAAGGCTAATTTTTTTATAATGTTTATTAATTGGATAATATGTTAATTCTCAAAATTTTAAAATTTTAGAAATGCAATAAAACCTAAAATGGCAAGATTTGGTTTCTTAACAAATTGCTGTGAATTTGATGCATAAGATTGGGATGAGAATCTTTGCAATAAATGTGAAGAAAGTAAATAATAAGGCTTCATGAGAAATCTAAGGAATACCTTGCACTCAACTTAATTTAATAATTATTTGTAAAATTGGGTGAAATCGTACTTTTTTATTAAATACAAATATTTTTTATTGATTTGAATTTGTATTAAATTTTTTAATAAAAATAAAAATATTTTATATTATTTATATTAAATATAAAAATAAATAAAATTATTTAATTATTATATATTAATATTTATTTTAAAATTTTAATATAATTTAAATTAATAAATAATTTTGATATATATTTTTTTAGAAAAATTTCTCTGACTTCAAATTTGACTTGTGACGTTTAATAAATAATAAATTAGTAAATGATAAATTTAATGGGATGTTTTATCCCTTATGTTAATGAAATAATATATATAAAAAGTAAGTCAATAATTTTATACATCAAAAATATATATTCTCTAAAATCAATATAGAGAACTTGAAACATAAGTTTAATAATTTTCTCATCTTTATTTCTTAAAGACATTATTATGAATATCAATTTTCTTCATCAAATAGGTTAAGTGAGGATTTGTGTCCAATGAGATGAGTAAAATAATTATAAATATATTTATATTTGTAAAAAAACAAAAATATATATTTGATTTATAAATTAAAATCTATTTAAATAAAAATGATCATTAAATTAAAATTTAAAATAAAATTGATGTATAAATATTTTTAAATATAAAAATAAATTAAAAATACTATCAATTAAGATGCAATATTTTTAAATAAATTAAATTTTAAATTGTCAATATATAAATATTACCAATGTTAATATATTTTTAAAACTAAAATATTAAAATCTGTATATTATATATTTAATGTTTACGTCCACATACTATGAATTTTTTGAGAAATTTATATTATATATATTTAAAAAGTGATTTTATTGTAAAATTAATATAAAATTATTGTTATACATGATCACTGTATTGTAAACAAATATGGTTATGAAACAACAATTTTCTGAATTGTTACTTTGGGATTTCTGTGAAAGAACAAACTTTATCTTGGAGTGTACACTTCATGATGTGAAGTGTCAAACACCTTGCATGTGTCACCATGCTATTAGGTATATTTCACATGAACAAGTAACCCACTGTTTTAGGATTAAGAGGAAAAATCAACAAATTTTATTTGCAAAAACATGCCTCTTGAATATTAAAGCACATTGCATGTGTCCCCTTTTTTATGATTTATTTATTAAAAAAATATAAAAGTACCCTTAATTGAACAAAAATTAAAAAAAAATTTATTGATCAATCAAGGACTTCATTTATGCATTACTATAAAAAATTAATAATATAATATTATTTGACAATGTTTAAAGCTAATAAATATTATCCGTTTTGACATTGGTTATTATTATTTACAACTCTCATTAAAAGCTGTTTTGCGAGATACCAATGTGCCTAGACTCAACTTTATCTCTTAAAGGCCTCATTCACCCCAAAAAGTGCATTGTAATGTTAAAATGTGTCTAAATTTTATATAATATTTAATGGTAAGTATCTAATTAATGTGAGATTTAATTTATACAACTTTTAGAGTTTTAGAAATAAGAAAATATCATTAGTCTCCCAAAATTTTAGGCACATGAATTCTCACCATGGATGTTATTGATGATGCTAAAAGTTGGTGACAATAACCCTATGTGAAAGCTATATAAAGTATTGTTTGCTTTGATACTCGTTATTATTGACATGGGCTTAGTGAATTTATCTTTTAATTAAATATCTTATTCATTGAAAATAAAAGAATGTTGTTATCTAAATATTTTATTTATGTTACAAAATTTTGATTACTATGATATGACAAAATATTGAACAAATTATCAATTAAAAATTAATTAAATACACTTTATCTAGAAGCATAACTTGTGCAAATATTTAAACAAATTGTGGATGTTGTTCTTAAAGGATTTATTTATTAAAAGACAAAACACCCTTCGCTTAAATTGTAGTAAAGAAGTTTGTTTAACCGCTTATGTTAATAGATCATACTCATGTTGTCTAAACATTAATTGTAGTATAAACTTTCAATCACTATATTTTGTAAATTGAAGCATGATAAGTTACTAGTTATTGTAAGATTAAGATGAAAATCAACAAACTTTATCCACTAGATCATATGAATATACTCGAATACATTGAGCATATTGCTCCTAACGGATTTATTTATCGAAATTATAAAAATATCTTTAGTTTGAGTTATAATCAAATATATTTATTAATTAATTAAAGTTTTTTATGTGCCTAAATACGATCTTAATTTTTTTTTTGACTTGACACGAGTAAAGTTATAATCAGCTCGCTAGAATCAATTAAATGATTTTAAAAGAATGATTATGGTAGAATTTTTTTGACATGTTTAAATTTAAAATTAATTATTGTATAATAAATTTTATTAATAAAAAAGTTTTATTGAAAAAATTAATAATATAATTCATTAATATTTTTAATTAATTAATTTATAAATATTAAATTAATACAATATGTGTATCACGTACATATCTAGAAATAAGTTTCTTAAAATTTTATCAAATTTTAATTTTTTTATCATATTAAAAAAGTAAAATAAAAATATATCTTTTTTAAATTACATAAAATATTTTTATAAAATAATTTATTTTATAAAAGTAAACCTAATTTAGTTTGATTTATTCATTTTTATTAAAAAATATTTATATAATCTTAAATGCTTGTATATATTATTTACTGTGTATATTAAGACCTGTTCAATCGAAAAAAAAAATAATTTCATGTTCCTTTTTAATTCTATTGATTTAGTATTATACATTAAAAAATGTAATAAACACATTATAATCTTCCAAGAGTTGATAATTAGTAATTCATCAATTTTTATATAATTTTTTATCATTATTTATTTGTATATGTTTATTTATTTATATTATTTTTTAAAAATATAATAAATAAAATTATTTATTAAATTAACTTACATAAAATTTATTAAATTAGAACACATATAATCCATTTAAAACTCATTAAATTGATTTGTTTAACGTCTAATAATCTCTAAATATGGTCCATGTCTGATTATAGGGATCAAACTTTTCAAGAGAATGAATTTAGACCTCACGTTTTCAGGTCGGACCGAATAAACACGATCTGTTGTCGATCCTAATCAAAAAGCGTACTCGCACAATTAACATATATATATTATTTATACAAACATATTAAATTGGATTAAATTAGCAACATTAAAGCATTAAAATCATTAAATCACATGGATGACAAGAGACAAACAACAAAGGAGTTGATGCTTAAAAATTCTCATTACAAAGCCAACTAGGTGGAAATGACGTATGAACATCAAGTTGATTATTAAATAAAGGTTTTTAATAAGTTTCATGCACATCCTCATTCTTTAATTCTATTATGTTAAAATCATTACTAACTCAAATGTTTGAAAATATCTCAAATTGATTAATTTTTTTAATTATTTTATAATATAATTTTTTTATTGTGATGATCTAATTTTTGAAATATTGTTTATAATAATATATATATAACCAATCTTACGATGAATGGTATGATGATATACAAGCATATGTATTATATTAATTAATTTTAAATCTAATTATAACATATGAATAGCAAATTACCTCTTGATGCAGTGACACAGAAAATTAATCATTTGCATTTAGTAAGAGATTCGAAGTTCAAGTGGATTGCCAAGAAGCAAATTTTCAAAATGTCATATCAATCCCTAATTTTTGTGAAATTATCCCAAATTATGTACGAAAAATTTGTATTTTATAAAGCAATTTTTATAAAATTTAAATAAAAGTATATTATTACTATAAATAAAAATACAATATAAATGATATTATTGAAAGATCATACAAATATATTTTCACTCTCACTATAAAATCAAAAATTAATTTTATGAATGAACAATAATATCTTTATATATAATGCCATTGGTACATTAGAAGTAAATATTAAAGATACTGATGTGAGAACCACGTAAATGGGAAATATTTGAATACAGCAAAATTAGTCTTATAATTAAGAAAGTCACGTTTTTAATAATAGTAAATATAAAAAAAATTTAAATTACATGTAATTTTTAATTTAAATTTAAAATATCAATTGGTTTAATTATATTTTAATATCTTAATTTAATTTAATTTAAATGTTATTTCAAATTATCAAAAACGTAATAATATTTCGTAATTAAAATACTTTAAAAATATCTCAAACAAATTTTGCAGTTTATTTTGAGTTTATCTTTTAAAATTAAATAAAATTTTATTTAAAATATAAAAAATTTTAACAACAATATTTTCATTCTTTTAAAATGATAATTTAAATATTTTTTATATTTGTTATAAATTTTAAATTTAATTTATTATATAATATTTCAATTTAAATAATTTTAATTTTTAAATTTTTCATCAAAATTTAAATTAAGCCAAATTAAAAAATCATAAATATAATTGAATCAATTTATATCTTAAAATTTAAATTAAAAAATTAAGATAATTTATGATTTTTTAAATTTATTTTTCTAATAATTATGAATTCAACCGTGTCAGTAATAATTAGTTTAGGTAACTATATTTAGTAACTAAACCAAGAAAACTGAAAAGAAATGAAATTTGTTTTCACATGTAAAGCTGGAAACTGCAGCCGAAACCTTCCAAAAGAGCCGCTACTGCTACATCTAAGAAATGACCAAAACACCCTCCCACCTTCAGGAATATTCTGTCCAGGGCTGGCTACCAGAAGAAGCACAGAGCTTACGCTTCAATAGAGGAGAAGAGAGAGAGAGGAGAAGAGGCGAGTTGTTGGTACTCGCTGTGAGCCACCATTTAAGACCCCCGTATAACACAACACATGCGTAATCAATAAGCCATTTTTCTTCTTCTTCACTCATCACACTCGAAAAACATTCAGAGACCAGACGCACACTTATACACGCAAGCGAGTCCTTGCTCTAAAAACCCTAGATCTCTTTCACCCGTCTTTGAAGGTCTCTCATCTTCACGTCACACTCACTGATAACTGTGCTGCTCTTTCACGCGCGCGCCCACTCACGCACGCGCACAGACACAACCCATTTTCAGATCTGAACATCTGTTTCCATTGTACCCATTTCCTTAATCTTTCCTTCTTTGCCACTCCACTTCGTAGAATTTCTTTTGCTTGTTAGCTATCTCGATATCTTCCAGTTCAGTTCGATCAGTCGCAAGCTCGAGGCCTGTCAGTTGGTTATACCTTTTTATTTGGGTTCTGAGTCTGAATTCTGGTGCTATTTGGTGTTGGCTTAGCGTGGAACTTTGTTCTTGTTTATGCTGATTCGGTTAGATTTGATGGATCATTCTGTGGGGGATCAACTTTAATTTTGTGGGACTTGAGATTCAGGCGTGGTGGTTCATTAAGATCTGTAGAGTTTATTAGGAGCTATGAATTGTATGTGGTAGTCGATTGAGGGATACTGATCGTTACGTGTTCTGAATGGCAATGCCATCGGGGAATGTGGTTTTGTCGGACAAAATGCAGTTTCCGGGCGGCGGCGGAGGCAGTGAGATCCATCAGAACCACCCTCGCCAGTGGTTCGGTGATGAACGCGATGGGTTCATCTCGTGGCTACGCGGGGAATTCGCTGCCGCCAACGCGATAATCGACTCGCTCTGTCACCATCTGCGCGCCCTTGGTGAGCCGGGAGAATACGACATGGTCATGGCTTGCATCAACCAGAGGAGGTGTAATTGGACCCCTGTGCTTCATTTGCAGCAATATTTCTCCGTGGCAGAGGTGATGTATGCACTGCAGCAGGTTGCGTGGAGGAAGCAACAGAGGTCCTTTGATCAGGTGAAAATGGGGGGAAAGGAGTTTAAGAGAGCTGGGTCGGGGTTTAAGCAGGTTCAGAGGGGTGAAGCAGTGAAGGAAGTGCAGAATTCCGGTGCACAGAGTCATGCCCACGATGGTAATTCTTGGGGTGGGGAGCGCATTGGTGAGAGATGTGTGGAAGTTAAATCAGGTGGTGACAAAGGTTTGGTGATTGCAGAGGATAAAAAAGGTAACTATTAGGTTTAGATTTTGCCTGTTTTTGTGTAACCTTGTTGTTTACTTTGTACTGAATGCCCATTCGGTGACAACGCATTTATTTGGGTTTGAGATGATGATTCACTGGGAAACTAATTTTTAACCTTTAAAAATAGTATTTCCATGTGTCCATGTTTCTTGGAGATGTGCATTTTTCATATGGGGAAAGTAATTTCTTTTTTCAAATTAATGCAGACTGATAAAGGAAAGTTGCACTGCCTTTATTATTCTAAATTTAAATCCATTTCCTATTTGGAAATTGTTTCATCTTGACATGCTTTCTTAATGTTGAATTGTCAACAATATTCTTAACCATCAGACCAAAGCTGATACTATTTTCTTTAATCTCGTGAACACTGTAATAAATAATGTTATGTGATCACAAGCATGTCTTCTCCCTTAGTTGGAGGTGAGCGAATAGCTACCAGCTTCTTGTGAAGATTTGTTAACCCATTGCCTTTATATGAGAAGAGATTACGTTTATTGGATGGGAATTCTTGCGTATTGATGCCACCAGTATTGAATGGGGTCATTGTCACATGTCCAAATCCTTGGCATTAACAATTTGTGTTAAGAAGGCTGTTTGTTTCTGGAAAAGGTGTCCGGCCACATGAATACATTACAATGGATTTGATTTGCCTACAGTGTAAAACACTTTAAAACTTTCCACGTGAAAGTTTGTCTTGGAGATCTATTAGGATCCTTCTTTAATTCTATGGCACACACTATCTATTCATGAAGCCTAAGATGCATGTTGATCCTTTTTATTTTTTGTTTTGTCTATGGAAAGATAATAGATTTCATCCCTGTGATTTTTATTTTACTCTTTTTCTTTCATTCTTTCATAATAAAGTGGTGATCTATCTAATTCCTATTCACTCCAATGACCGGTTTGTGTATAGATTTTTCTTTTCCTTACTAATTTCCAGGTGACCTTCACGGCAATTTTGCACCATATCTTGGATTATTTCTTAAGTTGTTGTTTCAATGATCATGAAAAACACCCAAACTGTTTGAAATTGCAGTTTATTGTGGTTAAAATCCATGGTAATAGTGATTTTCATTGTTTTTGGGATTTACACAGATGCTATTGCAAAGCCTCATGCTGATGGCAGTGTGAAGAATTCAGAAGGTTCTACAGTTGGCAATGCAGAGCCACTTGAGGCTGTTAAACATCGACATGCCTCAAGCTCAAAAGGTATATATCCTTTTTCATCTCTTTTTTTTTTTGGTTGGATTATCTCTTGCCTCTTTTGTGACAGAGGGGTGAGGGGTTGGGTTTTGAAGCACAGTTTTCTGGAAGGGGGATGCTTGTAGTAACTATTCCTTTTGAGAGGTGAACTAAAAATGTATAATTTCAAATACCCTTCTCCCCATTTGGGAGGGTGTACTTGGTAGTGCAAGTGTGGACCATCATTTCCTAAGTGAATAATATATTTGTTTTCTTCAAAAAGGAAAGCGGAAAATCCACCTCCATCTACTGAATTTCTTTTTATTGGGTAGATGTTAGCTTACAGCTTATAAAGATATGTGATTAATATTTAATTATATTATCTTGTTTTAATTATTGATACTGTCCTGCGATGTTCCTGCAGAGAATGATTTGCATTCAATTCAAAATCAGAATGATAAGTCAAATCTTGCCACCATTCCAAAAACTTTTATCGCCACAGAGATGTTTGATGGAGAGATGGTAGCATTCTTTGTCACTTCTATGAGGTCCTTTATTTTTTTCCCAAAAAAAATAGAAAATCGTTTGATAACTTTTGTTATGAGGAAGTTCTCAACTTGTTTTCTTTCTTATTATAAGATGTCTTGGTTTTCGTTTCAAGGTTAATGTGGTTGATGGATTGAAATTGTATGAAGAACTGTTTGATGATAACGAAGTTTCAAAATTTGTTTCGCTGGTGAATGATTTAAGAGCCGCAGGGAAAAGGGGGCAATTTCAAGGCAAGTTCGAAACTTAAAGGAAAGTATTTTTCATTATTTCTTTAAATTGAAGGAAAAAGCCTTTGTTGTATCCTCGCTCCTGTTTATTCTTGTGCCCTCGACTCTATATGGAGTTAAGGACCTTATTATGTTCATTGCTTTCTATGATGCCTACTAGCAACAGAGAATGTGGTCTAATGGTGTGAGCTCGGTTATATACTTGTGCCTGTGATGACAATGATCTTATCAAAAAAGATAAAACAGTCAGTGCCTTTTTGGTTATTTTTTCATTATTTTTCCAAGTGATTGTTTTGTTGTTCAGAATGTTGAGTGTTAGTTTTGTTGCGTGTGAGTATGTTGATTGCTGTAGTGTTATCTGTTGCTGCCCCACCAATAATGTTGTAACAAGTTTAGTATGGCTGCACTTGCAAAAGTATAATTCTCCTGTTTGGTCGTGGAGAATGTTGTTCAATTGACTGCACTGCTAAAAGCATACTGGCACCTGGATCTGTAGATAGTGTTCATGCATGACAATTTAGTACTGCATTCTCTTTCGCTGAATATGTGTGAAAATAATATGGCTTGTGATTCCCTGTGATAGCTAAATTTCTGTTTGATAAGAAGCAGGTCATACGTATGTGGTACTAAAGAGGCCAATGAAAGGACATGGAAGAGAGATGATTCAGTTCGGTCTTCCAATAGTAGATGCACCTCTAGATGATGAAAATGCTGCAGGGACTTCCAAAGGCATGTTTGTAATGTGAATTACTTCTTTTAATTTGAAAATTCTACTTTTTGTTATCCAATTTTGCAAACTGTCATTTTCATTTAAGTAGTTTGTTTGTTGGACTTTCTTATAAATGGATTTGTAGATCGGAGAATAGAATCCATCCCTCCCTTGTTGCAAGATGTTATCGAACGTTTGATTGGCATGCAAATTATGACTGTGAAGCCGGACTCTTGCATCATTGATTTCTATAATGAGGTGCTAACTATTATAGTGTTTTGCAGTCTCCATTAAAACTTGTAATGCGTTGGCTGGCTTAATTTTGTTGTGATTTTCTGTAGGGGGATCACTCACAGCCTCACATATGCCCTCCTTGGTATGGGAGGCCTGTTTGCATCTTGTTTTTGTCAGAATGCGACATGACCTTTGGAAGAGTAATTGGAACTGATCATCCTGGCGATTATAGAGGCTCTCTCAAGCTTTCTCTTGCACCTGGGTATCTTATCCTCTTCATGCATTTCTGATGGAAAATATTCAAAATTTTAAGTTTGTTAGTGTTTCAGCTAATTAATTGACGTTAATTTAGGTAGTGGAAGCCAATGTTAGAAATAGATTGTTGGGTTCGGAAGGGCAGGTCTTTTGAAAATTCAGAATATGAATAAACCTGTCATCTACTCTGAGTTTGAATTTCTTCACATTCAGGCCTTGACATTAGATTATATATTGCACCTTAGTAGATCAATCGTATCGTCATGGTAACTTGACCTTGCATGTGAATTAGTGTTGAATTGATGATAATTATGTACTTTCTGGGATGACTTGATTATTTTGGCTTTTCCAGTCTTTGACTGCTTTTCAGACTTTATTATTACTGACATAATGTTTATGGTTCTGAATGCAGATCCCTCATCCTGATGCAAGGAAAATCTGCAGACTTTGCCAAACATGCAATTAACTCTATCCGAAAGCAACGCATACTTGTTACCTTCACCAAAAAATCTGCAGCAGGTGATGGCCAGCGCCATACTTCACCTGCTCTAGCCCCATCGTCTCATTGGGGTCCTCCACCAAGTAGGTCACCCAACCATGTTCGTCATTCTGCAGGCCCAAAGCACTATGCTGCAATTTCAACAACTGGGGTACTGCCAGTGCCACCTATTCGACCACAAATTCCACCTCCAAATGGTGTTCAGCCCCTGTTTGTGACCACTCCAGTTGCACCAGCAATGCCTTTTCCAGCACCAGTTCCCATCCCACCTGGCTCAACTGGATGGCCAGCACCTCCTCCTAGGCATCCTCCACCTCGCCTTCCTGTCCCGGGTACTGGAGTTTTTCTTCCTCCACCAGGTTCTGGCAATTCATCATCTCCTCAACAGTTGACCAATACAACCACTGAAATGAACATCAATACAGACACAGCTTCCCTTCCGGAAAGAGATAATGCTTCTCCAAAAGTGAAGCTAGATGGGAAGACTCAGAGGCAAGACTGTAACGGAAGCATTGATGGAACTGACGGTGGAAGAGTTGCTGTTAAAGAAGAACAACAGCAAACTGTTGACAACACGGCAGCAATTAAACCAGCTAGTGCAGTTTAGAGAGTTAAGAGGAAGTGGGGAAGTCATCACCAGGAAAAGGGGTAGGCTGCAGACTGTGATGAGTTTGAAGCAAATGTAAAGGGCGGCAAATGTTCGAGCCTGAGTCTTTTGACATTCGATACTGGTTGGGGAACAAAGGGGAGAAGGACCTTCTCAGTTCTGTTTGCAATCCCCTTCTGTTCTCTGTTCCTTTTTTGTTGTCTTATATGAACTCTCACAGTAGGTGGAAAACTCAAAATTCTAAATTTAACAGTGTCTCTTTCTGTCTGGTTTAAAAGTTCTTATCAGCCAGGAATAGTTGAGTAGGAGCTGTTTGGTTCCTGGTGATTTTACTTATTGTTGGAGGGAGAGATTTTGATTCGGATAAACAGATCTCACCTTCTCCATGCCCTTTTTATCTTCTAAAGTTTACATTTTGATCTCTTTGAGCTTTCTCTTGATTATTGATTATTCAGACTTGCTACGCAAGAAGATCGACCAGCTGTCAAGATTTTGAATGGATACTGAGAATTTTTATTTTTCAGAAGCCTTTTCATATTATCATCATTTCATGAAAGTCCATGAGTTTTTGAAGTTGTTACTTCTGGTCACAGGGGTTGATTTTTTCGGGTTCAGTACAAAAATTTTAATGAAATTTATACCCAAAATTTTGCATATATAAATTAAAAATAATTTAAATAAGATCATGTTTACATTTATGTTTTTAAAAAATTAAACTCACAATATTGTATGAAAATATGAAGATATATGTTCTGAATTTTAATTTTAATTTAATTATTTAAATTTTTTAAAATTATATATTTATAATTTCAGTTTAAATATTAATTTAATATTTCAAATAATTATAAAGAATTAATAATATTTTTATAGATGAAATACTTAAAAATAATTTCAATAATTTTTAATTTAGAAGTTATTTTTTATAAAGTTTTTAAATATTTGATAATAAAAAATTAAAAAATAGTTTTAAATATTCAAAATATTTATTTTTTTAATATTGATTTCAATATTTGTTTACACCTTCACGTGAAATTTCATCTCAAAATTTGTATAAGACGTTATTTTAAATATTTTTAATTTTAATTTAACTGTATATTTAAAAATTAAAATTATTATAGTTTGAAATTAAAATTTTAGATTTTAGATTTTTTATTTTTTAAACATCTTTGTTATAAAAATACAAGAGAGAAATGTTTTTCAGGCTTTTTGTTTTTTTTTTTTCTCCCTTTCCTATTCTTTAAAATGTCCAGCTAACCTGAACATGCAAAAGAAAAGCAGAGAAGACGGGATTTAGTTGACATACGAAGATGCCATCAGTTGGAAGTTGGAAGCCGACCCAATTGATGTAATAGAGGAATCGACTTGGGATCTGCCAACAAAGCCTACAAAGGGAGCAGATAGCGATAACTGAAAGCCGTGTTTACGAAAATGGAAATGGCAGACGGAAGCAGGGAACATCCCAGGCTTATTCTCCACAACTTCCTCTCACCCGAGGAATGCAAGGTCACTTCATCGATCACCCATTTCAAGTCTTTTATATGTATACATAGATTTGCTGTTTGTGGTGCACAGATTTGCTGATTGCGGTATTGGGCGGGGCGGGAGTTTTTCACGCAGGAACTGGAGTTCATACACAAGAGCTGCAGCACTATTGGGTACCGACCAAACGTGTTCTCGACGACTCTTTCTCATCTCATTGCCACAAATTCTGCCCATCTCATAATGCCTTTTGTGCCCATCAGAGGTATATTAACCCCACCCCGCTTTTGTTTTTCATACAGATATCCCTATTGGCTTTCTAATTAGTTTCATGAAAGTAAATTCTGGCCCAGTAGTTAATTTCAGTGTTCTAATGTTGATATTCTCTTTGGTTGCTGAAGAAACTTTGAAACAAGGATATATTATAGATTTTTTTTTTAAGTCATTCATTCCAGAATTTTACCCTGTAATTTCTTGTTGAGAATGTTATAATATTTGATTAGAGCTTTTATTTTTATTGAGTTTCTCATATAGATAGATAATCAAGTAAAGTTATGCTCTAACTAATATTTGATATATGATTTTAAAGATATTTTAGTTTTATATTTGTATTTTAGTGAATGGCAAACCTATTTATATGGGGTTTCTTAGGGGTTCAAATGAAATATATCTGGGTTCACGTTCCTTGGCTCTTTCTTTATGTAGCTTTAGCAATTGAATACAGCGAAAAGATTATTATATAATGTGAGAAGCTAGCAGTCAGGGAGTAAGGGTTGCCTTTTTTTTTTTTGTTTTGTATAATACTTTTAAAAAAAATTGAAGTGTGCTCTTGTTATATAACAATAAAATTGTTCTTTTGTATGCTGACAGAGAGGTTAAAAGAAAAACTAGAGGAGTTTTTTGGGTGTGAATATGAGCTATTTGTTGAATTCACTGGCTTAATCAGGTTAGTCAGTATTATGTCAAAGTTTTGTTCTGGGATTAAGTTGATTTTATTCTATCTACTTGTGAGATCATAACCTAGGAACATGATAAATGCTGTTGAGAGACAAAAAAAATCATGACTAGGATAGAAACATGTAAATTTGTGGTTAAAACAACAACGTTCTTCTATCTGAAATGACGGTGACCATTCCTTGCCCTTGCAGTGTATTATTGCGAACTGTTCAGTTTGGCAGAGGAAAGTACAATGAAATTATTTTTACTAGTTTGTTTCATTTGAAGTCCTATGTTCACTTGGAAAAAAATAAAATAAAATATTCGTGAAGTTTTATCTTTCGTGTCTTGTTTTATGACAATCATGGAGCGGTTTGGATCCACAGCAAAGGGCTTTTTCTATATGCATTAGACTTTTGCTAAGTAAAAACCTTTCAATGATGTCTTTAACGTATTCTACCTTTCTTGTGTGTGCATGTGGTTGTTAGGTATTTATGAAGTGATAGAGTAATCCAAACACCAATATTCTCATTTTTTTTAATAGAAACAAAACTGTAGTAGTATAAATGGAGCACCAAGGGGATGCTTCCTTGTGCAAATTTCATTACATGATAGAGTTCTAATAGCTCTGCCAAATGCACCGCATTTACATCATATTTACCCGTTCCCCAAAAATTCAAAACAAACCCTAATCTATCATTGATCATCTCAAGTGGCATTTTCACCCTATCAAAAGCTCTTTTCTTCCTCTTCTTTCACATCAACCAAAAAATAGCTAAAGAAATTAGTTGTACTATTTTCTTTTTGGCTTTAGGCACCATTATGCCCTTCTAGGCTGCCAACTCCTCCACAATCGGCTCAAACACCACCCATTATTGCCTTAGTACAGACGACACCCTATCTTGGATACCCTTGGACCAGTTAGACCATAGCAGAACATGATCGACCGACTCTCCTTGCTGCTTACAAAGAAAACATTTGTTTACCATCACCCTTCCTCTCCTTTGTAAATTGTCAATAGTTAGGGGTTTAACACATGTCGCCTCCCACATAAAGAAAGCCACATTTAGAGGGGCATTAACCTTCCAAGTAAGTTCACATGGAAACTGCCATATCCCACCTAGTTGTTGTTGTGACCTCCTTAACATCTTGAAATAGGATTTAACGTGATACTTATTTTGTGGCATCTCCCTTCCATTCGGCCTCATGCTCGCTCTCTACTACATTAGGGCAAGTTGCATAAATCCTTTAAAAGAACCTTCCAAACACATCCATATCCCAATCTTGTGCCCCCCATCTAAAATTTATCCCCCATGATGCTACTCCATTCCTCCACCTCATATAGTCACTTAATCATGCCTCTTTATTATATGCCAAACTATAAAGCCCTAAAAATTAGATAACTAGCAGTTTGTCCCCACTCCAACTATCCCTCGAGAACTTCACCGAACACCTTCTTCCAACCCTAAAACCCATCCATGGTTCCACTTTGACCCATACCTTTCGTGTTGCCTTCCAGACCTCACTTCCATATGATTCCTTTCCTATCATCGTTAGCCACCCTCTTTCCATCCCATGTCTAGTCTCTATCACCTGTCGCCACATACTATCTTGCGTCACCATAGATCTCCATAACTATTTTCCCAATAGAGCTACATTAAATTTTCGTAGCAGCTTGATGCTTGACCTTCCCTCTTCCATAGATTTTTGGATGGTCCTCTACCCAACCAAGTGATTTTTAAAATTCTCCCCTAAACTACCCAATAGAAATTGTCTTTATAGTTTCTCCAACCTCATGTGGAATAGGAAAAAGAGACATGAAGGACACTGGAAAACTAGACAAGGTGTTTTTAATTAGAGTCAACCTCCCACCCTTGGACAAATACAATCTCTTTCAACTAGCCAGTTTCTTCTCAAAATGCTCTATAACTGAATTCCATATGGCTTTATCCTTGTGCCTAGCTTTTAGTGGCAACCCCAGATATTTCATGAGCAAAACTCCTAGCATACATCCCAACACACTAGCCAAGCCTTTGTCATCCACGCCTTCTCCAACGAGAATGAGCTCACTCTTCCTCAAGTTCACCCTTAATCTTGAGGCTGCCTCAAAATCGAGAAGAACACATCTCAAATTCATTAGTTGATCTTTATCAACCCCTAAGAAAATGATGGTATCACCTGCAAATAGGAGGTGAGACACCTCCAACTCATTCTCCTCGTGACCAACTGAAAAACCTTTTAGAAGACTAACCTGAACTATCCTTACCAACTTTTTATCTAGCGCTTCATTACCAAAATGAAAAGAAAGGCAGGTAGAAGGTCACTTGTCACATGATCGTATGCCTTCTCCATATCAAGTTTACAAATGACATGTGGTGCTGCCTTTTTAATTTGATTATCCATCACTTCATTGGCGATAAGTGTTGCATCCAAAATTTGTCGCCTTTCTAATAAATGCAATCTGTGTAAGACTCATTACAATATCCACCAAACTGAGTAATCTTGTGGCTAACACCTTTGCGATCACTTTATAAATACTTCCCACCAAATTGATTGGTTGAAAGTCTTTGATATCACATGCCTTTGCCTTTTTTGGAATGAAAGTGATAAAGGTGGCATTCATCGAACTCATAAATTTTTTAGTCTCATGAAATTCCTAAAATAATTGCACAAAGTCACCTTTCAAAGTCTCCCATTGAGGAAAGCCTTGTTCCGATCACATTCCATCAAAGCACATTATATTTCATCTTCCTCGAATAGTCTTTCGATCCATCCTTTCAAATCATTATCAATCTGAACTCTAGTCCATCCAAACTTGATCTCCAATCTCGATCCTCATTATACAACTTTTGATAAAAACTGATGACTTACTCTTTTACCTGTGTAGGGTCCTTCACATCCTCCCTATCTATCACTTGTGAGTGAATAAAGTTTTGCCTTTTGTGATCACTAGCAACCTTGTGAAAAAATTGTGTTATGATCACCCTCTTTTAACCATAAAGCTCTAGACTTCTGTCTCCATGCAATCTCTTTGGCACAAGCCGCCCACTCCTTTGCTTTATCACCCCACTGAGCTATGAGTTCCTGAGTTTGCTCCCTTTTCATCACTCTTGCATCCAGGTCTACCAACTTGCCCCACAGTCACATCTTATTTACAACAACATTTCCTGCCTACTTCTTATTCCATACCTTAACTTCCTTTTCAAAACTTGCAATTTCGTAACTATCGCATAACTCGCATGCCTTTCTACTTGGACTTCATCCCACCAATCTTTAACCATCTCGACAAAACCATTCACTTGAAGTCACATATTCTCAAATCGAAATAGTAGTAGGATCCCACTAAATCCTATGAATCTCTAATATAATGGGATTGTGATATGACACAGGCCAAAAAAAAAAAAAAGTTTTGACTCACATTGGGGATGTGAGAAATAGATCAATTCGCTAACATATCGGATTGTCTCTCAAACTAGACCAAGAAAATTCTTTGACTTGCATCGGCAAATTCCTCATCTCCAAATTAGTAATTATATTATGAAAATTCCTCATCTCTGCTAAACTTTCACCACTACCTATTCTCTCATATGCATATAATATTATATTAAAGTCCCCCCTAGTCACCCATGTCTAGTTCCCTCACCTCCTACCTTCCTTTAACCCCCCCCCCATAGCTTTGCTCTACTCTCACTATTCCCATGCTTGGACACTTCTGTAAACATCTACTCCATCCCACTCCTTCCAATACCAGCTATAAGGCATAGACACGTTCTATCATTTCACCTAACTAGAATATCTCTTGAGCACCCTTTAGTCGGCAGCACCTACCACCCGACCACTTTACTCCCCCACACATTTCTCATAATTTCCTCATTCATTTCTTTTATTTTAGTTTCCTGCAGGCAAACCACCTCTGCTTTCAACCTGTTCAAAGCATGCTTAAACAACACCTGCTTTTCCTATGTCCTTTTCTGCTTACCTATTCCTTTCCTTCTTTGGCCACTTTCTCTTCCTTGCACCTCTGTTCTACTTCACTAATTAATGCAAAAGCGTCTTCCTCAAATCTTGAAAAAGAAATCCACACTGCCTTAGCAATTTTATTCATTGTTCGCATCACTTTCTTCAAGATCATTTGCTGCCTTTCATCCTCTCTTTCTTCCTAAGTCAACCTAGTTTGTTCTAGCATTGTAGCACACTCCACCTTGGTCTCTTTTCGCTGTTGTTCCATTGGAACTACTTGTGTCCATTCCCGCTCTGTATCCATCCTCATTGCCCGTCCTACATTCCATGAAAACATAGTGTTGTCTTTCCCTGGTTATCTATAACCTTTATCATCTTGGATTTTCTCTTTGCTAAAAACCTTTCCTTCCATACCTATAGACATATGCTTGCTGTGATTGATGAATATAGTCTCCTTCCTCAACCATAGTAACTTCTCTTCCTCCTTCCCTGCACATCTTCTTCTTTATCTGTTCGGCCTTCCCAATGTCTTTGACTTCTTGCACCTCCGGATAATCCAATAACATATTTGTATAGTCAACAACCCCTTCATTCTCTAAAAATCTTCCTTTTGCACCTAGTGCACCATCCACCTCCCAGCAAAGGTCTATCCCGAATGAAGCACCAGTGCAAAGCGATGCGTCGCCCTCGTTTGAATTGCTCCGCCCCATTTTTGACATCAGTTGACGATTGCCAATCTTAACATCGATCCTTGAATCTGCTAAATTTGCCTTAGCTTGCCTTGCACCTACAAGTCTCTTGAAACATACAGTATCTTTTGCCGGAATCACCATTCCACTAGTACTCATTGTTGTATCCCCCGTCAATTTTGTCGGCGGGGAGCTTGATTGCTTTTTGCTTGTTATCAGGTCTTTTGGCCTCGATTTGCCAACATTTAGGTTCTCTATGCCCATCTTCGAGCTAGACGTTTTATGAGGGCTAGGGTGCACGACCCGAACCCATTTTAAATGGCCCATATTTTTGGATTTCTCTAATTTGACCCAACTAAAACTTATCATCTTCTTCACCTAAACTCTCTCCGTTGACTCGCCCAATTCGGTCCATCGCAAATCCGATAGCTCTCCTTCTCTTGTTGTCAGTTTCCGTTCCACCCCAATCCTTTCAAACCTAACATTAACCCATTGTTCCTTTGGTATCCTATGTCGAAATTCACACTTGCACGATGGACAATCTACTCTGGTCACCGCCACTGACTGATTCCCATTGTCTCTGAATGACACCACACTATTAGTCCTTCCTATCTCCTCCATGAATAGCATGGGCACCTTCCCGCTCACCTTTCGAATCCCATTTAACAAAGTTCACCTCCTAAACCTCCCCCAAATTCGGAATTAGTAACGACCTCGTTCAATCCTCATTGATCTCCATCAGCCTCAAAAAAAGTTCTTGATGATTGGATCCAATCATCAAAAGCACTACTTGCTCTCCATCCCGTCTCTTCTTACTCTAAGTGATTCGCCCTTCTTATACATTAGTTGTACCATAGATCCTCTTAGCCACTCAAACTCATCCCTGCTGAAGAAAATTGACAATCGCCTTTGCCCCCCACACTCAACAATCCGCCGCGATCCCGCCCCATCTCCTTTGATTCCTATTTCAAACGCTTTTCTTTCAATCCTCACAAGTTGGATCTGTGGTGGATCCCTACCCCAATCTCTCTCATCCTGATGTCTTGCAAATAAATAATTCAGCTCAAACACCAGTATTCTCAGTTAAAGGGCTGCTGCTTAACTTTCACAATGTATTACTCCACATGATGAAAGTCATAAAATTCAAGCAACAGAAACAACTTCCTTCCTTTGTTGTTTTTTTAGTCAATGGCAAACTTTTCTTTCTCATTGTCTGGTGGCACGGAGTCACCAGCAGTTGAGAATATTTGCTTGTTCTGCATTTTATTTGTGGTAGTAATGCAATAGTCTTGTCTCTCCTAGAAACTGTTTATGATTTTCGCATTTTATACGACTCTACCATTGACAACTCTAATGATATTGTATCTTTTAAATTAGCTGGTGTAAAGGAGCAAGCATAGGATGGCATAGTGACGATAACAGGCCCTATCTCAAACAACGGGACTTTACAGTATGTATGCAACTTGTAGGAAAATATTGATCTTGGCATTCTGTTGCAATGTTTCATTTATCCTTTTTTTTATTTCAAGATTAAAAAAAAGTCCCAGTGGGAGATTGTCCTTTCTTTCTGGTTTTATTTTTCATGTGCATTATATAAGTGTCTCCAGTTCTATAGCAACTTAGATTTGGTCAATGTAACTGAGTTGTCTCTGCTGTTGGTTTTCGTGCTTCTGTTGTTAAAAGGCAGTCTGCTATTTGAATAGCTATGAGAAGGGTTTCAAAGGTGGACTTTTTCACTTCCAGGATGGGGAACCAGCAACTGTTGTTCCCTTGGCTGGAGTAAGTCATCTGTTTGATGTGCTCTTTAGGCATCTTTGTACAGGTGCATGAATTAGTTATTAGAAAGATTATTGTATTGTTTTGCATAACCAGGAGTCTAAGATATCTGATATGGCATTTTGAAAGAAAGACTCTTTACAAACCATTTGTTGCTGTGCTTGGAAATAAAAATAAAGTATATGGATACAATCTGATATGGTGATGCTGATACAAGACTTCCTGGGAAGTAGACAACATGACATTGATAAGCTGTTCATTAATATTACATTTTCACATGTTATATGCATGTACTGAGTTGTTGTTACTTCTAATTAGTAATTCACTAGCATCCAGTATTCTTTTGATTAAATCCTTCTCCATCTTAAAGGAATGATAGCTATTTTCCTAATGCCATCAGTACTCACTGAATATTGTATCAGGATGTCATAATGTACACAGCTGACAGCCAGAATGTTCATTCTGTTGATGAGGTACCATAAAACTCTCTCTCTTTCTGTCTCTCTTCCTTCCCTCGACCTTCCTTGCTCTGCAGGGTTAGAAGAGAAAATTCCTGTTTTATTATGTGCTGTCTGGGTTCCAAAGGGGGGAAATTCTCACTTACAGAGAGTACACTAGTTAACCCTTCAATGTATTTTATGCCTCTACTTCCAATTCCTAAGGGATTGACAGACTGGTTGGAAGGTACACAAGAGGAGCTTATTGGAGTAGCATGGGCGTAGGTGGGTACACAAGAGGAACTTATTGCAGTAGCAGGGGTATGCGCATCATTTGGTCAAACAGGGAGTAGTAAGACAATTATTGCAGAGAGGTGGTTTGGACATAAAATATCTCTCTTCTTTCATCAAGGTGCTTCTTGGGAAATAGAGGTGGATTTTAGAGGAAGATAATAACTTATGGCAGACATTCTGTTAACATATAACAGGTCCCTGTCGAGGTAGAGAGATCCATATTTAGTTGGTGTGGAAACGGATTAGGGAAGGGTGTGATTAGCTGTTCCATAATCTATGCTATGTAGCGAATAATGGACAGCCCATATATTTTTGCCATGATCTGTGGTGTAGAGATGCTCTTTGAAGGTTCAACTCCCCAGTCTTTTCAACATTGCAAGAAATAAGATGCTCCTGTTAGCTTTTGTGTTCATATGACCAATGGTGTACGGATTGATTGTTCCTTTCTTCTGAAATATGGAAGATTGGGAGACCCGTGAGATCGACATATTTGATGAGAAGTTGTAGGGTGTTCATCGTGCCTCTGATATCGTGTCCTTTGTACTTACAAAATTTGAACTGGTCATCTTTCTGACAGTATCACAGTGTGACTTAGCCTTGGGACTCCTGGTTTCTTACTGCTTTGCTCCTTAGTCATGTTGCTTCTCAAGATAATTTATGGGCCTTTTTGACAGGTAACAGATGGGGAAAGACTCACACTTACATTATGGTTCAGCCGTGATGCATCTCATGATGAAGATGCTAAACTTGTTTCCCTTCTCTCACAATGCCTATCAGTTGACTCAGACAATTTACCTCACTCAAGCCTACCTTTACCAGCATCCAGTAACATGTACTGGTTTTCTTCTGGCCAAGCTGCTCATAAGGAACTGGGATTTGATATCCGTTTGGCAAGGATGCTTGTCCTTGGTTATAACATATATTGTAGTAAAGACATGAGCAGTTTCTCAGATACCTCAGAACTACTCATGGAGCCATTGCAATTATCAAAGGGAGATGAGATATTGGACCAAAGATTTGTCAACATTTTGCATGCCCTTCAGGTAGTGCTCTCCACTGGTCCTTCAACTCAACTTTTCCTGTTGATTTGGATTGGAAACATAAGACATGCATATGATCAGGCAGTTAAATTTCCTTTGAAATGGGAACTTCTGCTATGTATCATTCAGTTGGTAATTTGAATTAATTTGTCACGTACACAGGCAGTGCAGTTCTTTTGTTGGAAAGCCTCTGAACTACAAACTTCAAAAGTTAAAATCGAAGCTGGGAAGGTTGTGCAATCCTTGCAATCCCAATTAGAAAAAATTCATGATCTGAAAACCTTATTTATTCAGGACCTAAGGCTGGCAGAGGCGGTGTTTGGCTATGCGAGTGGGAAAGAAAATGAAAAGTGTTCTTACGATTGGGCAGATTTTTCCTCTGCAATCAGAGCATGGGAAGGTTATACTGGTAAGTTACTGAAAGAAATGCTCATGAGCTTTCCCCACTGGAGAACTCATCAATGTATATATACTGTCTCATCTGAATTCTTGACTGTAGAATGATAATTAGCTCTCGATATCACTGATGGTCTCCAGATAGACCTGTTGATTGTCTGATTTTATCGTTTTACCTATCTTTTCTTTCTGAGCTGATATACTTACTCTGAATTTGCTCTGCACTCGATCTAGAACCCTAAAATTCACTGTATCAGAGGCTTTATCTCCCTGGAAACATTCCATTCGTGCAGAACATTGCCATAAATGTCGTAAAACACGATACCGACTTTGCTTGGAGTGATCTGCATAGACATGAAACCTTGCCCATCGTAATACAGCTTGAGTTCCTCTGGATTCCACCAGTTTACATCACCCCTCCATGCCTTCGATCCTCCCCCGCTTGTCAAAAACTGAATATCTCTGCACCCAGAAGCCATAAATTTCATAAATTTTTCTTTTTACGAGATCGATTCTAATTACTGTTAGTATTGGAATAGCATGTGGAGTTTACCCCTCAGAGCTACTGATATGTTCCAGGCAGTGGTCATGGCCATTCATGTACATGTCTACACTATTTGCCTGAAAATTTCATTATAGTGTCGCAGTTAGGTCTTCTGTATTGAACTTAAAAATCATTGAAGAAAAACAAATTGAATCACCTGAAGGATCGGAAGAAGATGCTCAACGAGCTCTTCCGTGATCCCGTGATGTCCAGCACTCTTGATTGTATGGTGCCCGATTACTATCTTCCATGTTGCATTAGAATCCTTTAATGCTGAATCTAAATCCTATTTCCAAGTAACGAAAAAAAGAAATGTCTGTAAATAATTTACTGTGTTATGCTCATTTTTTAAAAACATTAAATTGTATTAATTTAATAAATAAATAAATTTGGTTTATTTTTATATTGTATACTAAATTACTAAAAATTTTATTTTAAAAAAAGAAACAAACAGTATGTATAGGAGTAATAGTGGGCTTGCCTGCAGGACATTTGAGAGGTAATCTTGTCTAGGCAAGACCCCCTCCCAGTCATAGGTGTAGTCTCCTGGGTCTGCGAAGTACTCATCAACAAACGGTGTCGTATCAACAAAGAAGAAGTCCACTGGTCCTGCATTCACAACAAATGATTTGGAGCAAAACCATCTCCGGTCCTTCTGTGTGAGGATGGGGCTTAGTTGGGCTTCAACGTCACCTCTATAGTCATGGTTTCCTAAAACTGTCAAAAACATTTTAAAAAATTAATTTTATTAATATTTATTATAATTACTGAAAATAATTTTTTATTTTGTTTAAATCATAATTATATATTAAATTTACGTCATATTACAATTAAAAAATTTAATAAAAATTATTATGAAAAATTTTATTGATCGAGTTTAAATTAAATTGCTTTAATTTCAGAATTTAATTTAATGATGACAGAGGGATTTTATCAATTACCGATGTACCATTGCTTTTGCAAGCTCGGAGCTGAATATATGCTGCTAAATGACTCGTAAAATGCCGGATCATCCACACCTTTCAGACCATCTTCGTAAAAATTGTCACCAGTAGATATCACGAAGTCTATTTTTTCTTTCTCTCCGACTAATCCCATCTACAAAAATTACAAAAGAATCTAATAATTAAAAAAATTATGTTATTTTTATTTTAATGTAATAAAACTTTTTTGGATATTTTCAGAAAATATCTGAAAATTTTGAATTTTTTTTTAAAAAATAAAGTTTTACGTACTAAAAATAAATGTACATGTATGATTGAATATATATGAACTGTCAAAGTTGATGAGGACTATTAATAACGGTTGTTAGAGATATGTAGTTTTCTTTAGGAGAATATGCTGCCTTTTCTTGCAACTATCACCACTTAATTATCACCAAAAATTCAAAAGAAAATTGCAAAATTCATCAATCTTGATTAATTTCATGATAAATAAGCCAAGAACGAGCATTGAAAAAATAACACAATTTTAATTTATCACATAATTATAATTATCACTAAACGTCTTCAAATCAGAAAATTTTTTAGTTTTTGAGGCTGGGAAAACGAAAACCATCCAAGAAAGATTGGTACCTGATATGCAACTTCTGATTGATTGAATAATCCTTTTCTTCCCCAATCTCCGATGACCAAAAAGCTGAGAGACCCGTCTCGTTTCACCGGCTGCCGGAAACGCTGCAGCTCAGCTGAAGAACACACCGTGCATAGACACAGGGTGGCAATGAAGACAACAGAGAGATCCATTTGGTTTTCGTATAAGTAAAGAAGAAAAACTAATAACAAGATACGGCTTCATCCACATTTATATACTAATATAGCCTCATATTACTTGCTCGGGTTGATAATATAAGGTTGTGATAACGACATTACATTATTCTGCCCGAAATATCTTTTTTAATTAAATAAATAATAACATATATAATATAAATAGAGATTTTGTTATAAATTGAATTTAGTAAGTTGATTTTTATTTAACAAACGATGACATAAGATCATTGAATATAGTTTAATTTTATTTATTTATTTAATATAATAAATTATAAAAATATTTTAAATTTTTTTATCAAACAATTGAACATTAACGCAAGACATAGTAATCTTATTTATATATAGAAAAGTAGCTACTAACTTTAAATGTTTACGTAGCCACGAGGGTTAGACTAACAAAATGGCATCGTCAGCCGATTGCAAAGGAATTTCTTTGAATATACACTAAGAAGGCGTAACACGCTACCTAAATCAGAAAAAAGCGAGGAATGGAATAATAATTGATACTTTAGGTTAATTATTTTTATTTAGGTTCCTTGGTACACCAGATGTAGTCATGTACCATGGAGGACGCTGATTGAATCTGCCACTAGGAGATGGAATAATTGCAATTATGCCATCGTTCTTACCTAAGTACATTATAATTATTTAATTTATATCTTTTTAAAAATTCAACACAATTCAAACGAAAAAAATTTTGATATATTTTCTATATATTAAAATTCCAGTGTAGATATTATAAATTTATAGATGTCACACGTTAAAACATTTACCCTTCAACATTTCATTATTTGTGAATCAATTTTGTGATTTTATAACTTGTATTTTTATTTTTATTATAAGAATATAAAATTGAAATATTAAAAATCTATATATGTTTTTTTATTGTTGGATTTGGTTTGTGTACTACAAATTGAAGAAAAAGAAAATAAAGAAATTTTATTTTTTTATACTATTTTATTTTTTTTCCTTTTAATTTCTTAAGAAAACTTTTAAATATCAATGAAGCATATAATAAATAATTTTCTTAAATAAAAGAAAAAAATTCAAAAAGTCATAACAAAGATACCTTAGAATATTCATGAAACTATAGCTTTCACATTAAATGATTTAATAAAAGAGACGTATAGATGATGAATCCGTCACCACCTTATTAGCCTCACTTTCGCCCTCCGACTAGCTCTTCATCGTTTTGAAAGTTACGTCCAAAATTAAAATTATTCTTACAAATTAAAACTTATTATGCTTTTTTGTGGCTAATTATTTTGGATGGGGAAGCAATTCATGCATGAGTGCCACGGTTGTGATGAAAGCTAATTATGTTGATGCCGTTTGGTTTAATTTAATTTAATAAATAAATTAAAATTAGGATAAATATAATTTTTTTGAATTAAACTCACTTGTTAATTTAAATTTTGATATAGATTGAATCAAATGTGCATTTAATTTTTTTATAAAATTTGTAACTTTAATATTTTTTTCAAAAATTAATACAAAATATTAATTGATCAAATTAAAATTTTAAATATCTGTTGATTTAAATAATGTGAATTAAAATAAATATAATTTAATTCTTTTATAACCTTAAAATTAAGAAAAATAATATTAATTTTCTTAAAATTATAAAAATACATTAATAAGATTACATGTTTGGATGCCGTCCTTTTCCTTCTATTTTTCTAACATATATACGAAGTAATACTGAAATGGCACAGAGGTAATTTCGTGCATATGGCAAGTCTACGTGGAGGAATAAAGCTCTTTGGTTGCGGTCCACACGTGCAAAACATTACCGACAATGTCGTAGAACGTGATACCCACGTGGGATTCGGCAAGTTGAACGGACATGAAACCCTGTCCGTCGTAATAGAATTTCATTTCTTGTGGATCCCACCAATGGACATCACCCCTCCATGCTTTGGACCCACCACCGCTAGTCAAATATTGAATGCCACTGTAACCATTTATTAAACATTTAATAAACTATATGCTATAATTATACTATATAGTCTTCTAATTAATTATATTATGAATATTTCTAGGCAAAGTAATTAATTAATCTTACCCGTTGATGCTGCTAATGTGCTCCAAGCAATGGTCATGACCGTTAATGTAAAGGTCAACATTGTTTTCCTGAAAAAAAAAAGGACATTAAACTAAAATTAATTTTCTTCTGGTTTAATTTATAATTATTCATATATATAAATAAAGATGAAAATAAAACATACTATTTTTTTTAAATTCGAACCATATTTTATAAGCTGATTTAATTTTTTATTCAAATTTTTATTTTGTATTGATTTAAAAAATATAAATTTTTTGATTGTAATACGAGAATAACCAAAAAAAAATGAAAGAGAAAAAGTGAAAAGAGAAAGAGAAAAAACAAAAAAATTTATAGTTTTATAATTTTATTTTCTTTTAATAAACAATACTTTTGTTATTTTTAATTTATTTTTTAAAAATAAATCAAATTAAAATTTTAAATGTAAGCTTTAAGTTAATTGATATAATAAAATTTAATTTGAAAATAAATTTAATATGTACATATATATATATATATCTATGTATTATGTTTACCATATCTTTTATGCAAATTACCTGGAGGATGGGCAAAAGCTTCTTGGCAACCTCATCTGTGTTACCGTGATGTCCAGCGCTTTTAATGGTATGGTGGCCTACCACAATCTTCCATTTTGCCCTTGACTCTCTTAAACTCAAATCTAAATCCTACATATATAGAGATATTATTGCAAAAACAAAATAAATTTAATATTTAATATCCATCAATTAATTAATTAATACCCAATTGAAATTGATAAACGAATTATAATATTTTAATTAACGTTTTTTTAATTGAGTCCATAATCAAATGAAAAAGGAGTTTAAGAATAAAAAAATCAGATCGAAATCAAAAAAATATTGAACCGTAATAATATAATAAAATGATTATAATTTTTAATATAAATAATATTAAAAAAGAGTTACACTAAATCAAAGAAAAGTACATTTTATTTTTTAATTTTTTCAAAATAATTATTTTTTAAAAAATAAAATGATATTATTTTTATAATATAAATAAATTAAATTAATTTTAAATAATTTAATCCATTAAAAATAAGTTCATGGTGCAATTGATTTAATCCATCAGATTTGGTTTAATTTTTAAAATAACAATTTTAATTAAATCCATTGGTTACCTGTAAGAGATTGGTGACATATTTTTTCCTGGGTAATATGCCATTCCAATCGTAAACATGATCTTCTGGCTCAGTGAAATATTTATCCACAAAAGGAGTAGTGTCCACGAAAAAAAATTCCGCAATTTCTGCAAAGAAATTAAGGATAACATTTAAAGATTGAATTTTAATTTCATAATTTTTACAAAAAAAATTAAAAATAATATCAAAAAATAAAAATTTTAATAAAATATTCTTAGCTTATAATTTAAACCCTTACGAATTAATATATAAATGTGCTTTGCTTACCAGCGTCAACAATGAAAGACCTGAAGCAAAGCCATCTACTATCCAATTGTCTAAGCTGGGGACTTAGTTGTGCCTCAACGTCACCCCTATAGTCATGGTTACCAAGAACTGCACCAACACATCCCTTCACCTTATATTATATTATCTCTTTCAGATTATGTCATGAAAATTGACATAACATATAGTATTAATTAATGAAATTAATTTAATTTGTGTATTAAAAGTGGATTGAAATGTTACCAAGATACCACGGCTTTTGCAAGCTAGGGGCTGTGTAGATGTCCGAAAATGACTCGTGAAATGCTGGGTCGTGTAATCCCTTTAATCCGTTGTCGTAAAAGTTATCCCCGGTTGAGATTACAAAGTCGATATCCAATTGCTTTCCGATGTTTCCCATCTGAAAAATTATCACCATAAAAATAAATTTAAAAAATAATTTATTTAATTTTATAATTTATAATAACAATTTTTTATAATTTTAAAAAATATTTTATAATTAATGATAATATAAAAAATTTAATTAACATAAAAGTTAGTGATGTGGACTTAAATGAAATTTATGGGAAGATGACACAGAATTCCTATCCCCCCACTGGTTGGATAACGACAGGGAAAGAATATCATGGTATGCTGCCCAAGGTATATGGAATCCACATGGTATTATACCTCCCAACCAAAAATATGAAAGAACTCAACACGTTTCACACTTCCATTGGACGGAGTGTACATTCGTCCTGGATGAAATTTACGAAGCATTGGAGTTTCTCTTTTAGGGGAGAGGGTGAAGATGATCGCATGAGTTCATGTTGCTTCTTAGCAAACTATCAAATGCTTTTTTTTTTTAATATTAATCTAATGGCTTTCAGTGTTTAGAATAATGTAAATAAAAATTAATTATATATATATTTTGGTTATTAGATCACATGATTCATGCATTAACTTGCCTGGAACCAGTCACGAGTTTTGAACTCATACAGTAACTATATGCATGATGCTCTCCGTTCTCTTGTGTGTGTGTGTGTGTGCGCGCAAAAGACGGAAGAAGGAATGACCTGAAGAGCAACATGAGATTGGTTGTAGAGTCCTCGTCTCCCCCAGTCGCCGACGACCAGAAAGCTGAGAGAACCGTCGGACTTTGCTGCCTGTTCGAGTCGTTGAAGCTCAGCTAGAGAAAGAACAAACCAAAACCAAAGAAACCCAGTGACCGTAAGGACCATGTTCCACAGAGAAGCCATTGCTTAGGGCTTTCTGACAGGAGATGCTCAGACCACGATGAGTAAACTCGGCAACTTTTGGAGCCAACTCACCAGTATGTATATACAAGGAGAGAGAGAGAGAGAGAGAGAGAGAGAGAGAGAGAGAGAGAGTTATGGAAGCTGAATGGTTTTCTGTGGCAAATAATCGAGACATGGACGCCAAAACTCCACGGAAAATATGGGGCCCAACTGGAGATGAAGCATGATATAGTATTATTATCACCTTTTATTTTTTATTTCTTTCTTTTTTGGGTCATCTGTTAGAATATCAACTGAAATTTCCCAAAATATATAATATGAAACTTAATTTATATATGATCATATATTATAATAATTTATGTTGATATGAATTTGAGTCCCACTAGAATATGCCAATATCTTGTAACCATAGCCTTATCAAGATCGGTAATTTATATAATAAAAGCTATAAGCAAGATACATATAATTAATTAATTTATCGGTTTGTAAATATTATCTTCTTTTTTTTTTTTGGTAATATAATTTTCTCTTAGCATAACTAAGTGAGTTACATGAGATATGAACAAATTAAGTTTTTCTCTAATCTTGGGATATCTTTTTATGATATGGTGAGTAGTGGATATATGTTGGCATTAAATAAAATTGTATTAGTTGTAGAAATATATGTGTGTAAATAATATAAAATTTTAGATTAAATTATCTTAAAATCTAGTTTTTTTTTTGACATGGACCTATGAACAAACTAGGTAGCTTATTGTAACTAAAATGTTGACATTATGCTTCTAGGTTTTGTTATATGTAACATTTGGAATATATGCTCGTGTGCTGCCTTAAGTAAACAACTGAATATTCTGTATAGTTCTTATTAATTATATAATATGGTTAAGGACCATTTACGATTTCTCTGTTGAAGCTTTGACAATGCGTCTCTCAATTTCATTAACATTGGACCAACAAAGATATTATAAGAGTTACTTGAACGCATAGCTTTCTTATTATTTGGCTATCATGAGAGAAAAATTAATATGAGTTGACGAAACGTTCCGATTTCCCTTTCAATAATAATAATGATCATATGGGTGTCTTGTTTCACTTGATGATTAAATGAACCGACAAACCATGTGGCCGTGGTCCATGAGTGCCCCATCAACCTTTGTCCTATAGAAATTGGACAAGACAATTAATATTAAGTCACATTTTCATCGATAAATATTCATAATTAATGTATTTTGTACATAGAGAGCATAAGATTCCGTTCATGGTTACTTCTATCTCTTTGCAATATAGTCATCAATAGTTTTAGATCTTTCGGTAAGGTTTTGGATAATAGTGGATATAAACAATTTGTTTTTTGGTTATAACAGTCATTTCATCTCAAATATCAATAGGTCTTTTGTGATTTTTCATTTTAATCATCATGAGGCGATTTCATCACATGATGACATAATCGATAAATTTTATATATACAAGTTTTTTTTTTTCTGAATAATTATGACATTCAAAAATCAACTCGATCTTTTTTTCCACTCCAACAATGCTTTGAGATCATTCACCTCTCGGAGTGATAAGGGTATCTTCATTTTAATACTCTCCAAAGTTTCGGTCAATTTCATTTTACCATCGAGAATCTCTCGTAAAGTTTCTTCCATGCCTTCCTTCTCTTTGTATGAATCTATATCCATACCACCCAGTAGTACTTGATCATTTTCATCCTCAATCTCACTCTTGTGATCAAAATCATACGTGAGTGCATGCCTCTGTTGTTCTTGGCATTAAGGACTTATTTTTATTATTATATTTTTTTGAAATATATTTTTGATTAAAAATTATAATCAAAACAAATAATAATATATTATGAGACTCTTACAGCAGAATTTTTTGTTTTTTATTTTTCGTCTGAAACTTCACCATTTCCCCATCTTTCTCCTATCATTTTGAATGATTGCCTTTCATGTTGTCAGGTCTCCACTTGTTTGATGCTCTGAAAGGCAACAGGGATCACAATATTCCATAATTTGGATTTCAGATGAAACTAAGCTGGCAATCATCCCCTCTCTAAAAAGGGGCTGAAGAGTACTGTTGGGTTATCCTATCCATCTTCGTTATTAAAGAGCTTACTCTTTTATAAAGTTTAGGTTCTCTTATCTGTTCATTTCCTATCCGAATCAACACAAGTTGCAAAATTCTGCCTCAGAATCCTAACAGGATACCATCATATCCACAAAAGTGTCAATAATTAAACCAGTAAAAGAATAAACAAGTCATCCAAGCAACAAATATAATTATACTTCCACCTCTCTGGCAGGTATGGCCTTCACTTGTCCGATTCTCCATCAGCAGATTCGGTTCCTCCACTGCCTTAAGGGACCAATATTTCACAGGTGAAGACTTGAACTTCCAGAATTCAATATCAGAACAGGCCCTGAAAATTTTACAGGCCTGTAGATATACAATTTTATTTTTCTTCCCTTTTCTTGTGTAAATATGGCAACATCCAGGCCACATAGACATTACAGGAAAATCTGGGAAAAAAGACTGTACATATTTACAGATTTCCAACCTCTTTAGTTAATATACAAAGCAAGCTATAATATGTTGCAGTACTGTGAATGATACTTCTTTTTACCCAAAGAATTAAACAAAAAAGTAACTATGGTGTATTAATTTACAGCCTTCCTGCTTCTGTGGGGAGAAGTTCATATTGTAGAGTGAAGCTCCTGGGATACCTTCCATGTGTGTAAAGTCTGACCGAAAACATCATAGAACTCGATCAAAGCATCCTTGTGAGTCACCTGCATCGACATGAAACCTTGACCATCATAGAAGAATTTCATATGATTATAGTTGTGGTATTTAATGTCACCCCTCCATGCCTTTGAACCACCTCCACTTGTCAAATACTGGATCCGGCTGCAATCAAATTCATCAGTTATACTAAGGATTTCTGAGAAATTCAAGGAGAAAGAAGGAGATAGGCTTTCATGATTTTTACCTATCTCGGCTCCTAATATGCTCCAGGCAATGGTCATGCCCATTAATGTACATATCAACATTGTTGGCCTGAAGAAATTGACAAGTGAAATCACGTATGAGGACTGGAAGGAACTGAGTATATTCTTCAAGCTGATAACGAGAAGATACCTTCAGAATTGGAAGCAGGAGCTGCACAAGCTCCTTAGTCTCTCCGTGATGGCCTGCACTTCTAATTGTATGGTGACCAACAACAAATTTCCACTTTGCAGTTGAATTTTTCAATGCTGATTCCAAATCCTGGGAAAAGCATGCATTCTGGTTAATTATGTTCTTTTTGTCTTCAATCAAAGTCCCTGGAGCATTTCACTCACATATTATGGACCAAATCCTCACCTTCAGAAGGCTAGTGAGGTAAGTGCTTCTGGGTAACACTCCCATCCAATTATATGTATGCTCCGGCTCCGTGAAGTAAGTTTCCACGAATGGAGTTGTGTCCACAAAGAAGAATTCCACCATTTCTGGTTTATTAATTAAGAAGGAAATATTAAAATCAAAAGTTACATGCCTATACATGATTTGAATAGGTTAAGGGTCCAGTGGCAATTCAACTGATAATTAGTAATGGTATGACTGTTAATTTTTTTTTACCTGTATTAAGGATAAAATTCCTGAGACAAAGCCATCGGTTATCAATCTTTTGCAAGATGGGGCTCAATTGTGCTTCTACGTCACCTCTGTAGTCATGATTTCCTAATACTGCAAAGAAGAACAAGAAGAAAACCATGAGGTTTCTTGAAGCTGCCTATAGGAATTTTCTCACTGGAAAATTCTTGTGATGAAGACTAACCGCTGTACCACTGCTTCTGCAGGCTCGGAGCAGTGTAAATATTTGTGAAGGAATCCTTGAATGCTGGATCATTTATATCCTTTAATCCATCATCGTAGAAATTATCTCCTGTTGAGATGATAAAGTCTATGTCCAGCTTCTCTCCAATGTTTCCCATCTGACCATGATAATCACATTGATAAACTAATTAGTTCTCCAATGAATCAATCAAAACATTTTAGTAAGTACTTGAAGGATTTAATGCAGCATCTTTTTTTTCTTAGTTAGATTTCCTGAATATGATTCAGCAGTTGAGTTTTCCCAAGAACTAGGGTTTTCTGATCCATGCATGCCCAATAGAAGATGAAGAGCCATTTTTAGGGCTAACCTGGACAGCAACTTCGGATTGATTGTAAAACCCTTGTCTGCCCCAATCACCGATTACCAGAAAGCTAAGTGACCCATCATCTTTTATGGGGTGTTCAAGCCTTTGAAGCTCTGCAAAACTTTGAAAGAAAGATAAGCAGAAAATAACAGTCAGTGTTAGGGATGAAGCTCTTGTTGTGTAACGAAAGGCCATGGCTATAAAAAAGTAACCACTGCTATAAACCAGGATAAAGGTTCAATAAGAAGATGAAGAAATCCGAAGAAAGAATTAAGGCTGAGAAATATCAAGTTTCTTGAGCTGTGAGTGATTGAAAAGCAGAAAGTTGTAGCATTTATAAAGCTGGCCTAATCTGATAATCACGGAATGTAAGGTTCTCTGGTTTTATCTTTCCAACTGGTTGGCCATTTTTCAAGGAATTGGACTAATTGAAGAAACAAAATGGTAGGTGGCCATTGCAATAGAACATGCCAAGAATATATAATTTCTCAGTTGCTTGAACGTTTTGATCTGTCCTCAGATTCCTTTTATCACTTCTCATTCATAGGTTCTAAGGATATATTTACACATTTTTCTGCTAAAATCTAGCAAATTGGCTGCATGATATTTATTAGTACATTTTGCACCAAATTATACTGAGTTTTTCTTTTCTCATGTTGTTTATTTATGGATTTTAAATTCCAATTTAGAGTCCGACTGAATTAGATTGATATATTCATTTCAAACATGTCATCGTACTAATTTTCATACCCTTTAATTATATTTATTAAGTTGACTGCTTCCTTTTGGTATTAGAGAAACAGTTCTTCAATTATGAAAGCTTAAATTGATCGCAATTGAAAATTAGAATTTTTTTTAGTTTTTTAGGGAATTTAAAACTAATTAATTCATGTTCTTATGTTGACGGAAATTTTTGGATGAGATACCAGAATTAGAGTGAGTTGAACCAATTTATTTCTTTTTCTCATGCCACTGTCAAATATTAAATAATTAATGCGTACATTATTGAGATAATTTGTTTATTATCATTAACATCTTCTGGTTTTAAAATAGGTTTAATAAAAATAAAGAAAAATGCTATAATTAGATTAAACTCATTGCAAATGTATAGCTTTATCAGAGCAGAACTTTCTACTGGTTGGAAATCAATACAGCATAAAGCAACATAACATCTGAATTTTGTATTCTCTTATCTTTCATATTTCTATTTATTAGCAAATTAAAGGAACATACCCAGGTCTCCCAGTGACTCAATTATGGTTAAAAGCTTGAAAATCAATGAAATTAAGAATAACCACCATATACTGATTGATCAGAAAGAACAATGACTGTGCTGAGTACCAAAAAAAAAAAAAAAAAAAAGTAAAGGCAAGCACAGAAAGATTAAAATTGGAAACAGAAAAGATCAAGTTCATAATTAGCAGCTAAATCAGGTTCAACCCAGTAAGGAAATTCCATGAGCCACATGTAAAAACATTGAAACTTTCTCAAATCCAGAAGATTCAACCAGAAGAGGAAAAAGAAGAAGAAGAAGAATTGAACCAAATATTGTCATATAACATGAGAGAGAGAGAGAGAGAGAGAGAGATAAAACAAGGACCAATTTGGGTGAAAAGCATGGGTGAAATCAGCAAAACAAGATGAAAATCAAACCATTTCAATTATTATCCAAACCATTCATGAAATTAAACATTGTTAGGAAAATATATATAAAATTCACGGTTTCAATGAATCTAGCTTTTCAGCTTCCTTCTCTTAACTGGGTGGGGCACTGGCAACCTCCTTGATGTGATCACAAAGCAAAGCTTCCGGGTCTGGGCATGGCGGAACATCCAGACTGTAACAAAATCTTCGTCCTTTCTGAGCTCGTGATCTTTATAGAATTGCTTCCACCCTGTAATCAGAACATAATATTTGCCTGCCCAAAGCTTAAACATCATTTGGTACTTGTTCCCCTCTGAATCATATACGGCCACCGGAATCCCACTGGTAATGTCTTCATCTTCTCCCAGTAAGTGCATGAGCCTCTCCTCGACAAGAGCTCTGTTAATGGAGAGCCTGCACTGATCATCCTTTACGTCGCTTTCTGTTAGTTGTTTCTCGATGGGTTTGCTGCACTGAGAAATGAGGCCCCGAAGACTTGCAACCGGAGGGGTATCAGGGGGGATATACCCACTGGAGGAGTGACCGCACAGATGGTTTCCTGGCAATGAGCATTCCATTTGTTGGCCATTTGTGGCTTCTCCAGGACGTTTTCCTTGGAGAAATCTCGTCTTCAGTTCTTCCAAAGCAGCAAGAGTTGCTCTGTCGAATTGGGTGTGCTTCAATGAACCAAGAATCCAAGCAGCCTCTACCTGTTCTTTGTCTTCTGGCGTGCAACCTGAGTGCTCCATTGCTTCTGCAAATTCTTCAGTAACTCTTCCTTCCTCTTTAGGGTTCTGAAGATCCCTAAAGAGGACTATATATACTGTATTGAAAAGGTATACTTCTATTCAGTTTCCTTTTTGAGTTTCTATAGTTTTGCAACACTGAGGTCACCTAACTCTCTATTTTCCTTTTTCAGAATAACCACAATATATAAAGCAAAGGAACATACCAAGATCTCTGCATGACTCCATTATGCTTACAAGCTTGAAAATCAACAAAATTAAGAATAGCCACTGCACTCTTTTTATTGAGAAAAGAAAAACAAACAGAATTTTCACCCATGAAAGAACCAAACATCATAACTCCTTATTAAATTTACCGGCTCTGATGATCTCCCAAATTGATGTTATTATGTTACTAATATCTAAATAGATCAAGATCTTCTGCATATTAATTGTGCTTATCTTTTGAAGAAAACATAGGATGCTTCTCCAATCTAGATATCTAAGCTATGAACCCATTACAATCACCAAAACCCTAATGACTAATGAAAACTATATATTGTCATTGTACATTGGCTAGTAACCAACACAAAGTCTTCAATGGCTCAAAAAGTACTCACCATCTCCCTTAAGAACCGGCAAACTTTACAAATTAGCTACAAAATGCATCTCTAATTTGATTATTGCATGAATTTAAAACATAAAATATTATATTTATTAGTTTTTCCTTTTCATATATTGAGAAGTTATTACATTGAATATCTTTTTTTAACAAATTACTTTTTGATGCAATGACACGAGATATTCATATTTTTTACTTAAATATTTTTATTTTTATCTCATTTATTTTAATTAATAAAAAATTAATTTTTATTTCACAATCAACATAATATATATATTTGCATCTATCGTTTCAAAAGCTCAAAAGTACATAGACAAGGCTCAATATTACCCGAAGGAGGCTTGAATTATCAATAAGGTTTCATGCATAACACAAGGCTCGAATTTGTGTCATAAGGCTCAACTTAATCTAAATGCTCAAATTTATAAATAAAACTGGAGATCATACATAAAGCTTGAAACAAACAATAAGGTTCGAAAATATATTAACATATCAAGAAAATATGTAGATCACCACAATCACAATAATGAATAAGCATTTATATGCCATGAAACTCGAGATTTTGAGTTTGCCGGGCTTACAAACCAACGCACAATATAACATTTGCACTAGTGTTACATTTCAACCTGATAGAAAAGAAACCCTAACTATGAACTCTAAACTCATCTCCAGTTATAATGATGCTAAAATCAATAAAAAAAATAACATAAAAAATATAAATCAAACGACGTCTACTATATTTGATGCAAAAAAATCCATAAAACCCAACTATCAAACAAAAAGCCCCAAACGATTTGACGAACTTTACTGTAGTCAAAAGAAACACCAAATAAAAGGAAATGAGTGATTTGAAAGTTACCTAAATAGTTTCGTAGATGATTCGATGAACTCCAAGCGAAACAATTGAACTTGAAATTGAGGTGAAGATTTGCGACAAAGTCGACTGAGTCTTGTTTGAGGTTTGATGTCGAAGTGAGAGAGATAAGGTTAGACTTTGGTTTCCTTCATAAATGAAATGATGACGACACATTGCCATATTCTCATTATTTTGTAAGGTCATTTTTGTTCAAAAAATAAAAAAAATTAAAAAATCAACTTAATGACTTTGGTTATTTTCAAAATAACCCCTATTCAAAAGGCTTATTTAAAAATTTTATTTTATTTTTTAAAATCATATTTCAAAATAATTTGTTGCACATTAAAGCTTCCTATTTTAAAAGAAACAAAAGTAATGGAAGTTCAAGAATCTGATCAAGAGCCAAGTATATCTTGTCCCATTTGCTGCTTATAATACTATCATATTTGACAACAATTTTAGCCTAAGAACCTGTTGTAGAAAATTATGTGAGAATGGAATGTGAAAACGAAATGTATCTTTCCAATTTTTGAAATGGAAAGGTGTATGGAAGAAAGGTGGAAAAGTGTCTTCCCATTATGAGTGGAAATGTATATTTTCATGCATATCCATTCTTTCTTTTGGAGGAAAATGTGTTTTCCTATTGAGATGCATCCTTTTCTTTTATGATGTATCTTTTTGAAAAATTATACTTTTTAAAAGTTATCTTTTGACACCTATAAAAGCTTCCATGATAGCCATTTCAATTGTTTTCTCAAGAACAATAATCAGAAGTTAGTTTATTGTTTTCATAAGTTAGTTTATTGTTTTTATGAATTGTAGTGCTATTCCACAAAAAGAGCTCATTGTATCTTCAAAAATATTCACCATTAACCTACTAGTACTAATTAGGGATGGCATGATTTTTTCTTGAAGAAATAAACACAAACTCTAGCATTGGTCTAAGAAAAACACAATTATGTGTATTACATTTTACTGTAAGTTCATTTCAATTTGTTTATTCTCATTTGAAATAAATCAAATATCTTTCCAAGTTTGTGATATCATTTATTATGCCATAAACAATAATGTAAGATAAAATCATTTGATTTACTTATTTATTGCTTTTAGTAATCGTGTTTACGACAACAATTTTTCTTTTGTTGAATAATTATTTTCAATTAATTATAACATCATCTACTAGTGTTACAATTATTGAAAGTGGTCCAAACTTGACTATGAATGTTCATGCTCATGTCAGTCATGGGAAGAAATCAAAAGAGTTCAATAGAATAGATTTTAAGCAGAGGTAACAAAAAATGTTATTTCACTTCAAACATTTGAATCTTGCTAAAGTCTTGCAAGAAGATGCTTTTATTTTGATAGAAGATGAAACTAATAGATTTATGATACTTCTTATAAAAGCATTGAAGTACATTGATTTTGTTGAAAGATTCTAACCCTTAAACATTAAAATACGTTAATTAGTTGTATTATTTAAATGTATTCAATTAGTTGAGGATAAATGTTGTATTCTTCCTAACTGTAAATATCTTATTTGGCCTTATATTTGCACTACTAATTTAGGACTTACTTATTGATTATTGTATTATATATATATATATATATATATATATATCCAACAAGCTTTATACTTTCAAGAAGAATAAGAATAAGAGATTTAATTCCCTAATTTGCCTTTGGTTATGGTATTAGAGCTAAATACATGTTTTCTTTCCTCTTGCACCTCCCTTGTTTTTCTTGTTTATAGCACAACCATGTTTGATATTAGCACTAATCAAACTTACTTATCCAAGTATCATCTCTACCATTACCATAAATACAGCCCCACATCTTTTGCCTCAAACCTTTTTTATATGTTACCTTTCTCAAACTTAAAGGATTGAATTACCTATAATGGTCTCAATTTGTCAAGATTTTTATCATAGGTCATGAAAAGTGTAAATATTTGATGAAAAATTTTCAATTGTGGAAAAGACCAATCTACCCTCTTTATGCAGGAAATTAAGAACACCATGACCATGGAATGGCTTATTAACTCTATGGAGTTTGATGTTAGTTACGTTTCTTTCTTGCTACTAGAAAAGAAATTTGGGACTCTTTGCTTGTGATGTACTTTGATCATAACTTAGCTCAATCATTTATTATAAGACTCAATTGAAGGATATACATTAGGGAGATCATGATATGACTTTATACTTCAATCTACTAAAGACTTTATACTAGGAAAATGACTATTTTTCAGTGATCAAATGGGATAACATCAACAACAACATTCTTTAGTAGGAGTTATTAGAAAAATATTATATGTATGAGTTTCTTAGAGGCCTAAATCCTAATTTTGGTGCAGCACACAAACTGATACTTGAAAAAAAGCCTTTACCATCTACTATGGAAGTCTTTGCATATATTAGACATGAGGAACACCGGAAAAGCACTACGAATGCTCCTTATTTAGTCCTTATTATGAAGAAATCTGCCCTATTTACTGAACCCGTGGTGATTGCACTTGCTAGTGGTTTTTACACTTGACTAGCCACACATAAACAAGACCAGAAGATGAATTTATAGTGCAAGCACTGGAATAAGCCACGAGACACAAAGGAATAATATTGGACGCTTCATGTTCGCCCCTCTAATCTTTCTAACCTTAAGCTAAATCCTTGTTAGTCCAAACTATCCTACTAGTTCTTCCTATGCCTATACTTTAAGGATTGAACCCTCTTCACCCTTGTTTCCATTCATAAAGTATCAATTTGACTAGTTGCAATATCTTATTGATTAGCCTCAACAGACCACCCTAGTACCACCAAGACTCCAACTTGTATTGTAGCCATACAAATTACTCATATCTTCCCATTCCATGGATGATAGATTCTGGTGCGTTTGACCACATGATTGAAGTTTTTTTTTCTTACTTTCCTTCCTTTAAATATCAAAAGATTCAGATTACTAATGGTTCTTTATCTCATATTATTGGAAAAATAATGTATTTCTTTCTCCAAATTTGTCTTTCTCATTTGTTTTACATATGTCAAGCTTCTTGTGTAATTTTTTTTTAGAAAATTCATAAAAATAAATAACTGCATTGCTACATTCTTTCTTTCACATTATGAATTATAGGATTTGGATTTAAAGAGGATGATTGGCAGTGTTCAAGAAATCAATCGGCTTTATTACTTGGAAAATGTTGCTATCCATGAGAAACAAGCTCAAGTGGTCAATAAAGTCTCATTTGTATTGGAAAAAATAATGTTGTTGCATAAGTGTTTAGGTCACCCTAGTTTTAGTATTCATAAAAGCTATTCCTATCTTATTTTAGAATTAAAAACCAGTTTAGTTTTAGTTTCTTGAGTTGGCTAAACACCAATGAACTATTTTTCATTCTAAATCATAAAAATAATTTTCTCCATTTACTTTGTCCACAGTGATATTTAGGGCCCATCCCCTGTTCCAAATCTATATAATGCTCATGGGTTTATTATAAGCATTGATAACCATTCATGTCTTTGTCATGTTTATTGTATGAAAGAAAAATCTAAAGTATTTTCATATCTTTGAATAATTTTATCTTATGATCCAGAATCAAGTGAACATAAAAATTCAAAATGAATCTCACAGATAATGGATCTGAATACTTCTCTAAAATTTGAAGCTTATATCTAATTAATGATCAAGGTAATATTCATGAGACTCTCTAACAAAATAGTATTACTAAACGAAAAAATCATCGTATATTGGAAGTAGCACATACCCTTATATTCACAAATCATGTACCTAATGTTTTTATGGTGAAGCCATTTTAATAACTTTCTTTTCTATGAACCGCATGCCTTCTCAATTCTTAAATACAAAACACCAATTCAAGTTTTCAAATAATCCCTTTTTTAGTCTCACCTTCTCTCTTCTATTCCTCTCCATGTCTTTAGATGTATAACCTTTGTCTATGTTCATTCCCACAATCACAACAAACTCAAACCTTAGGCCATCAAAACTATCTTTCTCAGTTATTCTTTAACCTAATGTCCCTATCTATAAGAAAATGCATGTAAGTTTAATATATATTTCTTAAAAAATCAAGCCTATTTCCTTGCAAATTCACTTGAGGGGGAGATGTTGGGTGAAGCATATTTTTGGGAAACATTTTCAAGTTTAGTTTGGCCCATTCAGTTCTTAAAGTTCCTAGAGTCACTAAGTCCATCCATAGAGTCAATAAAATCTATTAACCTTTAACTTATGCCATTTACTAATTATCTACTAGATATGAGAAATAATACCTAAAAGGGCCCTGAGCTTCGCGTTTAGTTAACGAGACAACAGCATTTAAAAGAAATGACATCATAAAAAAAACATGAGCCAATCTCCAAAATTGAATCCAGATTCTAGTCTAAGCCTTATTAGAACTAAGAATCCAATCTAGTCATAATCCACTTGAAATTCAAGTCCACTTAAGCTTGGCAAAAAAAAAAAAATTTATTTATAACCTAAAGAAAAGGTGTAAAACCTTGCATTATTGCATCTTATATAAAGACTTATATCTTAACATACTTTGTTTTCATCTTATAGGCCTTTCATAATGAATCTAAAAGCTATCACTATATGAAAGATATTCGAGAAACAATGAAAAATCTGGAATGGAGAGAAGTAATTTTAAAAGAGATAAGGGTGTTGAAAAAAAAAAACTTGAATAATGTGTCTTTTACTGAAGGAGATGTTGGACACTTTATGGTTTTTTCACTCTTAAATGCACTATCATTGCTATCATCCTAAGTGGCATTTAACTCATTCTTTTTGAACCTACCTTGATCAATAAGGGGCATTCAGCTTGAATATGGCTTGACATCTTGCACTCATAGATAAAAATGAACTCCTTTTTTGCTTCAAACTTTGAGCCTCCACTTGTACCATCTATTCCATCACTCTTGAAGATTTTTTTACTTTTCAAGAACTTCTTGAATTGATAAATGTGACATCCTCATTATCATAACTCCTTTTATCACTAGATGGTTTTCTCTTAATGGGTTGTGGACTTTAACAAAATTACCTCCTCTTTTTCACATACTTTTCCTCCTTTTTGATCACCATTTAATGAGTCATGAAAGACCTCAGGAGTTTTTCAAGTAGTCGTTTGTTAAGGTCTTTAGCTTTTATGATGACCATCATTTTGGACTCCTAATTAGGAGGAAAATAACTAGAATTTTTCTCACTAATTTCAACGTTAAGATATGAGCATCAATAATTTTACAATGCATTTATAATGTTAGTGAACATTGTTGTTCCTAGTGTGACAACCCAAGAGGGGTGAATTGGGTATTTTAAAATTTTATTGCTTATTTAGTAAGAATTATCTCTCAATATTTTAAATCAACTAGTCATAAGTTTAATAGAAATAAGTAAATTATAATAATTAAAGAGAATAGAGAAGACAGATTCAAACACGTCGATTTTTACATGGTTCGCCTATCCCCACTTATGTCCATGTCTCTAAACTAGGTGTTAAATTTAGAAATTTTGAAAACATCTCGTTTAGGTGTGGCACTTTTCGTATGAAAAGTAGCACCAGTTAGCATAGAAACTTGGGCAATTTCACCTACTATTGAGTGGTGGTATCAACCAAGACAGAGACTTGGACAGTGGCACCGACCAAGACAACATTTTAGGTGTGCTTAGCTTATTACTTGCTTTCTTAAACTTTCTTTATAGAAAACATATTCATTTTTTATTTTTAAAGCATCTCTTTAGATTTCTAAGCTCTAAAAAGTATGATTCAATTTAAGTTCTTTTTATCACGCATGAGAATGAAATGCATTTGGGTATATTTAAGGATTACATAAATTCTTAAATTTTTTAGTCTACTCACTTGATTCCCATGCTTTTTCATTATTAGTAGCTTCAAGCCTTCATATTGCCCTTCGTTGGTTTTGATGGATTTCTAGTTGAAGCTCAGGTACACATCTCACTTAAACATTAGTCTAAAAAGATATTTGTTATAATCAAAACAAGTCATCACATTTTAACCATGTGAGAACATAGGGCTAACAATCTCCCCCTTTTTTATGATGACAAATACTTTATGTAAAGGTATAATGAATTTACAATTTAAAACATTACAAGTTAATGATTTTGACTAGATTATGTACCTTAGGCATATTGATAGAATGCATAATAGTCATATATATTGTTTTATTTTCTCATATTTTTGTTGGTTATAAATGATTAAATCTTAGATTTTGACTATATTTGTATTTAGTAGGATGGATTAAGGAAATCAACCAAGATGAACTCAAATTCATTATCTAAAGATGAAAAATTGGATTCCAAGAGATGTTGATGAACTAGAAGATGTCTTTGAATAGGGCATTGGCATACCCAATAGCATTGAAATTTCACCGAACCAAGACTTTATCTTTTATTTAAAAAGTAGTTATAGAATTTTATCTTTATCTTATTTTATCTTTAAGAGTCCTAGTTAAAATAGATTATTATGTTTAAGGATTATTATATAAAGGGGAGGTAGTTCCTTTAAAGGAACATCCAGAGTTTATTTTTTACCTTTCTCTTTTCTTAGGCCTTTTTCTTTTCATGGATTGCTAAACACCTCTAGTAGTCAAAGGATAATCAAGGGTTTGATTCTTCAGAATTGTAAGATCTAACTGATTTTATTTGTTTTTCATTTTTTCATTGTTTATTTATCTTCTGTACTTACTGAAAATATTATTATGGTTGATTGCAGCAAAAAAAGCCTTTGTTTAATCCTCAAAATAATAGATTACTAATTAAAAGTTTAAATTCGTAATTATTTAAATGTTCTAATATAAATAGTAAATAACATAGTTGATTGCAAAAGAGGTTTTCAATTTATGTTATGAAGATATATAATCTAGTTTAAATAAACCTATACATGTGTTTGTTGGCTAGAATTGGTAGTTTTTTTAATTCTTAATGCTATTGGTAAATTAAATCCTAAGATAATATCTAGAGTTATTTATTGATAAGAAAAATAATGAGAGATTGTATTTATGTTATCAAAAAAGTAAGAAAGAACAGGTTGTTAGGTGGTATCAACAACCATAACTAATTCAGTGAAGATTAAAAGATTTTTACCTTTGCATCAATGATCAATTCCTAAATCAAACCTGAAATTATTCTTTTGATTGGATACTTTATTACATTGATTTTTCTTTTCCTATTATTCTTATTTGATCTACTTTTAACTCCTCAAATCTTGTTTTTTTTTTTAATTTTATCTTGCAAAAAATAAATCTAACCAATCTCTGTGGAAACGACTTGCTCATCTATACTACAAGTTCAATTTTTTGAGCAGAAATTTAAGAATTTAATTTGTTGATGTTGACAACCAACACATATATATCATATCAAAATTTGATCAAGTTAAGCATGTGCAACACTTAGCACTAAGTCATGTTCTACCATTTCAAACATTTTTAATTTGGATCTTTGAACTCTTAGCTACCACATGCATAACCAAGTCAAATTTTGAGAATGATTTTCAAAATTCATTTTTATTTTGTCATATCTTACAATTCAATCTTTCTTCCCCCTTTGACGTCAACAAAAAGGCATCTAAAAGAGCATAAGGCATTTCAATATAGATTAAATAAGCCAAAATAGGTCATAAAGAGACAATGGCAACAAAGAATGAGCAAATTTAAAATTGTTGTTTTCAAGAGATGTGTAAAAGATCAATTAAGTGCTTTGAAAGTAAGGAAAAATTTTGGAAGCTACCAAACTTTACTAAAAATCTCTCGCATACGTGGATTTTTATACCTAAGTGCAAACCAGTTTAGCCTCCTTTCGGATTGATCATTTAAATATATGTCTAGGTTTCCAACCAACACACTTGAGAGATTTTTGGTAAGTGTAAAGTGAAAACTAAAATTCATGAAAACATTTAACACAAGCTCCTCTTGAGCTCATGCTTCCCTAGAGATTTAAACTTACGAGAAGAGAAACATTTATGGTTAAAAATGGACAATCTCCCCCTTATTTTTGTAATACCATGCTCATTCATCTAATTAAAGTCAAAAGAAGTGATACTTCCAGTATTCAATCATTAAAACCACAACTCCACCCAAAATAATCATAAAAACATAACTAAAGAATTTCATATTTCTTTCAATATTGGTCTCTCTTATATTTAAGGATACTTAAAAAAAAAATAAAATATGATTGTGCTTCTTATTCGTCTAATAAGCCAAGGAAGAAATTGAATTCACCCATCATGCTCATTTTTTTTAATCCATTTGAAGAAAAACATTTAAAGTAGAAATACTCTAATAGTTCATCCATCATCAACTAAAACTCCATATGACCAAGTAACATTTTAAGCACTTCAAATATCCATGCATTTTTTTTCACAAATATTGACATTAACTCTTATATTTAGAGTTAATAAAAAAAAAGTTCACAAGATGCTAAAGTGTCCATCCATATACATTCAATACATTTGGCATACATCAAAGTTATATCACTCCATAAAAATCAAACATAGCAAACATATCAAGCATAAAAAATTTCAGATTTTAAAGTTGTGTTATGCAAACTAAAATGCATTCTAAGTCCCTTCTAGACCTCTCATGCCTAACTTTTTTTTACCACGCATTAGAGGCTTCACACCATATAATATTTTTCTAAGTTTGAGCACATGATTTAGACATTTATGATTCCTAAAACTAGGGGTTATTCTACATAAACTTCCTCTATGATCATTTCTCATGCTAACTATGGTGCATTTGGTTAGTTCAATAAATACTTTATATTCTTCAACATATAATAAGCTTACACTTAAAACTATATTTTAATTTATCAACTCATAATGCATTTTTATTCATGGAAAGAAATGTTACCTTCACTCTTAAAACCAATTATCATTTTTCTTACTTGTCAGTAAAAGTTACATACCTTTCTTTCTTATCTTTTTTCTTTTTAAACAATTGTGGACAACTTATGAGCATCACTAGTCATGTGCCATGAGCACTTATTATGGAGGAATAATCTATTCCTGATTCTTCTTTCTTTTAAAATCAAAGTTCAAAAATTGTTCTTTGGTACTCACTTTTTAATAAGTCCATATGGGTTAGCAAATATGCCTTTAGGCACCCCAACCACCTTATAATTTTCTTTTAGTCTACATCTAGATGCATCATGTCATACTTTTCAACAATATGTGCATCTAATTGGTTCTTGTGATGATACTTTGACAACATAGTTTGTATAATACTTTTAAATTTTAGATGGCCTATAGCCAATACCACTTTTATCAAAACCACATCTTTGATTACTTATCAACATGTTTAAAGTCTTTTGTCCTTTAGTGAATTTTTCTAAAAGTAACTTGAAACTACCTACTTACTTCTTCAATTCATCAGTTTCTCTCTCATACTTATTTCTATCTTCTAGGTTATTTTTTTTTCAACAATTAAGACTAATTTTTCTTTCCTTTTTTTTTTTTCAGATAATCATACTAAAAGTAGCATGATTATTCTTTAATACTCCCAATTTAAGTGATTGCCTTTTTAGCAATTCATACAAATCTTCGAATTCATTAGACAATCCATTATACGGCATATTTAGCTTAAAAGTAAAATCCCATTCATTATTTTTATTTTCATGCGCCATAAAGCACCTGTTGGCCATTACTTACTCTCCTTCAGTTTTGGAGGGACTCTCTTCACTATCATCTGAAGTGACCTTTAATGCATTCTTCTTGAACTGTTTCTTCTTCACCACTAGACATTTAGCTCTAATATGACCAAAGGTCTTGCACTCATAGCAAGTGATCAGATCTTTTCTAGACTTTGATACGAAAACCCATTTTTTTCTTCCTTCTTTTGCTCTTTCATAAATTCTCTCTTGTTCTTCAAGAATCTTTTAAAGTTTTTTATGATGAAGGCAACGTCTTCATCTTCTTGATTCCCTTCATCGCTAGAGCTATTGTCATCAATTTTTATGGACTTGCGAACAATGATTCTCTTTTTCTTCACATCATCATCTTTCCCTTTCATCACAATCACATGAGTCATAAGAGATCCCATGAATTCTTTAAGTGAAAGTTTATTAAAATCCTTGGCTTTGGTGATCACTATTATTTATTCGCATTCCAATTCAGAGGAAGGCACCTGAGAATCTTTCTTACCATCTTGACATTAACACAAATACGTCTACAATGTTTTTAAGTATTTATAATATCCATGAAATTAATGAATATTTCATCAATACTCTCTTTCGATTTCATCTTAAACAATTCATAGCTATGCACTAGTATACTAATTTTAGTTTCTTTTACTTCATTGGTTGCCTCATGTGTGATATCTTATGTATACAAAATATCAGATGCACTTTTGTATGCATAAATTTTATTGAATTCTCTTTTATCTAGGGAATAATACAAAATGTTCATTACTTTAGCATTTAGAACATCTTTCTTCTTATCATGTTCACTATATTCACTTTCTTATTTTTTAACCTCCATTTTATTTACAGTTTTAGTAAGACATAGGGTCCCTTCTTAGCTACTTTTCAAATGTCAAAATTAATTGATCTCAAATAAATTCACATTCTAGCCTTCCAATAACAATAATCATTTTCATTAAAAAATGGAGGCCTAGTTGTTGAGAATCCTTTTATGAAGTTGAAATAGATGGTTGTCATAATCTTTTCTCTAAATAACTAAAGTATTTTAAACAAATAAGAGTATCTTTCTCCAGTACCACTTGAAAGCCCTAGTGTTGTAACCCAAAATGGGGCCAAATTAGGTATTTTAAAATTTTATTACTTATTTAGCAAGAATTGTTAATATTTTAAATCAACTAATCATAAATATAATAACAATAAGTGACTTGTAATAATTAAAGAAAGTAAGGAAAATAGATTTAAACATCTCAATTTTTACATGATTCGACTACCCTTACCTATGTCTATGCCTCCAAGCATCCCATTTGAGGATTTTCATTATTTGTTCAATATTCTTCCACAAGGTGAATATCTTCACCTTAAACTCAATCGCTCTCTCTAAGATTGAAGCACTTAGTACTTCTTACCAATATCTTCTCTAACAAAGTGAACTCTCTCACCTTATAATAACCTTGCAATAAGTTTTTTTAAAAAATGAAGTACAAGAAGTAGACTCTCTCAAAAGTAGATTAATATAACGAAAGTTCTAGATCTCTTACACACTAGTTTAAGATGATTTGATGATGATAAAGAATGAGTAAAAGCATTGAATCTAAAGAGAAAATGATATTGAAGTTCTTTGTGTGTGAATGATTTCTGGCGCATATATTTTCAAAAGCCTTTTTATATCCTCATTCAAAAATATAGCCATTAAAGATAACTATGATTATTTAATGTTTAAAACCTTGTCGAGGTAGTTGCATTAGGTAATCGGGTAGTAATACCGATCAAACTAGCTGTTAGACTTAAAATTTTTGAAAACATCTCGTTTGGGCATTACACCTATCATTTGGGCAATTGTGCTAGTTGAGACAAAAACTTAAGTGATAAAACCTATTATTGGGCAATGGCATCAACCAAAATAGGGGCTTGCACAGTGGCACCAGGTAAGACAACATTTTGGGTGTTTTTAACTTGTTATTCACTTGGTTCTTGCATTTCAAGTTAACTCTTTAAAACTTAAACTTCTTTATATATATATATAGAATACATTCATCTTTAATTTTTTAAAGTATCTTTCTAGATTTAAGAGCTCTGAAAAGGATGATTCAATTCAAGTCCTATTTACTATATATGAGAATGAAATGCATCTTGAGCAAATATAAGAAGAGTTACATAAGTTCCTAAATTTTCTAGTCTACTTACTTGATCTCCATCTTCTTCATTATTGCCTAGCTTCAAGCCTTCATATTAGCCTTTCATTGGTCTTGATGGATTTTAAGTTCAAGCTAAGCCACACATCTCACTTAAACATTAGTCTATAAAGATGTTTGTTATCATTAAAACAAGTCATCACATTCTAATCATGTGAAACCATGGGGTTAGCAAACATTTCACTGATTAATTCTTCTAGTTTTGCTTTAAACAATTCATGATTATGAACTAGCATACTAATTTTAAACTCATTAAGTAAAGACAGACAACCAGGATAACATACTTGCCTCAAGATAGAAACATACCACAGGGACATTCTAGAGCCATAACTTGATTGGTTTCCTTATGTATGACCTCTAATATATGCCAAATGTCATGTGCATTTTCAAATGCATTATGCTACCGAATTCTTCCTTATCTAAGGATCACTAGAGGATATTAATGGCTCTAACATTAAGCACTTCCTTCTTTTTATCATCTTCATTATATTTGCTCTTATCCTTAGTTACGTCTTTATTATTTACCATTTTGGTAGGACATAAGGTCTTTTCTCAATGGCCATCCAAAAATTAAAATCGATTAATTTAAGGTGGATCTTCATCCTACCTTTCTAATAGCTTTAATCACTTCCATGAAAGAATAAAGGCTTAATGGTGGAAAGTCTTTCTATGTTGTTGAATTTCATGGTTTTTATATCATAAGCTCTAAAAAGAATTAAGTTTTATCTATTAAGAGCACTTCTTTCATACTAATTATAGGCTTGGCTACATAACCTAGAAAAGGGATGAATTGATACTTTATTTTTTTTTAACATATTTATTAAGAATTATCTTTCAATGTTGTAAATCAATTAATCATAATCAAAATAACGATAAATAAATTATAATAATTAAAGAGTATAGGAGAGAGAGATTTAAACACATGGATTTTTTATATGGTTCAACAATCCTTACCTACGTCCATGCCTCCAAATAATTTGCTTGAGGATTTCACTAATTCTTTGTTATGAAAAACATTTGGTTATATCCTAATCAAAATTTTTAGTTTTTGAGAATAACCACAATGTATAAAGAAAGTAAAGAAACATATTTAGATATCTTCACGGCTCTATTACATTTACAAACTTGAAAATCAAAAAAATTAAGAACAACCATTGCATTCTCTTATTAAAAAAAAAAACTGAATTTCAACCATAAAAGAACTAAACATCATATCCATTATTATTGATTGTCCAAATTGAAGTTAATATAATACTACTGATTTTTAAATAAATCAAGATCTTCTGCAAATATTAATTGTGATTACCTTTTGAAGAAAACATAAGGTCCTTTGCCTATTTAGATATCTAAGCTATGAACCCATTACAATCACCAAACCATAATGACTAATGAAAACTATTGTCATTGGACATTGGCTAGTAACCAACATAAACTCTTCAATGGCTCAAAAAGTACTCACCAACTCCCAAGAAAACCTTTACAAAATTAGCTACAAAATGATCTCTAATTTGATCATTTTATGAACTTAAAACATAATTAAGTATTTTATTTATCATTTTTTCTTTTTATACACTGAAAAGATAACACATTCATATTTTTATTGGTATTTTTGTAATTTGAAATCATTTTTTACTTAAAGTGTTTATTTTTTCATCTAAATTTATTTTAATGTTTATTTAATAATTTATTAATTTTGATTAATGAAATTATCTCATTAATTTAACTATAATAAAATAATGTAAATTATGTAATTTTATCAACAAAATATTACTTTACTTGTTATGAAAATCTTTATTATACAAAATGATATTTATAACTTAATTTACTAATGAAAATACTTAAAAATGTTACACTGCTATATTTTAATAATAGTGAAAAATTAAATTTTATTTCACAATTAATATTAAAAATATAACTCCTTTGCATATGCTGACTCAAAAGCTCTCGAAAATACATAAATGAGGCTCAATATTATCGAAACAAGGCTCGAATTATCAATAAAGCATAATTTCATAAAATAAATATTAACAATAAAAATAAAGCTCAAATCTATATAATTGAAGGCTTGAATTTGTATCATAAGGATAAAAATTAATCTAAAAGCTCGAATTCATAATAAAGCTTGAAATATGCAATAAGGTTCGAAAATGTATTAACATGTCAAGAAATATGTAGATCACCATAATCATAAAATAATTAAGCACTCGTCCCATAAAACCTAGGATTTTAAGTTATAGGATTTGTGACTAACATATAATATAACATTTGATCTAGTGTTGCATTTCAACCTAAAAAAAGCCCTAATTGTGAACCCTAAACTCATCCCCACCTATAATGATGCTAAAATCAATAGAAAAATAATATAAAATTGTAAATCAAACAAATTTGCTACATTTGATGTAGAACAATCCATAAAATCCAACAAGTGAACCAAAACCCCCAAATGATTTGATAAACATTGCTACAGCCAAAAGAAACACCAAACAAAAGGAAATGAGTGATTTGAAAGTTACCTCAATAGTTTCTTGGATGACTTGATGAACTCTAAGTGAAACAATTGAATTTGAAATTAAGGTAAATTTTTTTGAGAAAATTGATAGAGTTTTGTTTGGGGTTTGGTATAAAGTAAGAAAGACAGAGTTTTACTTTGATTTTCTTCATTCTTGAAAGATAATGACACAATGCCATAGTTCTTATTATTTTAAAAGGTCATTTTTGTCCAAAAATTTTAAAAAAAAATCTTAAAAACCAAATCATTGACTTTGGTTGTTTTTGAAATAACCCTTCTTCGGAAGGCTTATTTAAAATTTTTCCTTCTTATTTTTTCACATTTAAAAATAATTTGTTGCACATTAAAGCTTCTTACTTTTTTTAAAAAATAGAAGTATCGATGGAAGTTTTAAGAATTTGATCAAGAGCCAAATAAAATTTCATTTATTACTTATAATGACATGATATTTAACAAGATTTAGCCCAAGAACCTGTTGGAAAAAATCGTGTTAAAATGGAAATATGGAAACAAAAGGTATCTTTCCATTTGGAAATGGAAAGATGTATGGAAGAAAGGTGGAAAGGTCTCTTTCCATTTTGATTTAAAATCCGTTTTTTCAAGCATCCATTTTTCTTTTGGATGAAAAGGTGTTTCCTCTGTTAAAATGCATCTTTTCCCTTTATAGGGTGCCTTTTTTTTTTTTAGGAAAACACATTTATAAAATGCTTCCACTATAACAATTTCAATAATCTAAAACAATTCATTCATTATTTCTTCATTCATTGAAAATAAGAGTTTTGGTTTTTTTTCAAAAATAATAATCATAAGTTGATTTGTTGTTTTATGAATTGAAGTGTTATTTTCACAAGAAAAGCTCGTTGTATTTTGGAAAACATTCACCACTAACTTATTAGCACTAATTGAAAGAGGGAGGGAGTGCTTTAAGTTTAAGAATGCAGAGATAAACTTTAGTGTCAATCTAACAAAAATATAGTTCCATGTGTTACGTTTTACTATTAAGTTCATTTCAATTTATTTATTCTCATTTCCAGTTTGTAATATCATTTGTTATACAATAAACAACAATCTTAGGATAAAATTATTTGATTTATTACTTTTAGTCAAACTTGACAATGAATGTTCTTACTGATGTCATTCATGGGGAGAAACTAAAAAAGTTCAATAAAACGAACTTTAAGCAGTGGCAACAAAAAATATTGTTTTACCTCAAAACTTTAAATCTTGCTAAACTCGTACAAGAAGATGTTCTTATTTTGATAAGAGATGAAAATGATAGACTAACGATGACTTTTGTGGAAGCACAAAATCATGTCGGTATTGTTAAAAGATTCCAAACCTTAGACATCAAAATAACCTAATTAGTTGGTTTAAATTTATTTGATTAATTAAAGTAAATGTTGTATTCTTCTTAGATGTCAATATCTTATTTGGCTCTATTCTTGCACTACTAATTTAGAACTTAGTTACTTATTATTTTTGTATATATATCCAAGGGGTTTTATGCTTTAGAGAAGAATAACAGATTTAATTCCTTAATTTGCTGTGATTATGGTATTAGAGCTTTAAACATATATAATTCTTTTCCCTTCCTCTTTTTTTTTTTTTTCCTTATTCACAACCTAAATCTTTCATATCAACCACAACCACATTTGATATTAGCATTAATCAAACTTTCTATCCAAGCACCGTCTTTACCATAACCAAAAATACCAGTTGCACTTCTTTTGTCTCAAACAACTCCTTTTTATAGGTTATCCCACTTAAACTCAATGGATTGAATTAACTTTAATGGTTTATTCTGTCGAGATCTTTATCATAGGTCATATGGAAAGTTTAGATATTTGACGAGTATTATAAAACTTCCACTTACAGAAGAAGATCGATTTACACTATTACGTGGGAAATTAAGAATGCCATGGTCATTGCATGGCTTATTAACGCTGTGAAGCCTAATATTAGTCAAGTTTGTTTCTTTCTTACTATTACAAAAGCAATTTAGGACTCTATGGCTATGACATACTCTAAACGTGGCAACTCATCTCAATCATTTACTATAAAGACTTAATTGAAGGATATTCATGAGGGAGATCATGACATGACTTGATACTTTAATCTGCTAAAGACTTTATAATAGGAACTCAACCACACCTTGGTAATCGAATGGGATAATACCAACAATAACGTTTTCACTAGAAGTTGTTAGAAAGAAATTATGTGTATGAGTTCCTTAGATACTTGAATTTTGGTTTTGATGCAACACATGAATGGATCTTTGGAAAGAAGCCTTTACCATCTACCATGAAAGTACTTACATAAGAAATACTGAAAGAGTGCCATGAATGATCATTGTCTGGTCCTTGCTATGGAGAAATCTACCTCAGTTATTAAACCCATGGAGATTGCACTTGCTAATGGCTCTTACACTCGACTAGTCACATATAAATAAGATTAGGAAATGAATCTATGGTATAAGCATGACAATAAGCATCGAGACACAAAGAAAAAATGTTGGATGCTGCATGTCGATCCTCCAATCTTTCTAACCTAAAGCTAAATCCTCGTTGGTCTAATTATCCTACTAGTTCTTCTCATGCTTATGCTTTGAGTATTGAACTCTGCTTACCCTTGTCTCTAATCATTAGGGAGCAATTTCATTGGTTGCAATAATTTATTGATTAGCTTTAGTAAACCACCCTTGGTGCCACAAATACTCCAACTTTATTATAACTAAACAAAGTGCTCTTCCATTTTTTCCCTTTCAATAGATCATAAATTTTGGTGCGATTGACTACATGATTGATTAATCTAATTTATTTTCTTGTTACTTTCCTTCTTGTAAGTATAATAAGGTTTAGAGTGATGATGGTTCTCTATCTCTTATTGTTGGAAAAAAAAGGTGTATTTCTTTTTTCAAATTTATGTCTCTCATCTATTTTGCATGTACCCAACCTCTCATGTAATCTTTTTTTTAAGTAAGTAAATTCATAAAAACAAATATCAATATTGTAAAATTCCTCCTCTCACATTGTAAATTTTAGGGTTTGGATTCAAAAAGGACAATTGGCATTGCTAAAGAAATCAGTGAATTTTATTACTTTAACAATGCTACTAGCCACGAGAAACAAGCTCAAGTGGTCAATAAAGTCTTCTCTATGTTGGATGAAATAATATAGTTGCATAAGCGTTTAGACCACCCTAGTTTTTAGTATTGACAGAAGCTATTTCTTATCCCATTCAAGAGTATAAACTAGTTTACTTTTAGTGTGCCTTTTATGAGTTGCTTAAACACCACAAATTGTTTTTCGCCCTAAACCATATAAATAATCTTTGTTATTTACTCTATCCGTAGTGATATTTGGGGTCCATCCCTTTTTCATAAATCTATCTATTTCCCATTGGTTTATTATGTGCATTGATGACCATTCACGTTTTTATTGGGTTTACCTTATCAAAGAGAAAACATGGAGTGCTTCATATCTTTCAACAATTCCATCTTATAATCCAAGATAAACTAAACCTAAAAATTCAAATGATTTGCTCAGATAATTAATATGAATAATTCTAAAAAATTTGAGGCTCTTATTAAATTAATGATAAAGGTATCATTCATCGTTCCTCGTCCATAAATACTCCCTAACAAAATGGTATTGAACAAAAAAAAAATATCATCTATTGGAAGTAGCCTATACCCTTACATTTTTGTGGTAAAGCCATTTTAACAACTATTTTTCTTATTAAGCGCATGCCTTCTTAGGTTCTCAAATTTCAAAACACTAATTCAAGTCTTCGAATAATCCTTTTCCTAGTCTCACCTTCTCTTTTCTATTCCTCTCCATGTTTTTGGATGTATAGCCTTCGTTTATGTCCATTCTCATAACTGCAACAAATTCGAATCATGCGCTATAACAATTGTCTTTCTCGATTATTCTCAACCTAAAAGGGCTATAAATGTTGTCCCTATCTATAAGAAAATGCATGTAAGTTAAATATATCAGTCTTAAAAATCAAGCATATTTCACTATAAATCCATTTGGAGGGGGAAATGTTGGGTGCAGCAAGTTTTTAAGAAACACCTTCAGGTCTAGTTCGGCCCATTGATCAATCTTTAGAGTTTGTGGAGTTACTAAGTTAGTTCATAGAGTCAATAACATCTATTAACGTTTAACCTATGTTGTCCCCTGATGATCTAACAAAGAGGAATAACAATGCCTAAAAAGGCCTTAAGCTCTGTGCTTAGTCAAGGAGACAACAACATTTAATAGAAATAACATAGTTAGAAAATACTAGCCAATCTTTAAACTGAATCTAGATTATAGTCTGAGCCTCACTATAAGTGAGAATCCAATCCAGTCACAACTTACTCAAAATTCAAATCTGCCCAAGCCTAGTCCCAAAAAAAAAAAAAGTTACCTATAGCCCAAAGAAAAGGTGTAAGACCCTGCATTCTTGCATCATATACAAAGATTCATATCCTAACATGCCTTGTTTTCATCTTAATATTCATAATGAGTTTAGAAGTTGTCACTCTACAAAAAGATATTGGAGTAGTAATGAAAAATCTACAGTGAAGAGAAGTAATTTTAAAAGAGATGAGAGGGTTGAAAAAAAAAATTAGGAGATTGTGTCTTTACCAAGAGGAGTGGTATTAATGGGATGCAATTAGGTGTTCACAATCAAGCATAAAGCTAATGGAACCATAGAAAAACTTAAGGCAAGGTTGGTTGCGAAAAGGTATACATAAACATATGGTATTAATTACCAAGTTGTACCGGTTGCAAAAACGAATTTAGTGAGAGTACTTCTATCCATAGCATTAATAAATGGTTGGACCTTATATCAAATAGTTGTGAAGAATGTCTTCTTGAACAACGAACTAAAAGAGGAGGTGTACATGAGCTTGCCACCAAGTCTTGAAGGAGACGAAGTAAAAAGGCATTGTTTACAAGCTGAAAAAATCTCTCTATGGGCTAATGCAATCACCACGAGCTTGTTTGATTGTTTCTTTAAATCTAATCAAAAGGCAGGTTTCTTACAACGATAAGTTGATCATAAAATGTTTTATCAACATTTAAATGAAGAGAAAATCATGATTCTAATAGTATATATGAATGATATAATTATTATGAAAAATGATGATGTTAAAAATTAAAGAGAATATTGGCTGTTAGTTTGAAATTAAATTAAAGATAATATTGCTGAAAATTATGATTAATTTTTGGTTAGATTGGATATAATATTTTAGATTAGATTGCATAGAAATTTTTTTATTAGATTAGGTTTGATAATTTTTTGTTAGATTAGATAGAATAATTTACATTATATTAGATTGAAAAATTAATTTTGGTTAGATTAATTTTTAAAAAAATTAAGTTAATTTTATTTTTTAGTAAATTTAATTTTTTTTATTAGTTAGATATAATTATTGAATTAAATTATAATTAAAGAGAATGTTGTTACAGAGGTTGGATCTTGAAGAATCTTTCAACCAATTATTTGGCATAATTGTGACTTCATGAATGTCTCCCCTTTTCAAAGTCTTCCAGTAAAATGAGAGAAAACAGACAGTTATTGAAGATATATATGTAACTAAAATTTCTTAAGATTGCCAGAAAATTAAGAGCTGTTGGCAGGATCTCAGGTCATTTGGATCATCTGACAGGAAATTGGGTCCTCTTAATTTTCTAGCCTACGGCCCCATACCCTTTTAATGTAACCCCCTAAACCATGTGCTATGTTTCAAAAATCATGATCAACAATGCCTGGTCGACAAAATCTAATCCATCCAAAGTGATATCTGGGCTAGTGGTTGGGGCCTAAAAGAGAGAGCAGAAAGGTCCTGTAATGGCCTGTTGTGTCAGAATGAACAGCATCATACAATGTCTTTCCATACTTCTTACGATATTCTGCCTTAATGTACTGCATGTCAAACTCAGCTCTTGTTACGACTATCCTGATCAATGTAGAGTCATCTGTCCCCAACCCTTTCATTGCTTTCCTCAACAGCTGCACAGGCATGAATCTTGTCAAAACTCGCCATTATCATTGTTCTTACAATTCACGAACCTCAATTAAGCCAAAGAGATATATACCTTAGCAAAGTAAAGTGCTGGGTTTTCAGCATATTGAAGAATGGTTAGAAGGGCATGCTCAAAATTCCCAGATGTTTCACTTTTTATGGCCTGCAACAATTCAGCTTATTCAAGCATATATCAATGGAGTTTTGAGGAGAACACGTAAGGCCACGCAGACAATGTAGCTAGAGAATTAAGTACCTTCCGTAAATCTTTTCCATAGATTTCACGGTATCCAGAACTAAGAGCAGCTATATGTGCCTTGCTTCTTTCACTAAAAATCTGTATAAAAGTCTTGTCTTCGTCTCCATGTTTCTTTGTTACAGCTGTTCGAAGAGCTTTGGCGTCGCTTTCTATTGTCATTTTATCAATTTCTGGGCCTTCATAGCGTGTCGTCGTCAAATATGCCAGCAGCAACTACATGACATTAATTCAATTCAAAACAAATTCAGAACTTAATCTGTTTAAACATCTTTCCAAGAATGGTGCCTTAATTGATCTTGAAACCAATACGAGAAAAATGGTCTTCATGAATTGCAATAAAGAAAGAGAAAGGGAGACAGACTCTTTTGTGATTGCCGGAACATTCAGCCTCAATATGCTGCTCAAGATTAGCCCCATAATTTGAAAAGTAAACTTGTCTGATTTGTCGTAATTGAGATGCACTGCGAGAACATATGACTTCAGTCGCAGCTTTGTGATCCGTAACTGTTCCTCTTAAGGCCTTGCTCAGAATTACTGCATCCCTCGTAACGGGATCAGGCATCCACAGGAGAACAGCTTTCTGAAAAATCACAAAAGAAGGATTACCAAACTTTGTTTCATTAAAGTGGGAAAGATCATACTTTGTTTTGTATACCTTGACATGGCCGCTGAGCTCTGAATGAAGACGTTTACGGAGGTCATCCGAGTACTTGGTTTCGTACTCCTGTTCGATGAGACCACGTTGTGTTGAATTGCGATGGGCAAGAATATCGACAACTACCGAGGTTTCGCATCCCCTTCCTGATCACATAAGGGACAAAAAATCTGTATTAAGCCACATTTATATATACATTATGTTCCTTCAATAAGCTTTCTGATGATGTACAAAATCATCCGCAGGCATTTATAGTTCATAAAATGTCTTGTTTAGATATAATTATACCGTTCTGCCTTTAAATACATTGTGACAGCAGCTAGTCTCCATGAAAACATTTTTTCCCAAATACTAGCTACTACCACAATATCATTTTTGAAGAAAAAATCAAAACGAGCAATAATATTCTATGAGATTACGGATATTTGTCAATGACTTTTAACATCAGTATGATTCTATCATCTCAGGATAAAGGGAAAGATCATTCAGACATTTATGCATAAACGAAAAGATTTGATCTCATCAAATTAAACTCAGTTTCATGACATTCACCGAGCATATGCATGTTGTAATACTTGAGATCTAGTGTGGGGAGGGAAGACGCCATAATCATAAATCGATGGGAAACAAAAGAAGTGCAATTGGAAGCATATGGCTTGGAAAAGGAAAAGATAAGTTCCGGACAAGATCAAACCTTTTAAAGCATTACATAGCTGCATGGAATCATCACGTGGAGATGGACATTTTGCAGGTGTTCTTACCGTGGCCATCTTTCTCTCTCTCTCTCTCCCTGCCTGGTTTTAAGGAAAGTAAATCTTGAATACGTGCTTTGAATGTGCATATATGAGGATCATGATTGTTGCAGAGAAAGAGACCTCTTTCCCTCCTTTCACGCATACAATACAGCATCTAACCTTATTTACATTGTAATCTAATTTAATCAAATTTTTTAATTACACACGTGTAAAAATGATATTCATGCATGACAACATTCACTTAAAAGCTTTTTTTGTTTATGGAAAATTCAAGCAAACAAAGGATTAGATTAATTTTTGGAGTCCGAGGCACCTGCAGAATCAGTGGTTCATAAGCTCTTAAACTTTAGTTTTCACCCAAAAAAAAATCAGAAATAACAAATAAAAGTTGAAATTTTTACAATTAAGTCAAGATTTTGGAGAGATTCAATTATTAATTCATTAAACACATAAATCACTCAAATACCAGTGAAAAATGGCATGATAATAGGTTATTTTGAAACATAAAATTAAGTGGGATTCATTAAAGATTTTAATCGGATGAAAGTAGATTTTATGTTATTTTATATGAAGAGGTTAATTTTATATAGTTGCATGTTCAAAATGACTAATGGATTAACAAAAACTTAATGCTCAAAATGCACCTATTATAAAGAATTAAAAAATGGAAATTCTGCGTGGGAAAAAGAAATGAACCTTCTTTTATATATATATATTTATATATGTATATTTATATATACACACAATCTAACAAGTATAGAAATGATTGCCCATAATTATAAATAAATATTTTCTTTTTTTTTTCTTCCCTTCCAATCAAAGTTTGAAATTCAAAAGCTCACAAGAATTAGTTGGCTACTATGTGCAATTTATTAGTATAAATAATTAGAGTCATGGTTATTACTTATAATTATAGAATTCAATTTTGGTTGTATCATATGAAAAATGCCCTCCATGGTCGCTATAAATAAAGATATCATTTCCTCATTTTGAGACAACCTAAAGCCTTCAATGCTTCTTTTCTCCCTAGTTAATTTTTTCTTTCCTCCAAACCTTTTTTCCCACATAGTATTTTGATTTTGTTCAAAAGTTCGTCAAAGTGTTGATTTGATAATGCTCCTTTTCGACATTGTTATTGTTGTATTTTCACTACAACAAAACATATTTTTAACGGCAATTGTTTAGCAGCATTTATCACAATTGCTACTCTAGAAATTAATAGTTTTTGTTGTATTTTTACTTGACATTTATCAAATAGCCACCATTAATAAATATATGGTGGCAATTATAAACTTTAGCCATTAAAACACATATCTTTACAGGCTATCATTTATAATTGCTTTTAAAATAATTTAATAATTTTATTTTGATGATACATAATATTTTTATGTTCAATAAACTTTTATGCTTAAGTGTGTCTCTTAAATATTTTTGGATATTATTTCTTCTGTTATTGATGTTCTAAGTCAACAATGACTACATGATCTTGACCCAAGTCATTCTCTAAGCATTATATACTTTAAATGCAATGAGAATGGTATAAACAAATCTTTATTTATTCTAAGCATTATATAATTTAAATGCAATAACTGATCCTTTTTATTACATCTTGGAGCCGAGCCGAGCTGGACGCCAAAATTGATCATTTTTGTTCTTCATTCTCTTTCAATTCCGTCTTCCCTCACGCCTTGGATAAATTGGATAAATTCCTCTTTAGCTCACAATCTCAAACGGTGCAAATGATTTCCTCTCTAGCTTTTAATCTCTCAATCTCTTTCTCCGAATTGGACAGCCCTTCTCTCATGGAAAGCAATTGATCAGTGGTGATACAGGGACGAAGCCACCAACTAGATAGGTGGTATGAAAGTAAACGTCTCCTTTTCTTTCTTACACTGACATACCTGAGCTCGACTGACTTGAATGTAAGTATTTTGAGTTTGATGCTTTGATATTTCCTACTTCTGCACTTTAGACTGCCTGTTTTATGTTGGTGCTTCAAACCTTAGTAGCTTCAGGGGATTATATGTTTTATTTAGATGCATGTTTTAGGCGTAGTAGTTTAGTGTTAATGCTTGTTAGGTATAACCAGTTTAGGGATCAAGAATGAGAGAATGGAGTTAGGATGGGAGTATGATTGAAATAACTTCACTATTTTGATGAGTATCCTATGACTTAGGAAGCCACGGATAAAATAATGGGAAGCAAAGGAGAGACCCCTGAGCCTGAGCCCATTAAAAAGCTTCTTGTCAGAATTTTCTAAGTGAGAGAGAAAAACGATTGAAAGCAGAGAGAGAGAGAGAGAGAGAGAGAGAGGCGTTGGTTGTGCTTTCTCTCAGTTCATAGAATTACCGAGGAGAGAACCCAGAAGGAATTATTGAAGAAACAGAGATAGATGTATATCGAGTGAGAGAAAGCAAGTAGAACACGAAAGGAAGAGAGAAAGAGAGTGAGAGAATGAAACAGAGAGCAGTGTCATCCTCATTGCTCTGTTTCATTCTAGAATGCCACCAACCAGATAGGTGGTATTCTAGAACTATGGAGTCATCCAATGGATTCTTTATTGTTTATATTTTCATAATTTTATAGTTTATGGACCTCAGGAATATGTTGCCAAATGGCAATAATACAGTCAGGTTTACTGTGACCTTTATCATGGAATGAGGAGTTTTGGCTCAATGACAAACCAAAACTAATCTGATTGAACTCTTGATAGTGGGAAAACTGGGCCTTATGGTGTTTCTGGTTGCATCAAAACATATTAGCTGCAATTGTCCTTGTAGCAGGCATGTTTACTGAGTTCTATACAGATCAGTATTCTCTTCATGGATTAATTGAGTCCATGAAGAGAATACAGATCAGTTTACTGAGTCTTTTTAGCATGCATGTTTACTGAGTTATGCCTTAAGTAATTCATTTCATGAATTAATTGCCTTTTGGTTATTAAACCAATTGATTTTTCCTGAGTTCTTTACAGATCAGTATTCTCTTCACTTTATCTTTTTAGTCACAATGCTTTTATCCTGATATTTGATTGTATGTATCTGGTATTTATGATTAGGATCAACTATGAAGCTGCTTCTTAAATACTTTCGGCAATTTTGAAGTATGGAGTATGAAATAAACTGTTGTAGTAATTACTCAAATCTACAATTACGAGGATCCACGGAATTTCAATTAATTAACAGAATAGAGAAATGAATGCAAGGAACAATGACATTTTAAAAAGAGCAGAAAGATGCACATAGTTGGCATGGCAGGTACAAGGATAAGATAACCAGAAAAATTTAGCTTCATATAGTCAAATGAAATTCCCTAAATAGGATCCAAATGGCAATCACTCATCTAAATAGATGTTTATGATTCAGTGAAGGCAAAACTCTGATCAGGTCTTCACATCTCCAAATCAAACTTCCAGAACCTGTTAGAGAGTGGTCAAAACAAGAATGTCCAGCCTCAAAACCAAACCTTGGGCTGGAAATATTGCCTTGAAAATTTCAAATATTTGGTGGAAATCTCTGAACCTTGGCTGAATTCTCATACTTCTAGTCAATTCCTGAAACAACATTATGTTATCTAGGCAACCTTACAAAGATATTCTACATAGGAAGAGGCCAACATTATGTTATCTAGGCAACCTTCATACAAGCAAATGTATCTAGGCAATTGGGGTTTCTTCCTTCTTTCTATGATTGCTTCTCTTTGCTAATATTTTTACAAGATTAAATTTGTTATATTTATTATTTATTACATATCCTAATATATATTGTTTAATTTTTGTGCTTTACCAGCGAATTCTTAATGGATAGTCAACTGCGTAAGAGATGGATGGACTATAGTAGATTAAGCAAAGAATATTTGAATGGTGTTGATAGTTTTCTGGATTTCACTTTCATGAATAAATCCATTGATAAAAAAATTCTATGTCTTTGTCAAAATTGTGTCCTATATTATCATAGAAGTCAAGAAGAAACACATGAGCACCTAATAGTCAATAGTATTATTCCTGGGTATGATCCTTGGATTTGTCATAAGGGCTCTACATCCAATGTTGAGCATACTACAGATATTAATATGGAGGAAGAATGGTATGAAGGTGATGACATGGTGAAAATGTTGCATGGTGCTTTTGGAGTGTTTAACCATTCCTCAAACATTAGCATAAATAAGGAAGAGTTGGGCGACTGTAGTATAAGAGAATCTACTGTAAGAGAAGAAGGGTTTAACCGGTTGATAAAAGATGCGAACCAACCATTATATCTAGGATGTGAGAACTTTACTACACTTTCTTTCATATTGCATCTTTACCACATAAAGTGTCGTTTTGGATGGTGTAACAAATCATTTGATGTTTTGCTGAAACTTTTGAAAGAAACATTTCCCAAATGTGAGACGTTACCTAATTCTTACAATAAAACAAAGAAGATCGTTGAGGGATTAGGTCTTAAGTATGAAAAAATTCATGCTTGTCCAAATGATTGTTTACTATTTCAAAAAGAATATAGTGGTGATGATGCTTGTAGAGTTTGCATAGCTTCTCGATGGAAAACCAATGGAGAAAGGAAAAGGAAAAAAATTCCTTCAAAAGTCTTAAGGCATTTTCCTTTAAAACCACGGCTTCAAAGATTATATGCATGTTCCAAAACTTCAGCTTTGATGAGATGGCATGATGAGGGTCGTACTAAAGACAACATTTTAAGGCATTCGACTGATTCTGAAGCATGAAAAAGTTTGAATGTTTGGTATCCAAAAAAGTTTGAATGTTCGGCATCCGAATTTTAGTGGAGAGCCTCGTAATATAAGGCTGGGCCTTGCTAGTGATGGTTTTAATCCATTTAGATTGATGCAAAGTAATTATAGTACTTGGCCAGTCATTTTAGTACCATATAACTTACCACCATGGTTATGCATGAAACAATCTTATTTTATGCTTTCATTACTTATTCCTGGACCTAAAGGACCTGGAAATGATATTGATGTGTATTTAGAGCCTCTTATAGAAGAGTTAATTGAATTGTGGGAAGTGGGTGTTGAGACCTACGACGCTTCAAGTGAAGAGATATTTCAAATGCATGCAGTAGTTTTGTGGACTATAAATGACTTTCTAGCATATGGGAACTTATCTGGTTGGTGCACCTGTGGTCGTTTTGCTTGTCCTAGTTGTAACATGGACACTTTATCTAGAAGATTGACTTATGGTAAGAAGTTTTGCTATATGGGTCATTGACGCTACTTGGATTCTATGCAAAAGTATCGGTTTGATTTAAAGTCTTTTGATGGATCTTTAGAATTGAGAAGTGCACCTACTGTACTATCTGGATCCAAGGTATTAGATCAACTAAAGGGGATCAAATTCACTTATGGTAAGAAGAGTAAAGATGTTAGTGGTGTTCAAGAGAAAACATGGAGAAAAAAGAGCATTTTATTCAAACTTCCTTATTGGGAGTATAATTAACTACGTCATAATCTTGATGTAATGCATATTGAGAAAAATGTATGCGATAACTTGGTCAACACATTGTTGAACATCGAAAAGAAGTTGAAAGACAATGCTCGTCGTGACTTAGAAATGATGAATATAAGACAAGAGTTTACATCACAGTTTAACCCTTATAATTGGTATAGGTACTTATCTACTTTAAAGTCTTATGTGCGTAACCAAGCACATCCAGAGGGTTCAATTGCAGAAGTGTACATTTCAAATGAATGTTTGACATTTTGCTCCCAATACTTAAAAGATTTTGGAACAAAATTTCAAAGATCAGTTAGAAATAACGCGGATATTGAATATCAAATAGAACAATCGTCAACTATTTTCCCGTGTGTAGGGCAACCGTATGGGAGCATCCAAGTGTTTTTGATGGATCAGAAAACGTGGACACAAGCCCATTGCTATGTGCTCTTCAATTGCAGTTGTGACATTGTTGAATCACTTAGAAAGTAAGCTTAATTTTATATTTTGCATATTAAGAGATATATTGGCTTATGTTTGCTTACATTTATATATAGGGATCATATTGGTGTAATTAAGAGGTTGAATCAACGACGTCGTCTATCACAGCATGATATAGATTGCATACATAGTAAAAGCTTTCATGAGTGGTTTAAGGGGCGGGCAAGTATTATGATCAACTCATGGAAAAACTTTTCATCAGTTATGTACAAAAGCTTTTATCATATACTAACAATTATGTTTATCTATGCTCTATTATAATGATATAGGTTGTAAAGATCGATAATCAAACTGATGATCAAATTACAGATGATATTAGATTGCTTGCTTATGCCCCAAATTTCATTGCAAGAAGGTTTCAAGCTTTTGATATGAATAATGGTTACAGATTTCGTACAAAAGAATATGAGAAAAACTTGATTACTCAAAATAGTGGAGTCATGGTCATTACAAAGACACAAACTTATGCAAATACCAACGATACAAGGCCTAATTTGAGGGATGTTATTTATTATGGTTCATTGATTGACATCATGGAGTTGAATTATTATGAAAGAGCTAAAGTTGTTTTATTTAAGTGTGCTTGGGTTGATGTTGCATAAGGTAGAGGAGTAAAGCAAGATGCATTGGGAAGGTATACACTTGTCAATTTTTCACATCTGATCCACACTGGTGACCGTCTAAGTGATGAGCCACTTGTATTTGCATCCCAAGTTCAACAAGTAATGTATGTACAAGATTGTAAAGAGTGTGATTGGTTTATTCCTTTGACAGTGAAACCTAGAGATGTTTTTGATGTAGAGGAAAGACCTTTTGAGATTCAAACTCATGTTGGTTTGCAAGATACTATTATTGTTGAAAATGATGATGATGTCGATTGGGTAAGAGGTGATGCTGAAGGAATACTAATTGATATGAAATGATGCTATTGGAGTGGTTGTTGTTCTTAGTTTTGGCTTTGGTCAAATAAGTTCCATCTATTTCTATTTCCTACTTATATATTAAATATATGCTGCAAGTTCTAACTCATTTACATTTTTATGTTTTATGATAGGTTCTTGGTACTTAGCATTTTAGGTGCACTATACTACCCCAAGAGGATAAGATTCCAGCAGTTGTTTCTCGTCTGATAGAGGTTCCACAAGAGTTTCATGGATGAGTTTCATGATTGAGTGATCTTGCCATTTGTAGCCGTGGAGGGAGTTTAAAATAAGAGTAGTTTAGCTTTAGTATGGATTTAAGGACATTATTTTTTTGTTGCTCATGTTTAATCCTTCTAAAATAGTACTTTGTTTTTTCAACTTTCAATTATAGAAAGAGTTTAGTTTGACTGTTTTGTTGAGCCTCATATTAAATTATTGGTATTATTTGGTACTCATTTTATCATAATACAATCAGTTTCTTTTGAGGATTAGTAATTTTGAGTGTTTAAGCTTTAATACTAGTTTTATTGATCCATAATTTTTGAAATTTTGGTTTGAGCACATAGAGAATAATGATGTCTATTGGGGCAGTGCTATAGGAGGAGAAGCAAAAGCTAATAAGTCAGAGCATAAGCAAGATTGACAATTGGTATGTTTTTCAACGTTCCATTGGCTTAGGGATTGCATTTTTTATGCATTTAATATTTCTTGACCTTATAGGCACTAAGGTGGCCTAAAATTCTTTCTGTTTCGTGTTTTTTAATAGTATTTTGTATCCTTATGATTTTCATATTTTTCTTCTTAATGATTATGAACTTGATCTTTCATGTGGGCCAATGGATTAGATCACTTCACTTTGGTTTGGTTTCTGCCCTTTGCAGGAAAAACTTGTGAGTTTCTTTATTTATATTTGCTCTTGACATGGAGTAGTGAAGGGACAAAAGAACAAGAACTCATTAGAAAAAACTATATTAGGATACAATAAGGAAAAAAAAAATTGCATAGAGTCATTTTTCATGAAGAAAGTGGAGGATATTCTAGTATGGAGCCTTCTTCGGAGCAACAAAGTCAACCATAATCTAATGTTGAGCCTTCTATTGAAGAATATTGTAGCACAGAGTCAACAAATACATCTGGTAAAATTTAATTTATATTAAATGATCACTCACTTTCTTGAAAAATTTGATTGTTTTTATTTTCATATTTTTCAGATAAAAGAAGAAAAAGAAGGCCTACATTACTAGCACATATTTGGAATCAACCCGAAGGAGAAAGAGTAATTGTGTAATTTAATGATAGAGGACAAGCCATCGGAGATGAAGGACATGTACTTGCTAGTTTCTTAGGCAATTTAGCAAGAAATCCAAATATAACCCTTCTTCATATTGACGATTGGAGAATGTTCCCAAAGAAAGACAACTAGAACTTGTTAACATTGGTGAAGGTAAGCAAAAATTAAATTCCAAATATTGTCTTTTGTGTTTTGAGATTTATTATATAAGTAGGATATATAGCACATTAGTTGATTTTTTTATATACTTCAATGCAGTCAAAATTTTTAATACCCCAAAGTGGTGAAAATAGGTGTTAAGATCACTTGGAAAAAAGTGGAAGGACTACAAATGTGAGATCAAAGCTGAGTTTTTTGAGAGATTCCGAAATAAGAAAAAACTCTTAAATAATAGGCCTGAACACATACCAAGAGATCAATGGACTATTTTAGTTTCATTTTGGTATTTAGAGAAAGCTAAGGTGATATTATATTATCTTTTATTTTATAAAACTATATTAATTATTGTCGTAATATTAGAAATGTAGCGAGACAAACAGAAAAAATCAGAAGAATCTAAAGATGGCACATACTGGGGGATCCAAAAGCATTGCACGCTTGATGAGATAAAAGGTAAGATATAATTCTTTTATGAAGTAATTTAACAATAAATCATTTAAAATATATTTTACAATAATTACAGCATTATGTGTATTGATGTGAAAGGCAAAAGACGGAGTAGAGCCATCACGAGCACACATATTCATAGATACTCACAAGGAACGCAAAGATGGAAGACCACTTGATGAGGAGACTGCTCGTATAGTGGTGAGTTTATGTAAACCCTAAAATGCATTGTCATGCCAAGTTAGTTATAAATACAACTTTCTTTAAATATTAATAAAAATAGATACTAACAATATATTTTTATGTGTTATATTGAGTATAAGATTTTCATTATGAATGAGTATATGTGTTTTTAATTATATTATGAGTTATAATTTTAAATTTTTTACTTCAACTTGTAAAAATTTTTTTAAAAAAATGTTGGTTATTCTAATGTTAATTATCTTAACAAACTTATAATTTGGTTTATATCAATAATTATATTAATATCTAATGACAAATTGTTAATTATCACAAAAAACAAGTCAATTTGCTTTTAACAACAATTGTTAATTATTTGATAATTGTCTCTAAATACATAAATATTTAGTGGCAATTGATAATTGTTGTAAATAAAATAAAAGTTAATTCGTTTTTAGTGGCAATTGTTATTTATTTTAATAATTGTCATTAAATAACTAAATATTTAACGGTAATTGATAATTGTCGTAAATAATACAAATGTCAATATATTTTTAACGATAATTTATAATTGTCACTAATAAAATAAATGTCAATATATTTTTTTGCGGAATTTGTTAATTGCCATTAGTAATTGCCAGTAATAATATAGATTTTTAGCGGCAATTATTTTATATCTTCACCAGTAATCGTGATAATTGCCACTACAAGTTTTTCTTAACCCTGGCTATGTTGGCTTTTGTTCAATTGTTGGTAAAGACATTAGTGGTAATTATAATTGCCACTACAACACAAAATAATTACCACTAAAACTCTTTAATGTTGTAGTGTTTGAGGGATGAATAATCCAAAACTCTAGAATATATCTACGAGGAGGGGATGAATTTGTTTTAAGAAAACTATGTGCTATATAGGTCTCGAGGTTTTATGGTCTATTTCTTGTTACTATTGTTGTTATTGCTATCCTACTTGGTAAATCTATTCGATTTAATTTCAATTTAAAATTGACATTTAAATTCGTTATTATTATGTTAATGTGTATCATTATTATTAATTGCTATTACTAACATGTATGCAAGAACTGAAACGATGAGAATTAATTTTTATAAAATTATTCTGCTTGTGTTAAAAAATATTTTAAGTCCTTATTGCAAAAGGTTGAAACTATAACTAGTTACTCTGTCTAAAACAAATGATGCTTAAGTGACAGAGCTCTATCTCTTTGATATGGAGAATTCTAATATAAGTTATTATCTTGAGGATTAGTCAAGTACTATCTTGACATTAACTAAAGCTAATTTATTCTAAAATAGTTTTGGTTATAAAATCAATTTGTGAGTATTACTAATATTTGAAAAATTATTGTTTTTCTTATAAAAAAAATGATTATTTTTTTTGAATAAATCAATATTTATTAATTTTTTCAATAATTTTAAAATAAACTCAATTATGGTTTCAAATTCAAAACATTGCTCATTATATAGCACTTTCATAAACATTCCCATATCTATTGTATCATTTGGTGCTTTCATTGATAGCTAATATGGTGTAAAAATCAAAAACCAAAACTAATGTCTAAGATCTACAACAATCCCTGGACATATTACAAGAGCAATTTGATACTTAAACCCTAATTTTACACCAAAACTTTTTGAATACCATCGATGCAAAGCTCTACTGCTTTCAAGGCCCTATTTCTCAAAATGTAGCTAACACAGCAAACTATCTTCTTGGGCCTCCATCAACACATGCTCAAGCCATTACAACAATAGGAGAGGTAACTAATATGTTTCCCAAACTCAGTACTATGAAGTTAGAAGTACCCAAGTTTGATGGCATAGATCCACATAGCTATATGTTCTGAATACAAAAGTATTTTGATTTCCATGGCATAATGGAGGATCAATGCTTAAGGATTGTAGCTTTTCACTTGGAGGGAAAGGCATCTGAATGGTATCAATGGATGAAGGCAAATGATCACCTTACAAATTGGATGGATTTTCTTCATCAAGTGAATATCCATTTTGGACCCCCACAATTTGAGGATCATCAAAAAAATTTATCAAAACTAGTTTAGAAGAGTACAATTATTGAATTCCAATCTGAGTTTGAAGGTCTTATGAATAAGATAATTGGAATTTTTGAATCCCTTTTACTATTATTTGTTATCACTAGATTAAAAACCCCACTCCATTGAAAGTCGCTACTTTCTAGACCCAATTCTTTAACGGAAGCCTTCTCCTTAGTGTAAGTTTATGAAGCTAGATTTGATAAAAGCCAAACTGAACATCAACACCTAGCCAAATGGCCGAATAAATCGACCATAAATTGCATGATACCTAAACCACCCTTTATTTCAAATCATATACCTACGTGGACTACTACTACGGTTTCTCATATCTTGTTACCAATGTTAAACACTCAAGTCAACAACAAACTAACTTTTTCCATACATACTTTATTGATAAAGCGATTAGCCCTTACTAAGATACGGGAGGAAAGAGAAAATTAATTGTGTTATAATTTTGACAAAAAATGAGATATTAACCATAGATGCAAGAGTAAACTCTTAATGTTAATAGACATTAATGATGGAGAAGAGGAAAACTATGAGAAGGAATCAAGTCCATTTGATGAGGAAATAGAAGAAGCATTACTAACAGAAGATATATCAAGCCTCAAAGCCTTGTTAGGGTGAGGGAATCCATGCTGGCTGTGGTAAGGAGTAAGATAAGTCATCACATATTTCAGGTTTTGATTAACAACTAAAGTACCACTAATTTTATGAAGCCAAATTTGGTCAAAAAATTAGAAATCTTTGCCAAACCCATTACACCCTTCAGGGTATATATTGGGACTAAAGATTCTCTAGAATGTAAATTTTGTTGTTCGCAAGTGGCTATACTATGCAGGGTAATACATTCATCTTTGATCTTTATATTTTGCCTATACATGGATCTAAGGTGGTATTAGAAGTACAGTGGCTACAAAGGTTAGGAATAGTTGCTCATGATTATGCTACATTGTCAATGAAATTCTAATGACAAGGTCGTAGGATGTAACAACACGGGAAAAACAAACTAGTCACCTTGTAAACTCCCTTTTAATCAACTACAAGCCTTAATGATGCACAATAAGGTACAAAACTATTTGAATTATATCATTTGAATCATCCTGCATGGATTATTGGAGCAATCTGCTTGAATAAATATGTCAAGGTGTTTTCCAAATTATCTACTAAGATTCACCAATTACTCAAAAAGTTTGTTGATCTCTTTAAAGCACTAGATGGATTACCACTTCATCGAATATTTGACCATAAAATCCACTTGTTGCCAAACACAAAACCCGTGAATGTTTAACTTTATCTATTGCTATTTCAGCGATGAACCTAAAAGCATTGCTATTTTCCTCCAAGATAACCATTTTAGCTACAAATTTTTTTTGTTGCTAAAACTAAATTTTTTTTAATGAATGAAAAATCAATATAAAAATTTTAATATGCTTAAATTTTAAAAAATTAAAAAAACAAATTGTTAACACTTACATGAAAATTAATAGTTATTCATTTAAAATTTTGAATTTAAATAGTTATAAAATTATTTATTAATAATAAAATATTAATGCAATATTAAATAAAAGTCATTAAAAACTCTGAGTTTTACTCTTTCATCAATTAACCTTAACTTTTAAATTGAAGATCTTTTAATTACAATGAAGTTTAATTTGAATTTTTTTTTTACAAATATAAAAAAATTAAAGCTACATCTAAAAAGAATTCAAATTTTTTTAGTATTGAAATATTTTTCAAAAAAAATTATACAAACAAAAATTTTAAAATTCATAAGAAATAACTAGTTAATCAGTAATTATTTAAATTTGAGAGATAAATTAAAGTAAAATAAAGTATAAAATCTATTCGAGTAAACTTTTAGACATTTTACAATGAAAATATTATTATTTTTTTACAGTTGATTGAATTCAAGTCTAATTTAAACAAAATTAATAGATTAATGTTTTTTTGAATAGGTTTTGAAAGTTAGAATTTGATTGGAGATAAAAAAAAATCAAAATCAAAATTTTAAATGACCTTTATCATATAATATTTTGCACATGGGTTGTCTTTTAAAAATAATTAATTACTAAAATTATTTTTAAAATAATAAAAAATAATAAATCATTCTTTCTTTAATGAAAAATTGATACTTTTTAATGAATAAAAACTAAAATATAAATTAAAAAACAAATATTATAAAAAAGAAAAAAAATTATTAAATTAAATTTTTTGCTTTTTTAAAAAAATCAATAATTAGATTAATTATAATAATAATAATAAATATTTAAAATTTATTTAAAAAATATTAAAGTAGTTAGATTTTTAACCAAAAACTTTAACAAAAGAATCAATTTTTTTTTTTTGGCTTAGGTGATGGATTTCGATCAACAAAAAACAGTTTTTATTTTTATAATTTTTATAACTTTTTTATCTATTTTTTTATTATTGAAATAAATGATGGTTTTAATTATAATTATAATCTAAAATTTATTTTAACCAGATGTATATTTTGTTGTAGCCTATTTAACAGAAAAATAACACCATCCTCGATTCGATATGACGATAAACTTGTTGATTAGAGGAAGAACATTAAAAAGTTCTATAGGAAATATTGAATTGGAGCACTCAAGAGTTGAACAACATCCTTGCTTTCGTGGTTCCAAACATGATGATAATAGTTAGAGCAAAAATTTATCATTTTATTTAATTTTTTAAAAAAATTATTTTATATAGACATCTATAACCATCAATGAAAAAATAAAATATCAATGTATACAGGCTACATAAATACTTTAAAAAAACATTAAGATTTTTCACCATTAAAGATTGAGAGGAGGAAAATAGCAATGCAGAGATCATGCAGCCAAAGTAACTTCTCGTCATCAGATTAACTATAGGACTTTAATAAGTGGCATTATTAGCTAATATTATATATGATATTAATTCAACAATTATAATAATGTGAAGTAATCGTCTTCAAATTAAGTGGCTCAAAGACAACATTGGTCCCCTCAAATTATATGCTTCATGAATACAACTTACTATAAATGCATTTGGAAATTTCAACCAAGATTAGCTAACCGGCTCTACGTCACTTCACTACTAAACTGTTTGCCAAGCGATAAACATTGACCAATGATCTCTAATTTGCGGCAATTTTTAACTATTCTAGGTTCATATCTACCTCCATTTAAAGAAATTGGGTCTATCTCCTTGCACTAAATTAATTAATCCCTTGCTTTAAATGGGCTTAGTTATAAATATTAACATAATTGCTAGCTAGCTACCAAGCATTAAAAGTTTGTCTTTATTTCATAAATTTAATTTTAATTGTTGTTTATACTAATGTAATTAATTATGCCGACGGTCCAATGTCCTTAGCTAGCTTTGCGTCCTAGAAAGAAACAACATAATGCAATTTTATTCACTAAATGATCAATCTGTGGTCCATGAACCATTAACCATGCACCGTAATATATAATAATGTCCAGGATGTTCGGAGTTTGCTCATTGATACAAATATTAAGCTCTTGTTTAACATTAATTAACATTTATGTTAAGAAGTCTCTAGGTTCCATTTATGTTGATGAACAACATTTTCGTGAACTTCTCAAAAAACAGTAAATATAATAAATTGAAAATCCAATTGAAAGCAATTTTGATTCTACGAAAACAACGCTACTACAAATATAGCTTCAAAAATAAATTTTAACAATAATTTTTTAAATATTGTTTATGTTTATATCATTGAAAAAGATATTTAACGTTAATTCATTAAAAACTGTCATTAAAGATCGATTTTTAATGATAATTAATAATTACTAACAAACAATCTGTTTAGAAAGAAAGATTATCCCATTCCTCTTCAAAGAAACATTTTCTTGATGAGCAACATTAATGATATTTTAAAGATTCTAGATATTTTGAAGAGTACTTTTAACTACTTCTTGTGCTCTTAAACAAAGTATACAAGGAAAAAGATTGCGCCTTTTTGAATTTTTCCTGTAATTTAGAGCACCGCTAGAATGTCTTTTGAGGGTACTTGATAGAACACTGTGTACAGTATGCATGCCATTAACAGAAAGCATTAAGAATAGTAAACTTTAATTTCTTTCATATTTTAAATTTAAAAGGGCTTTTTGATGGAAAAATGCAGCAAAAGTTAGAGAGAAAAGAAGACTTAATCAGTTTATAAAACATAATGGTCCCAATGCTTGCTAGTCATTATTTAGTATTTTAGGCCTATACTTATCCCTTAATCGAAAGAAAACAAAACGTGACTATAATTGGAGACTAAAAAAATCAACCCATATCTGTTAAAAAAAATTGGTAAGAAATAATGTGATCCATGTTATATATCAAAGTTAAATTAATCACATGTTAATTAACAGCTCTTCTATGTGGTTATATGTTCATTAATTTGACTCTCGTGCTCTATGTTATGCTCCTAATTTGCACATCTAATGAAATCAATTTGAAGTTTTAATTACAAAATAAAATTTATTAGTCAAAATAGAAGAAGTGTAAGATAAAGATTTTTTGTCCATTTGAATTTGTGTTGAGCTTTTTAATAAAAAATTAAAATAAATATTTAGTAAATTATAATTTTAATATAATCAAAAATTCAATATACCTCAAATCAACCGAAGATTTTGATCAAACATAATATATGTATATATATATATATATATATATATATATATATATATCGTTCATAGTTTCTAAATCTTTTATCTGCCGAGTACCCTCTAATCAGGAAAGCATAACCATGCATATAGCCAAATATGTGAACAAGTTCTAAGCTTGGGAAGCCAAGACGCTGCTATTAACCAAACTTGCAAGTCTAAAGTGATTGGAGCTAATCGTAAGCCAACCTCATGTTAGCGATCATCAATTTGTTCATTAGCTCGCTAAGTGATTGGCAGAAATTTTATTAATTATTCGAAGTCATGAATCTTGTCTTGATTTTCTTTACAACTAGAAGGAAACAAACAAGAAAACAATCATATTTAAATCTCATAACCTATAGAAAACAAGCATTGTTAATTTGATGCGTATTCACGTAGGCGAGGGAGAGGGAACAGCTCCATTAACAATGCCAAGGGTCACCATCTAAATTGGTCCCTCTATCAAAACCAACCAATTTGCAAGATTTATAAACATTTTAGCCTAAGATATCATAATATAAAAATCGTAGTGCATATTATAAAAGAGTAATAGAATATGATAGTCTATATGACTATGTATATACTCTACATTTTTGTATAGGATACATGAGGATATGTATGGTACTGTGATTGTGGATCATCAACCCACACTTGGTATTTTTTTAAAAGAAAAAAAGAAACTTTTTCAAAGGTTAGGTTAGATACTATTCCAAGGTCATAAGCTCTTTTTAATCATATCCATGACACGACAGAATTACACCCAACATTGTTTAATCTTGGTTTTTAATTCAATGTATATGAACATTAAATATTTTCCGGCAAATATGAGTCTTCTCTCTGACAACCCAACACATCCATTAATTAGTGGTTTATATATAACTCTCTTGATCGATATTGATATCTCCTCTTCTGTTTGAATTTTCAAGATTTTTCCTTCATTTTCTTTTAGTTTTCCTTAGAGCAAACAAGGAGGCAACTCCCAATTGTAAAACCAAATGAATAAGAAAGAAAGATTCCATATACCCAGAAAAGTTTTGCCTGAATGAACATTATATATCCAGTACAAGCTGTTCATGAATATCAGTTTCAAAAACAACTAAGCATGTTTGCTGCCCCTAGCTAGAAGCTGATGCTTTGTCTATTCTGAAAGATGTACGTGCCACCAAAGAGCAAGTTCATTGGTATACCTTTGTTGATCCATTAACAGCAAGTACTGATTGGCTGGCCAGAAATTTGCCTAAAAGAGAAAAATGGATTACCAATTGCAGTGAATCCATGATTGGAGAAAAGGATGGTAAGTACCCTTATGAACAATGATGGCCAGAAAAAAGTAATGCATAGCCAATAACCTGTTGCCATATCGACAGAAGCATGGTTTGCTGTAGTAGGAGGAGCAGCCACTGCTCAGACTTGGACTGTTTTTCCAATTTGCATATAATTTTATAATGGACCCCTCTCCCACTTGCACCACGCACCAGATTAAACAAATCTGCAAGAATATAAGATATACCCTTCTTGTCAGCCCAACAAACACTAAAGTTTAGCCCTTCAAACACGCCCATGTTTCCTTCTCTCTCTTCTCAATTTTCTCTATGTTCGGTTTTTGGTTAGAAGAGAAGAAGGATAGAGCTTATAAATATGTCTGAAGTAATTTAGAAATGGATGCATCATCAGCACGTCACTGTTAAAGAGCTCCTTCCCTCCCAACTTGCAGAGGTCTCTCTCTTCTACTACTCAGCATGATCTCTGCCATTTCCTTTTGTCTGTTTTGGCATTCTTTGTGTACCCTCTTCTCCTCTTATTCTCTTCTTCATCTTCAACTATATTGTCCCTCTCCCTCTTCTTCCCTCCCTCTGTCACCATGCCAGGAAACCAGGGACAAGTGAGCTTTTTCTTCTTCTTCTTCTTCTTCTTCTTCTTCTTCTTCCTTCTCCTTTCTCTCTCTGTCTCTCTCATGACATTTTACAGTTCTGACTGCTATCTCCTTAACGATTTTCCTTGAAGATAATGTTTGTGTTGAAACCTTGTGGTGTTTATTGTTTTCAGGTCATGTGGCCTAGACTGGTGGCTAACAAGATCCTCAGAAAGAGATTGGGAAGCAATAACTTTGTTGCTGATTTTCCAAGCAACGAAGAAAGTTTGCTAGAAGTTTCAACACTAGATCCACCATCTTCGAGCCCCAGGACCATCTTCATTAATCATCGAAAGGAGAAACACAACTACAAGTAAGCAATACCCAATTAATTCATTAATGTTATTCTCTCTTCAAACACATTATTTTTCTCTTCAATTGCATAAGCACCAAGGTTTATCAGTTCTTCTAGTTTATGGTTTTCTTTTCTTTGTTTCTTTTTCTTTCCTAAAGGGTTTTTGTTAGTACGTGGAACGTGGGTGGAATTGCACCAAATGAAGATCTGGATATGGAGAATTTGCTGGATACTGGCAGCACCTCCTGCGACATCTATGTTATTGGGTAAATGCAAAACTCGTAGTAGGTCAAAAATTATTCCAATTAGGTCTAATATACACAACGTAACTCAAACAGTAAATATGCACCATTATTAATTTTAAGTGGGTGTTCATAACTCATGTTTCATCAGGTTCCAAGAAATCGTGCCTCTTAGAGCATCCAATGTTTTAGGATCTGAGAACAGTAAGGTCTCCATGAAATGGAATTCCTTGATTAGAGAAGCTTTGAACAAGAAAATGCACTTCGGTGAAAAGAAACGCAATGATAAACCAGTTAGCGAGAATAATATGGAAGATTTTTCTTCTATTAAACTGGGAAATTCCACTGAAAGCAGTGAGATTCCTCAGGACTTCCGGTGCATCATAAGCAAGCAGATGGTTGGAATCTTGATATCTGTCTGGGTTCGAAGTGATCTTCGACCCTATATCCGTCATCCCAGTGTCTCATGTATCGGCTGTGGCATTATGGGCTGTCTAGGCAACAAGGTAATGTTCACAATTTACTTCATTAATTTACCTATGTTAGGATCGAGAATACACTTGCTAACTGAATGTAATATAAGTTCAGATACATTCTAATTTCAGGAAGTATTGTTTCTACAGTGGTGATTACGATCATAATACAACCTTGTGAGGCTATGAATTTCTGAATCAATAATTTTGAGCATCAACAACTTAGTCTCATGGAACTTTTTTATAACCTGAGGTTTTCAGTTTTGTTCATTGTTGACATTATAGATTGGCAACATGAAAAAGGCATAGGCAACTATGCATAAAATGAATGTCTTCTTGAAATTTAACCTTATTTTTGTTTTCCTCTCTCCAAACATCTGGTTTGCAGGGTTCGGTCTCAGTTAGGTTTCAGTTACATGAAACAAGCTTCTGCTTTGTTTGCAGTCATCTAGCTTCCGGGGGTAGAGAAGGCGATGAGAAACACAGAAACGCCAACGTCTCTGAAATTTTGTCACGATCAAGCTTCCCTAGAGGCCGTTTGCTTGATTTGCCACGAAAGATTCTTGATCATGAGTATGTCAAATTTTAATCAAGAGACTCCAAGCTAGCTACCTCGTTTTGCATGCATGTATCTTTATAATGAAAATTCCTCAATTTCACTAAAGATTTAGGGAAAATAAGACATGAATTAACCAATAAATTAAAACCCTGAAAGTCATTATCGTTAAGGTTGTCCCGATTCACTTGAGCTTCTGAAAATATACATTAGATATCTTGGGTAGTCGGTGAAGTAATTTTAATATATACCATTAGCTTAGTTAACTGATTAAGTGTATCAACCACCAGAATGGGATGATTACTATATTGCTTAAACCGTCTTCTGCTTTAAAAAATCCATTTCTTCAACCTAGTTGACTTCTTAATCAAATCAAATAAAACTACTTTAAGCCCATGACAAGTAATTAGTTGAATTAATTTCATTAAATCTCGGTGACATTAGGTAATTTATGTCTTTTTTAGTGCAGTCGGGTGATTCTACTCGGAGATTTGAATTATAGAATTTCCCTAGAAGAAACAACAACCCGGCGATTGGTGGATAGAGGAGAATGGCATACCTTACTAGAAAATGATCAGGTATACCTAAACAACCAATTAATTTTCTTCCAAATTGTTTTCTATTTGTTAATTTACTTCTCTAATTCTAAAGTTAATTGACACTTAACTTTTCCTGGAAATGAAGCTAAGGATGGAGCTCACGAACGGCCAATTATTCGAACGTTGGCATGAAGGAGCTATCAATTTCGCACCAACTTACAAATATTGTCCCAACTCTGACGTATATTTCGGATGTCCACAAGGCAAGAAAAGTGAAAAGAAGCGTGCTCCAGCATGGTAACATATGCCACATGATTTATATAATTTTCATTATTTGAGCTCAAATCAAGAATTCCAGTCACGTATTCTTATCTTACAACATCATGTTTAAGTCATGTTAGATTTTAATGTTGATCACCCTCTCACGAGAAATTAAATGCGTCTATTCAGGTGTGACAGGATAATTTGGCATGGGAAGGGATTAAAGCAACATTTATACACTAGAGGTGAATCAAAGTTGTCTGATCACAGACCTGTCAAGGCAATATTTAGTGCAGAAGTAGCAATTTCTCATACACTTAAAGGATTTCAAAGCTTCTTTTTATCGGACAGGTTGGAACGAGTGACAAACCAGTTTGAGATATCCTCAGCTGATGATTTTCTGTACAAAGGTAGATCAAGCTTCCATATTTAAGGAGCCTTAATCTGTCGTAATTAAAAATCGTGTGATGTGAATTTTTATGTGTAAAAACAAGAAGAGAAGAACAAAACGCAAACGTTTTATGTATCTTCCGTCCAAGTTGAGCTTTATTTGATAAGAGTGTACAGTAATGTTAGTTTTCTATTCTCCAATCTTCATATTTGTTTAATAATTTTTAAAAAAATCAATAAAAATTACGTCAGTAAAAATTATGATCCCAATTAATTATGGTTCTAATTCATCCGGTGTTCTATAAGGGTATTTCTTGCTAACCACGTCAAAGGCATCTCAAGCTATGAATTAATTATTTTTTCAACTTTCCAATGATTAGCGCAGCCTAATCAAGAATCATGATCAATCAGTAGAATATTCAAGTGCAAGATCTAGAAACAAAAAATTGATGATCATGTCCAATATGGAAAAAGCTATATAATAGACAATAATGGAGTTGTTTGGATAGACCAATATTATAAGTTAGGGCATCTTATTTATTTCATCATCTGAAATGCTTCCTCAGGGGATCATCAACATCTATTTCTCAATTTAAAATATAATGGCGCATTTAACGTTATATCATTTTAATTCATTTAAGATATGATTTGATAATTGCAAGTGGTTCTATATTGACATTGTGGGTGTCCGTTTGGTCCATATAAATTCTAGTTGTATGGTTGTTGCCCACATAAAATAAGCAGACTAATGCTATAAATAAATTAAATTGCAAACAGATCGAACCTGTACCATATGTACCTGAAACCCCTGATAAATTATTTTTTGTCCTCCAAGTATATATTATACTGAAGCTTGATCTTTCATAATCATAATGAATTTACGTTGAACAAAATTATTTCTTCCAATTTTAGGATAATATTAAAAAGAAATTAAATAAACAATTTATGCAACCACCAAAGAGCTTAGCATCATAACAAAGGAACACCATATGAATATCACTTTTCCTTCTACAAAAAAAATGCCTTTATACCCTATAATTTTATGTTGGGGTCGACTCCGAGCTTGTGCATGGAGTGAGGTCGAGGCCTTACCTCATTCAGGCACATGGACAAAACACTTAAGAGGTCCTCATTCTTCTTCGTGAGGAATCTCTCCTTGTCAGGTGGCAAAATGGATTTACTCACAAACTCATAAACTTTTGTTGAAGAATCCAAGCGATGGTCCACTCCAATATTCCGGTCTGGAACAAAGCGATCTTCCTTGCAAACTGGAGGCATGAGAGCCATTGGCTTGGCCAAAGCATCAATGGTGCCTCGATCTTGTGATTGGCTCGAGGCTTGATCAGTCATAAAAGCAGTTTTTAGTGGAGCCAGTTGAAGCCGGGTTGGAGATGCAGAAGGTTTCGTTTGTTTGGCCGATGGAGGAGCCAACGTCGGGGTCGAGACAGCTCTCTTTTATTGCTGCTGTCTTATTTGTCTAGACCTTGATCCGATGTTGGTCGAGATTGGCTGCGTTCGGTGGATTAGGGCGTGACCCAAGGCAAGTTCTATGGATCCCTAAAGCTCTTTTTGCGGGGTCATTTGGGGTTAACAAACTAATAAATTAAATTATTATTTAAAAATTAAATAAAATAATAATGTAGATGAACCAAATTCCCATATTACTAAAAAATGATAATTAATATTTAATTATTCAAGATTTTAAAAAATATTATTTAGAAAATTAACAATTAAAAAATTACAAAAAAATGACTTTTTTCACTTTCTAAAAAAATTGTTAAGATTCTTGGAAAAAAAATTAAAATAAAATGTGTGTTGCGTGATAAGTAAGTGAATGACTTTTTTTTAATAAAATATCTATATTATGGGTATATTATCTTTTTTTTGTAAAAATTTAAATTTTTTTTATTTTGTTTATTTACATCATAAATTTATTTGGATAAGGTTATTTTTGTGTATAATTTATTAATTATCCATTTAAATTACTTTCAAGCTGAAAAGTAAAATATACGTATATTAAAAATTAATGGTTGATTAATTTTACTATTTATTTTTTGGTGTTTTTCTAAGTAAGATAACTGATCAAAAAGTGCACAAAATTTAGTTGAAAGCTACTTATATATATATATATATATATATATATGTATATGTATATATCAATGTGATGGTTTTGTTGGTTTATGCGTATATGGGTGTCTTTATGGAATAGATGGATTTACTATATGATTTACGTTAATTTACTAATATGTTAGTTTGTAAGTTTGATAAATTTGGTGCATTAAATAAAAATTTGATGTACATTTTGATTTTGGTTTATTTATATTAATTGTAATTAACAAATTTTTATTTTTATATTTTTATTTAAAAAATATTATTTTTTAATTATATAATTATTATTTTATAATTACTAAATTATTATTTATGAGTCAATATTATTTTTATTTTAATTATAATATATTTTTAATATTTTTAAAAAATTATTATTTTATTAAGTTTTTCTTCACAGTTTTACAATCGTAAAGAAAGTCTTTATTGAACTGTGAAGAAAATGGATCCTTTTTTTTTTTTTTGACACCCTTATTCTTCATACTTTTAAAACCGTAAAAGAAAGTTTTTTTTTTAACCATAAAAAAAAATCTTATTTTCTTGTAGTGACAAAAAATAGTTAGATTTATTTTCTTATAAATTAAAACAAGTAAAACAAAAAAGTAAGGGTTTTCACAATTAAAAATACATAAAATAAAATTAATTAAAAATTAATAATAACAAGATCTAGTTGAAAAAAAATCAATATAACAGAGCATCCCATCAAAAGAATAATTTCAATGTTAGTTTATGAATTGTTTATTTATACAAAAATAAAAATTTATTAATCTTTATCTAACAATTCATCTCTTTTTACCTTTTCGATAACTAGGATGTAATTTTTGATTATTTTTTATCAGTAAATAACCTTAGATATAATCTTATGATTAATTTACGAACAGTATCAAAAATTAGAGAGATCACCAATCTTAACCAACTAACAAACAATAAGTTTATATTTAAACCGGATAATATATCTTCAAAATATAAATTGAAAACCATCTTTGTAATCAATTATATTGTCTATCACTAATATTATCACACTAACAATTATGAATTTAAAATTTTAATTAATAACTTATTATCTTGATGATCGAACAAATTGTCATTTTTGTTGCAATCAATCAAAATAATCATTTTTAATAAGTGTAGAAGATATATAAGTAATTAAAAAAAATAAAAAACTAATAAAATTAGTTAGATCTCACAATTTTTGAAGAACCAAATTCTTATTTATCTTTTAACTAAAAAATATTTAGCCCTAAGAAAATAAAAGGATAAAAAAATAAAATGTGAATACTCTCTTTGTAGGAAAACACTTTCTCTTTATATAATAATTCTTAAATATAATATTCTATTTTAATTGAGACTCCTAAAGATAAGATGGGGTGAAAAACAAAAATCTCTACAACCACTTTTTTTCATAAGAGAAAGTTGTGCTTCAAGAAAAAATCTCATTGTACAATTAGACATGCCCATGCTTTATCCAAAGAAGGAGAAACTTGTTGCAACCATGATAGTTTAAGCTATATTTTTTGTCACAGTTATAACATAATCTTTTCTCTCGTTTTTCTTGTAACTCAACAGAAGTAAGGCAACGAATGGGTAAAGTTGGCATGGACAAAATGGGTGATAATGAGGGTTATTTTGGAGGTTAGAGAAGAACAATAAGAATCAAGTTGTTAGTGGCTAATTTAAGGGAATTATGGTGTAAAAGGGCACAGGTTTGCTAAAGAATTGATTAAAAAGTGTTGGGGTCAAAGAAAGGATCAATCTTAGCTAAGGATGATTACTTGACTTGGCTTTATTAATTTGAGTCTCGTAAGATCATACAAGAGAAACCTTTCATCATGGAGGTGGCACATGAGAAGACCAACTCCCAACGAATATCAAAGCGTAACCCAATAATGAAAAAACTAATCAATAATGGTTTAGAAATTCTAGTGACCTTATTCATCAAATCCTCAAAAATCGATTGAAATTCCACAACAATGTTAATTTGAGTTAATTTTCAAAGATTACCTTGATGGTCCTCATATATAGATGCACTAAATCAATGCTTTAAATAGTAAGAAACTGTTCCAAGTAGTTAACAAATTGTTAGCCCTCTTTCTTTCTCTCTCATATTAACATAGCAAAGTATGGTTCTATTGAGCATGATCCCTACGTTTTTAAATTACCAAAAGCTCTTAGCTACTCAGCTATACTATAATAAAGGCTAAGGGGTATTACTTGACTGAAAGAGTACTTATATTATGGCGCGAATCCCGAGCTTTCGAATCGGTCTTTATTAAAGCTCATCATTTTGCTTTTTTTTATTAGTTTTTCGTTTTCTCCTCCTTTATTTAACTTCCTAACATTCGTCTTTTCGTTCGTTATATAGTGACAATAGCCCCTTCATCCGTTTGGCTGCTTTCCCGTCGCGTCAGCGTTTTCCTAGTGCACAGTAGGGGAAAGTCAGGGCCAGATGAGCAGCTTCTAATGAATACCAAGTTGCAACTTAGCCTTCCATGTGAAATGACAGAATTTGAAGGCGTAAGTGATTCAAAATACCATGGAAATTAAAAAAACACGTTGATGTGGAACACTTGTCTGTATGGGTCAAAATCATCAAATTTTGAAACCTCTAGTTTTATAGAACGAAATATCATAAAAAGGCTAGAGCTCTCAGAATTCTTTCAAAAAGTGTTTAGTAAAAAGGCCTAAAAAACGAATTAAAAATTCAAGGACACTAAAAATCTAAAAACATAGATCCCTAAAACTAGCATACATCGAGTCATCAATTATTGCAATATCTAATGGATAAAGATTCAAATTGAACTTGCAATGCTTTTACAACTGCTAACACATCCAAATCTGCCATGAAAAACTCTCAATGAAAGCACCAATGATATGCAACTCTTACAACAAAAGTAAGATCAACATACTCTTCGAACGAGTATCAACTCCAAAAACTATAAAAAAATATAAATAAATGAAAAAAATTGAGAAAAAGACTATCAACCACATCTTGATTTCATTGAATAACCCATGCAATATTCATATTTACCTATTAAGAATATAGGCTCCAATCAACCACCATGTGTTGTTAAGAAATGGGCTTAGGTTTATAAAACAAACTCAAGCCCATGACAAGGAATCCACACTATGACAAGGCCCAATTACACTGGAAGAACACAATGCACTTGATACAAGCCCAACAAATAAAGATGTCACTTGATTACTTTGAGAATTGTAAATACAAAGTCAAGTGAATGTTATACATAGTTTAAGACACTTGTAGTCTTTACACTACATATAAATACATCACAAATGGCCTTAAAAAAAGACTAAACAGCCACCATCTTTTCCAAGAAAAGAAAAACTTACTAGCTTATACACTTGGATATTCTATCTTGGTATTAGAGCCACTAAGATCTACTGCAATGGCTTCACATAGTGATTTTAACACCAGCAACAACGTCAATGTCAATCAAAGCTCCAAAAATCTCTTTCCCTTTTGTGCATCACTAAACTTTCAGTTCAATTTTAAGCTAGACAAAAAGAACTACGTAATATGAGAAAACCAAGTGTTAGCATTAGCCGAAGGTCACAAGATAAAAAGTTTCCTACTGGGCATAAAATGTTGTCCACCAACAATCATTTAATCCATAAATGAAGAAGAAAAAACAAAGGAAGAAAAAAATTTAGCATTTTATGATTAAATCTAGCAAGACCAACTCTTGGCAAGCTGGTTAATGTCCATAATATCTTTAGACATACTCAATCATATCAAAACAACCACCACTATATATGGAATGTGGTTAGTATTAAAAGACTATTTGGAACCCAAATGAGGTCCAAATCCATGCAGCTGAAGTCTATACTCTCCTCTACAAAGAAAGGATCAGCATCAGTCATAGCTTATTACAATCAACTTAATAGCATAGTTGACAGCTTAGCAATGACAAGTAACCCAGTATCATACCTAAAATTCATTACTACACCACTTATTGGCATAGAAAAGACTACGATGCATTGTTTACCAATGTTTAGTATAGATTAGATAAGTTATCCTTACAAGAAATCCTAACTTTACTGCTAAGTCATGAACAAAGGATTGAATAATACAATCAAGAATCATTGAGCAATATTCATCCCATGGCCAACATAGCAATTAACAAGAATAAAAAGAATGGTACCTCATGGAGGAATAACAATATCTTTGACTGTGATTGAACCAAAGGAAAAGGAAATGGTCATGAAAGAGGAAGAAAAAGAGATAACGCCAAGCTAACTTGTCAAATCTCACTAAATAAACCATAAGCCTATGATTGTTAGTACAAATTTGAAGAATCTTTTCAAACTTCTAATCATAATCTCAATAATGCAAATTAGGTGAATCAAAATGCTTACCTTGCTGCCATTGAATCCATTACTAGCTCAGATTGGTATACAAACAATGGAGCCTCAAACTATGTTACTGCAGAGTTGGATAATCCCTACATTAGATCTGATTGCACTAACAAACAGAAGCTGGTCATTGGTAATAGTAAAGACCTTAGCATTTCTCACATAGGTCGTGAAACTTTACCCACTTACTTACTCAATGTCAATTTGCTTCTCAAAAATATTCTGCCAGCACCTGCAATCTTAAAAAAAATTATCAGTATTTCTCAACTTATATTTGATAACAAAGTCTTTATTGTTTTTGATGGCTCTCATTGCTTTATGAAAGATTAGGTAACTAAGAAAACATTGTTGAATTATTAAGCTGAGGATGGCCTTTACCTACTACTTCCACTATTGTCACTACCACCATCAGCAACTCTTCTAAAAATAGCTCAAAAATCAAAAAGATGGTCCATTATCCTATCAACTCTAGGTTATGTCAAGGTAATTCACTCTCATTTATTTTTCTAATTCTATGTCAGTAAATGTAGACTTATGACATAAGCATCTTGGTCACCCATCAAACTTAGTTCTTAGGACTCTTAAAAAATTTTATGTCACTTTTTCTAAAGTTAATACAAGCTTTTCTTTTTATTCAGCATATATTATTGGCAAAAGCCACATTCTACTATTTCATCTCTCAGAAATTAAGACTGGTGCACCTTTGGAACTAGTTTATACAGATCTTTAAGGTCTATCTCATGTATCATTTAAAGAACGCTTTAAATACAACATCCATTTTATACATGACTTCTCTAGGTATACATAGATATACCTTCTTAAAGACAAACTATATGCCCACTTCTATATACTTCAAGAAACAAATTGAAAACATCCCAGACACTAGAATTAAAACCATTCAAAGTAATTAGGAGGAAGAGTATTGATCTCTCTTACCATTTCTCCATTAAGTGAGCATAGCAATTAGACATCCATACCCACACACCCATCAAAAAAATGGAAAAGTTAAAAAAAATGCAAATATACACTGAGTTAGGAGTCACACTACTTGATTAGGCATTATTACCTTTATATTTTTGGTAGGAACCATTCTGGACAGCTGTGTACCTCATTAATGGACTAACTACTCCTACTCTTTCTAGTAAATCCCCTTTAGAGGTACTTTTTAACCAAAAACCTAACTATAATTTTCTTTGGAAAAAACATTTAGTTACTCTTATTACCCATATCTTCGAACTTATAACCAACATAAAATAAAGCTCATATTAATCAAATGTTTATTCCTCAAATAGTCCTTCTCATAAAGGATATAAATGCTTACATCCTTTTAGATGGTTTTACATCACTAAGAATGTTACCTTTAATGAGTTAGAATTTCCATTTCACACCCTGTTTTCCAAACACCTTCCTTTTTCTCCCACTTCATCTTTTTTTTTGAAATTTGTTTCTATTTAATCATGCTTCCATCTTGAACTTAATAGAGACAATGATAATAGTGGTGTTTAGCGACAATTTCTTTGTGTGATTCCTTTAGTAACAACACCTCACTCTCCCACAACCCATACTGCATTACCTACTTATTCACCCACTCTCATTCATCTTCTTTTCAATCTTAAAAACACCCCACCTTATCTATCATTTCCTCATCCTCTTCACCTCCACACTCTACCATTATACCACCGACCACTAATTTTCCTATAGATCATCCTATGTTATATAAGCCAAAGCACGGATTTTTAAACCAAAAATCTTTCTTACCTTTGTTATAACTCCATAGCCTCTACCCAACTCCATCATTGCTGCCCTTGCCAATCCAATATGAAAAACATCCATGCAGGCTGAATTCCAAGTCCTCCCACAAAACAAAACATGAGAGTTTGTGCATTCTTTACCAAACCAAAAGGCAATTAATAACAAATGAATCTTCAAAGTTAAATATCATTCTAATGACATATTAGGGAGACATAAGGTCAGACCAATTGCAAAGAGATTTCAGCAATTATCAGGCATTGACTTTGCTCAAACTTTCATCCCTATCATCAAGCCATGTACCATTCAAATTTTACTCTTGGAAATAATCTCCAAAGGCTGGGATGTCCAACAATTGGATATGCATAATCCTTTCTCAATGGTTATCTTCAAGAAATAGTGTACATGACTTAATCTACTAGGTTCATTAATCTTCTTCACCCTCATTATGTGTGCAAACTTCACAAAGCGCTCTATGGCCTCAAGCAAGCACCTTAAGCCTAGTTTAATTGCACCAAAAGTCATTTATCTAATTGTGGTTTCCTAAATTCTAAGGTAAACAGCTTTCTCTTCTTTTTCCTCTCAAGTGACCACTACATTTATGTCCTCTTATATTTTGATATTCTAGTTACTACTAACAACCCTAAACTTATTCAGCAATTCATCTCACAACTAAATCATAAGTATGCTCTCATAAACCTTGGCTCTTTATATTACTTCTTAGGCATCTAAGTCTATCATTTTCCTCAAGGTCTATTTCTCACTTAGTTTAAATACGTTTAAAACCTTCTAGAGTCTCATAACCTTTATCTCTCAAAGCGTTGCTCTACTTCAATCTTCATTGGCTCTCATCTCTCCTTACATTTTAGTTTTCCACTATCTAATTACTTAACTCAATACTGTCAACTGCTTGGTTCCTTATAGTATCTCACTTTGACCCATCTTGACATCTCTTTTGCTCTAAACAAACTAAGCCAATTCTTACACTCCCCAACTACCACCCACTAGCAAGCATGTAAACACTTACTCGGATACCTTCGAGGGACCACCAATTTTAGCCTCTTTTTTTTTCAATCCACCTTTACTTTCTAACTCATTGCCTTCTACGATGCCAACTGGGCTCGTTGCCCTAATGATTGACGATCGATCAATAGACATTGTATCTATCTTATTATCAACTTAATTTCATTGAGCTCAAAGAAACAAATGGTAGTTGCTAGATCTAGCATAGAATTAGAATACCGAGCCCAACTCATGCTATCATAAAGCTAACTTGGGTCAAATCTCTAATCCATGAAATTAAAAATCTTACCTAATCATCAAGCGACTCTTTAGTGTAACAATCAAGGTGTTGTTGCCCTCGTCACCAACCCCATGTACTATGCTCAAACAAAACACATCGAAGTCAACATTCACTTTGTCAAGGACCATGTCGCATGCAAGCTCAACGACATCCCATCGTTAGAGGAGATCGTTAATGCTCTAACTAAACCTCTCTCATAGATTCCATGTTATCAATTTTAGTGCACATTTCGAGTCAGAGATTCTTCCCTTAGTTTGAGGAGGAATGTTGGATATGGGCTCGGATCACCCACCATGTTCTGTTAAGAAAATGGGCTAAGGTTTATGAGCCCAACCCAAGCCCATGACAAGGAATCCACATTGTAGGAAAGGCCCAATTATAATGGAAAAACTCAACGCACTTCATGCAAGCCCAACGAATGAAGATGTCACGTGATTGATTATTTTAAGTATTGTAAATACAAAGTCAAAGATAGTTTAATACATAGTATAGAACACTTGTAGTCTTTATTCTACTTATAAATACATTACATAAGGCCTCTAAAAAGACTAAGTAGTAACCATCTTTTTCAAACCAAAAAAAAAAAAAAAACACTAATAACTAATACACTGAGATCTTCTATCTTCACGTATCGAATGGTCTAAACTACTCTAATAAAAAGAAATTATAACAAGAAAAGTAACAAATTTCAATAATAAAATTCTAGCTTGAGTGGTTTTTTTAAATCACATAATTTTTCAACTACATTGGAACACGAGTTAATCCTTTGATAATCTTGAGGTAGACTTGCTTCTTCTTCAATCTTGACTATACAACTCACTTCGGTTGATTCTAAAGTGTCAACTTTGGTGATAAAGATGCCAACTCGAGTGAGTTAAGCAAAGTAAACAGAGTTGTATTAATAAATTTCATAATTTTATAATATTTTTATTTTTTAATTTTTCACGTGCTTAATCAATCAAATCTTTATATTTAAAAAGTGACAAATCAAACTTTGATATATCAATTTGGTATAAATTGAATTTTGTTAAAAAAATTTAAAATTAAAGATATTTAAATTAAAGATTTTATACAATAAATTTTGACTTGAAATTTTTCACGTATGTAAAAACATATTCAAGTTACCATTACAAAAATTTTCAAAATTTTTTGAATACTATATATATAATTTATAATATTAAAAATTTTAACAATTCATAAAAAATAAATTTTACATCAAAAATTATTCAAATTTGAGAAGCGAAAATAAAGTAGAATGAATAATTTATTTGAATTACTTTTAAATTATTTCAACAGTAGAAATACATTTAAATTTTTATAGTCGTTCGAGTTAAAGTCTAGGTTGAACAAAATTGAAAAATAAAGCTTTGATTTATTATTTTTTTAAATATAAAATTTTGATCAATAACATACGATAAACATCAAAATTTTATAAAATATTTATTTTAAAAAAATTATAATAAATTATATATTAAAAATAAAATTACACTTTTTTAAAATACAAAAGTTCTATAAAATTTTTATATTTATCGTATATTACTGGCCATACTTTTATGTTTAAAAAGTGATAAATCGAACTTTTTTATATTAATTTAGTTTAAATTGAACTTTGTTAAAAATTTTAAAATTAAAAATATATAAATTAAAAATCTTTTACAAAATATTCAAATTTCTGTTTCAAAAACTTTCATAATTTTTTGAGTAATTATGTTATTTTTTAAAAAAAAATTATATTATAAATTTTAAAAATATATATTTTGAGTACTTAAAAAATTATAAAATTTTTCTATGATGATAAATTTAATATTTTTTTTACATCAATAAAAAATTTTAAGTTAAAATTTTTTATATAAAATTTTTAATTTAAATATTTTTAATTTTTAATTTTTTTAATAAAATTTAAATTAAATTAAATTAATATATTAAAATTTAATTTATTAACTATTAAATATAAATGTTTGATTGATAATATAAAATAAATATTAAAAAAATTTTAATTTTTTTAATTAAAAAAATCCTATTTCAATGGATTTGGAAAATATATTCTGCCACATTTCTATTTTCACCCGACAAATTGGAACGCTGTCGTTTTGAGCTCTCAGTCTTCGAGCTGCTGTGACTAAGTGCCGATGCCAATCGTAGAAAGCATAAAACAGAAAATGGATAAACGCCAGCCTGCTACTATGACTCATCTTCACTCTGCCTCTCACTGACAAAGGGAAACTGCTTCTCCAACTTCTTCAATTCCTAAATCTAAATCCCCAAGCAGTTCAAATTTCTCTCGAGATATTCGATGGCTTCAATTTCTCTCTTCCGCCACAGGACACCCACTGCTCTCTCCAACTTCCTCCGCCATGTCGCGCCTTTTCATCTCCACTGCCGCAGCCACCTCCCTGTCTATGCAGCCAAACACCGGAACCCCGACAGTGTATCGAGAAAAGCCCAACCCAATAAGAACATCCTTAGAGCTAAACAAATCTTCAAGGAGTACTCCTGCCTGGCCCCGGTCCTCTCGCCGCAGGACAGGCCCTCCCTCTCGGAGTCTGAAGCCATAGGCATGGTGGCTGCCGCTCAGGCCAACTTCATGCGCGTCATTGTCCAGGAGGATGAGCCGTCGACGAGAACCGGAGTGGAGTTGCTGTGCGTGGTGAGGGCAGTGCTAAAGAAGATAAAGAGGAGAGTGCTGGTTGGGGACAGAGTGTTGGTGGGTTCGATTGATTGGGTGGATCGGAGGGGAATGATCGAGAATGTGTTCCAAAGGAGAACGGAGATCCTCGATCCTCCTGTGGCGAATGTTGATCACCTGCTGGTGCTGTTCTCCATGGACCAGCCAAAGATCGAGCCAGTGACGCTCACCAGGTTCCTGGTCGAGGCTGAGTCCACCGGCATCCCCCTCACGCTTGCCTTGAACAAATCGGAGCTTGTTGATGAACAGGTAACAAGTTGTAACTTCCATACTACGATTTTCTTTGCAATTTTTGTTAAAAAAATTTTCCTTTAGAAGTTTGATTCCCTGTATCATTTGGGGACCATTTCTTCAAGCCATGCTTGTTGGTGGATATGAGTGATTGCGAGTGGTCAGGGTACCCGAATTTCTTTTAATACCTAGAATTCACTCAATACAGCTCATTTGGTGTATCAACTCCTTTGTGTATCCATTCTTGTATGGTAAACCCAAGTTTGTAGCCCTCTATAAAATTTAACTGTTGCAAAATGAAATCAAACGGAGGCTCTTCTCCTTATCCCATATGCCCAAATCACTGAGGCAACTCTGTGGAATCAGGTAGCAGAATTGTGGATGCAGAAAACATACTTATTATCCTGGACATACTGATAACAATGTTGTATCAATTGTGATTGAAGATTAAAATGGGATGGAAATGCTACCATGTCTGTTTTGATAACTTAGCTTTTAGCTATCCTTTCCAGCTCTCCTTTTACTAATGATGAATCATTTTGTAGAGGTAAGTTGATGCTAATGGCACCTGCAGCGATAAATATGTGAGTTAGTGCTGTAATTGGTACTTCAATATAAATTTGTTTTGATTCCTGCGAGTATGCAATTTGATTTGCAATCTTGTTTATGCTCATTTCTAGTGGCAGAAGTGCCAGAACTGGTGATTGAATCTATATTTGTGTCCTTCATTTTGCTTTTGCTTATGAGCTCGATGATGTCATTTGTTCTTGCATATGGATGCTATTTGTTATCCTTTTATGTTTATGGGACAATGAATGTAATATGTTTACATTTCCAGTGCTTATAATTCTTATGGTTTTAATGGCATGTGCAGACACTTGTTTCATGGACAGCTAGGTTACGCAGCTGGGGCTATGAACCATTGTTTTGCAGTGTTGAAACAAAAGATGGACTTGATTCCCTTGCCTTTTATTTGAGAGATCAAACTACTGTGATTGTGGGTCCAAGTGGAGTGGGGAAATCTAGCTTAATTAATGCTCTGAGAAGCAACCACTGCTTTTCGGGTACTGTAGAGGGAGATAATTGGTTTGAGCCTGTGGGTTCTGTTTTTATCTTATCTAATTTCACCTTCTGTTGTTTGTGGTGGGTGTTCACCTGATCCTTCTCACTATTATTGTTCACAGATTCTAGGCAGCAAGTGGTTTGAGGACCAGCGAGTTGGGGAAGTTTCAACAAGAAGTGGCAGAGGGAAGCATACTACTCGTAATGTTTGTCTGCTACCCCTCTCGGGAGGGGGTTATCTTGCCGATACTCCTGGCTTTAACCAGCCTAGTTTAATGAAAGTGACAAAGCAGTCTCTTGCCCAGACTTTTCCTGAGGTCTCTGGTTTTGTTTTCATGACTGTGGCATCATGAATTTCGTTTGGGTCATCTCACTTGATCGTCTGCAGCATGCAATGACTCTTATTTGTATAAAATGATCTTTTTCTTTTCTTTCTTCAGATACGAAAAATGGTCAAAGCTAATGACCCTGCCAAGTGCGCATTCAGTGATTGCTTGCATCTTGGTGAGCCAGGGTGCATTGTGAAAGGAGACTGGGAAAGATACCCTTACTATTTTCAACTTGTTGATGAGATAAGAATCAGAGAGGAATTTCAGTTGAGGACATACGGAACCAAAAGAGAGGGTGATGTAAGGTATGTAGCATTAATGAGTGAATCTGCACTTGAAAGAAGCTGAATATTTCTAATGCATACATGTGAATAAAGAGTTAGTTGCAAAACATTGACTGTAATTTGGGTGATATTCATGTTGATGTAACTTCACTCTAATTACAAAGATGCCTTTGCAATGTCCATTCTTTAACAAATTAATAGGTCTATTTATTGATGTAAAGAGAAAATATTATTTGAATCTTCCCGGATCATGCAGCTAGTGTACATTTCATTTTTTCTTGGTCATTTCTTGTGGACAGCCAAATGTTGAACTTGAGGCTGCCAATGTGGATGCTTGTTGGTTGTCTTCCATAATTTTGTCATCCATCTGTAAAAGTAGAATGACGCATATATGACATAAATCATGGAAAGTCACCCAATAGCTGCATCAGAATTCACCTTGAATTGCTTTTCTGTTTAAAATACTTGGCCTTGTTCACCATAGATTGAATCTATGAATCAGAACTTACCTGGAATTGCTCTCTTGTCTGTGAATTTTTTTAGGCAAGGGTGTAACAGGTTGTTTGCCTATTCATCTCTAAATTTTCCGTTGTCTTAGAAGATTTACATATATGTGCTTCAATTTAACTTTACCTAAGTATTTCTACTCCTAAATGAAACCCAATTTCATTTACTTGGTAGGTACAAAATGGGAGATATGGGTGTCCAGCAAGGAGAACCTCGACTGGAGCTTAAGAAGCATAGGAGACAGTCTCGCAAGAGGACAAACCAGTCAATCCTAGCTGAGTTAGATGAGCTGGATGATGACGACAACTTGGACTTGGAGAATGATCCCATTCTTTCAGCAATTAGGAATGAAAATCACTAGCAACTTAATTCACCTGGTGTCATACAATGTAAATAAATACTACTATACTGCCTTGACCCTCTTTTGTTGTAAAAGTTTGAACCAAAACATGACTGGTACAGATACAAGATCTGTGGTTTCACTTGTAAGGTGATAGTAATCTGAGTTCCCATCAAGTTGATGTTCTTGTATTTTGTTCCCTTTGGGATTTGCCATGTAGGAGGGAGCTTACCTAATATCAAGTAACTTCAAAATCTGATGTCCAACAAGCATACCCAATTCTAGATACTGACGGCGGAAAAGAAAACTCACAAATATTTCAGTTGGTTAACGATGCAGGGACGGATTTTTGTGTGATATCATTACCTTTACAAAGATAGTCTGCAATTAAAGTTGCCTTATAATTTCCTGGAAACCCAGCTTTGCGCAAAAAACCCCTGTTTGCTTGCTGTACACATTGACCCTGCGGTTTTCAAATTGTACCAAGGCACCTGGTACTGTTAAATATTCAACCTATCAACCATGGAAAATCAAGAGCACAAGGTTCCCAGTTTCATGTATGTCAGAAAACATTGTTACAGATGGTCTACCCAACCCATCCATTACCTTTGCCCTGTTGAGGTTACCAGGTTACAGAAACACAGGTGTTACTCACAGTTTAATCCATACCACAACTAGGTTAAGCATTGACCACAACAGCACCATCATACCTGTGAACTCATTTCAGGCCCTTGTCCACTGCTTGATATAATATTGCCCTTGATAGCACCGAATAAATAATGCTGCATTTTATAATATGTACACAACTGGATGTACATAAAACTGTTGCACCAACCAGCAGTATTAACAAGAGGCAGGAATTCAACAGCTTTCCAATTGGACAATTAACATAATGGACCAAAAAGAAGAATTGCTAAACAGCAGCAAAGGTCTGCATTGTTACTTCACTTAGGCCTATTTTCAGAAGCCAACATTCATAATCATGAGCCAACTAGGACATATTCCATGTAAATCAAACCCACATACCAACCACACCACCCCCCCCCCCCCCCCCCCCCCCCCCCCCCCCCCCCCCCCCCCCCCCCCCCCCCCCCCCCCCCCACCCCCCAAAAAAAAAAAAAAAGCATAACTGAAAGGAAATAGATTTCGCCAGAGTAGTTATCAAGTTGTAAAGTAGTAATCTTACTCAACTTTTTTAGTTTTTTTATCAATTTGTCCTAATACGTGCCCATTAAGATAAAGACCACCTACCAAACTGCCATTTCCAAAAGCAGTAGATCATGGAAACTTTCACATCCAGTCTTCCATTAGCAGAAAGAAATTCGCTATGCACCTATCAATGGAATGACAGCTCTAAGGATAAACAATTTGTAACAAAGGCACTCAAGTAACCAACAATCAATTTCTGGCAAAAAGAAATGATGAACGATGAGGGAATACCTAATCCAAAATCATCAAGGTTAGGCAGAGCAAGCGCCTTTAGGAATCTACAATGTTCAAAGTTGCCATAATCCACATGGTCTATTTCAACCATAATACGTGCCTGTTAAGATAAAGAACATATACAAAACTGCTATGTCCAAAAGCAGCAGATCATGAAAACATTCACATCCAGTCTTCTATTAGCATAAAGAAGTTTGCTGTGTACCTGTCAAGGGAATGACTGCTCCAAGAAGAAACAATTTGTACCAAGGGCACTCAAGTAACTACCAAAAATTCATTGCAAAAAAAGGTGAATAATGGGAAATACATAATCCAAAATCACCAAGGTTAGACAGACCACATGCCTTTAGGTGAATCTATAATGTTCAAACATGCCTTAAACCACATGGTCTGTTTCAACCATAATAAACAGCCTCTACATCAATCTCTGCATCTATCATCCAAATCAGAGTTCAGGCCCAACCAAATTGTTAAAACACCTATAAATCACAGTAAATATACGTGAACATCCACCAATCCCACTCTTGGTGTACTTAAAGGTCTGCATGGATGGATTCGTTAAAGGAACACTGTACCACTCGTGCTAAATTAGATAAGCTTAATAACTTGAATGGGATATTCTCCAAGTTCTGGATTGATAAACCATTAATCATATGCATATCTCGATCAACAATACTTCCAAAAAGTTAACTCATTTTACGAATTGCAAACTAAATCCGCACCATTAACCGTCTCATGTCTCAATCAAAGAATAAAGAAATCAATTCCTATTACTAATGCTTTATCTCATTAGTTTACAGACTTAATAAACAAAAAAAATCTTTAACAGCAGACCGATCTCTCTTGATGTTTTAGAGCTAAACCTCTAGAAACAACAAGAATTTCAATTTGGCCTAGTTTTCATTGTAATAATATTATAGAAAGGTTGCTCTTCCCATAAGTTAAGTGGGAAGCAATAGTTAGACAATAACATAAAGAAACCTGATCAAAACCCAGAAATTTCCCTTAAATACTTGTTTACGAAGTTCAAATGTTAGGGAATGTCAGTACACTCTAGTATCCATCCAAAGTAAAGAAATCATTGGCACATTCAAAGTGCACTGATCATAATTTAGCAAGCATGCTAACATTAAGATCAGTGAAAATCTACCTATTTCTTAGAGGTTTTTTTCTTCGAAATGACGGGGCGTTGGGGCTTAGGGTTATTCTCAGCTTCGATTGGATCCAACCACTTCAGCGGGTGGCGATTGAAGAAAGGCCAATTCGGTACAGTGATCAGCGTGGTGAGGACTACGCCACCGGCGTATATCATCATCATTGTCTGAAACGATCCCATTATGTAACCCGCAGCAAAAGCGACAACACCGAACACCAAGAGCAAAATCTGCATCAGCTGCTCCGCGAGTTTTTGCCCTTGCCAATCCATATCTACAACAAAAATTGAAGCGAACTGTTAAACCCTAACCCAGAATAAGAACCCCCAAAATCGTGACCTGAAATTCAAGATTTGAAGTCTCCATGAGAACATAAAAAGATCGCAAAAATAATACAAATCGAGTTGACTCGTTCCTTTCAGATTTCAGGAAACTACACAACGACTTCGCAGCGGTAGGAAATGCGAATTGATTAAGATTGTAAGACGATACGAGATTTGATTCGATTTCTCGAAGTGATGAAATCATACACCTAATTTTGCACGTAAAAAGAAAAGAAAACGAAGTACAAGATACAAGTTGAACTTACTGCCAATCAAATTCAGGATCCACTTAGAGAAGGGAAAACTCGACTGAACAGGAAAAGTTGAGCAGGTCGATCACAAAGCGAATTATATTTGCGAAGTGTGAAAGTTTTGTAGCCGCAGGATGAGACCACCAAGGAAATTTTTCTTCTTAGATAATAGATAATAAATCCCTAAAATTATTTACAATTTCTGAGTTTTATTGGCTAATGTAATATGTAATTTTTATTCTTATATAATAAAATATAGATGATAGTTAAAACAGAAAATTTATTAAATTTGCAGCTAGCAATGTCGAAATTTTTCTATATTTTTACATTTTTGTTGATTTTCCATCTAACATTCATTAAAATCATTTGACTTCCATTTTTTATGCCAATCAATTGAAATTTTTCTAAAATATGGTGATATCATTTTTCACAAGATACTAATTCGCCTATTCTCCTTGAATTACAGAATTAAAGTTCGAACTAATTGTAGGGCTTGAACCCGGAGGGAGCCCTTCCAGAAATTCTCGATGGCCCTGAGCAGAGCCAAGGCCAAAGAGGGGGTTTGGAAATAGTTTTCAACCAGCAATAGACGCGCCTCGGTTAGAACCTCACTAGCTGCGTCATTGCCCCAAGCGCAAAGATATCTGACATGTTGTTTGCCACTGTTTTTATAGAAAGCATACCTCTCACTCTATTCACGCCGTCCGATGTGGGATTGACAACTGCCGACTCCGTCCTCATGAGATTTGGGCAGTTTGAGCCCTATTTTACAAACAGTTTTTTTTTAAATAAAAAAATAATTTATAAAATTATTTTTGTGAAAATTGATTTCAAAAATATTTTAATTTTTAATTTTTCAGATGAAAAATAAAAAACATCTTAAAATTATGTTTATTCTTTTTTAATTTTTACAAAAAAAAATTATTAATGATATTATTATAATTACCAATCACTTTAAAAAATTTAAATATATTATTTTAAAAATAATATTATGAAATAATTTATAAAATGTATTTTTTAAAATAATTTTTAAAAACAAAATTAAAAATGAAACACCATCAAACAGGCCTTGGTATGGATTAACTTTGTGCTATTTTGATCCCAACAAATCACAGTGAAAAGAGGGGATCTACAAGACAGTGGATTCTATGCCTGGAAATTTCATTTTTGGAGGGGAAACGTTAAAATTCAAATTTTTTATTTAATTTGTACTGATTTTTAAAAATAATTTCATATTGAACCAAACTAGAATTAATTTTTTTTGGATTTTTTTCTCTTAATTTAATCACATTTCATATTATGATCTGAATCTGTATTATTCTGCTGCTGCTAGCTACTTCATTGGTCAATTCGTCAGTCAACCCTTTGGATTCAGTCTAGACTTTCTATTGCTTTTTCTAATTTAAGCAAGGTTAAAATTACTTCATAAAAGATGTAATTCTTACTTTTGGCTAGGATATGACATCAAACCATAATCTGCTACCCAACTCATCTATACTAAACTTATAAACAAGTAATAAATATCATTTAAAATTTAAAATTTTATCTTTTTTTAATTTAAACAAATCTTAACATTTGAATTTTATTTAAATTAAATTTTATTAAAAATTTTAAATATTTAAATATTTAAATTAAAAATATTTTAAAATAATTTTAATGTATAATTTTTTATAAATATAATAAAATATTTAAACTATCATCATAAAAAAATTCAAAATTTTTAAATAACAAAAATATTTTTAATAAAAAATCCTATCAAAAATTTTAAAAATTTATAAAAAAATAATTGATTAATTAAAAAATTTAAATTTTAAAAAATAAAATGTAAGATTTATTTAAATAATTTTTAATAATAAAAAATCATAAATTTTAGATAATCATTTTAAATCAAACCTTAATTTAAATAAAATCAATAAATCAAATTTTATTTAAATAAATTTTAAAACTAAAATTTAATTAAAAATAACAAAACTTAAAATTTTAAATGATATTTATAAAAAAATATTAATAAATAACAATCTAATATAATAAATAATTAATATCTTTATTTATTTTTATTATCATCGTAAATTATTTAAAGAAACCTTTTATCCTCCTAATAAAAACCAACATGGTCCATTCCACCAATAGCAAAAGTAATAGCACTCACAAGACAAGAATTGTACTGTGCAGGGTCTCCATAATATAAGTGCAAACCAACTCCACATGGAGTTTCTGAGCAGAGGTAAGCTTAAGTCCGGAAAAATCCAACAAAAATATCATAGGACAGTGAACCAAACATTGTTGGAAATAAACAAACAATAAACCATCCATTACATCTAAACAGCTCATTCTATGTGAAAAATCAGCAAAATTCCCTCCTTTCAAAGGGTACAACAGAGGCAAAATGCACTTCTTAACCAACTGGAATTAAGACGGTAGATCAAGCGGAAGCTCCACTGCGAAGAGGTGCCTTCTTAGATTTGCTAGTTGCCAACTGGGTCTCGGGCTGCAAAAAATTCAAAAATGGAAATATGAGGCACTAGGAACAAACACAATCCTTTCATGCTACAAGTCCATCAACATTTTCATTTAATTGAATTACCTCCTTCTTGACAGGCTCTTCCTTTTCAGACAAAATCAACTCAATGTGACATGGAGATGACATATAGGCTGCAAGAAGAATTTCGAGCTTCTGTCAGCATAGAAACAAGGGCTGCACATGACAAAGCAAATCAAAGAATTAAGAGACATACGGTTAATTCTTCCATGAGCACGGTAGGTTCTTCGTCTTTGCTTCTGTGCCTGATTTACCTGGATGTGTGATATGTAGAGTGCATCAACATCCAAACCTTTCACCTGCAAATTGAGTTTATCATTGTCAATTAGAAATGTGAAAGAATGAAACAAAAAACATGATGAAGAAAACAAATATAAACAATGTGAAAGAATGAAGGGAAAACCAGGAGGATGAAGAAAATAAATATAAACAATGTGAAAGAATGAAGCGAAAAACAGGATGAAGAAAACAAATATAAACAAGAAGACATACCTCGGCGTTGCTCTCCGCATTCTTCAGCAGATCAAGAATAAACTTAGCAGACTTCACAGGCCAACGACCTTGACCATTTGAGTGTCTGTTCTTTGCTTGAGCAGTACGTCCAACACCACCACAGAAGCGGCGGAAGGGTATGGCTTGCTTGTGGACCAGAACATCCTCCAAGTACCTCTTTGCCTTGGCCAGAGGGAGCTTTCTGATGGCAAAGGCAGTTTCCCTCGTGTTCTATAGAAATGATAAAACATAATGAGTTTAAGGGTAGCAAAATAAATTTCAAAAATACAAAAAACTTTATACAGAACTTCCATTGCAAACAGCAGCACATCCAACAGGAGCTTTTCTACATAAGCAGTAGAGTAATTACGAGACAGAACCACAGAGAAAGGTCAACCTATGAAAAAATAGAACAAAGAACTCACTGCAATTCCTAGATGCAACTACACAGGGGTAGATGTTGCACTATTTACTGAACCTTCAGTCACCAACAACTACAGAGGTTCACCCAATAACAGTGCAAATGATTTTCCTGAAGTTTACGAGAGCCCTGTCCACAAGAGGCAACAGGGCCCTGCTTTTTTCATCAGGTTCCAGAACCAGAACAAAGTAATCTCACCTGGGACCACAAAATAACCATTATATTATCAAATCACCTTAACTAGAAAGACTTGTTACATGCAACTAACACAGCAGTTTGATCGACTCTAAATGAACCTAAAAGAACATTACTCCTTAATGTTACAAATCAAATAAACTTCTCAGCTCCAAAAAGATAGTTAACAGCAACTTATTCCCCAAGTTTCCCTCAAAGTGGCATCACGTTAGATCACTGGAAGTAATATCACTATTCTCCCAATATATTCCTTCCTTAAGGGAAAGACAAAGTTGCCATACAAGTGCATACCAATTACATAAATAACTTTAGTTTCTACATTGTACATAAGATACCGCATAGGCACACCGCCAACTTACTCCAAGAGTACCGAAGCATACTCGTTGCAATGCAAAACATCAAATAGACAACAAATTTGATCAAACGAGAACGTATATACCACTAAATCTATGAATAAGTAGAAGAAAATATCTTTCTAGAGAGCAGGAGTTGAAGCAACCAAAATGGTAAATATGCCATCATTTACTGAACCTTCAGCCACTAACAAGAAAACAGAGGTTCACCCAATAACAATGCAAACCTGATTTCCCTGACATTTACAAGAGCCCTGTTCACAATAGGCAGCAAGACCCTGCTTTTTTCATCAGGTTCCACAATCAGAAAACAGAAACCACTTGAACTGGACCTAAAGAATGCTTAACCTTATCTTCATAACTCTAAAAGGCTCATTACAAGCAACATGCACCATGAGATAATCCAATCAAAATGACACCAGAAGGGCATCATTGGTTAACCTTATATATCAAATCATCTTCTTAGCTCCAAAAGGCTCATTAGTCATCACCACCAATTTCCACCCTTATTTTTCCCCAAAGTAGCATTACTTTATAGCAATGGAAGTAATGTCACTATTCTTCCTTCCTGATAATTTACATCCACTGTGGCTGATGCCAAATCTAACTATAGCCCAATTCCTTCATTTACATTAATAAAAAAGAAAAAATAAATAAAAACACCATATAGGTTTATATCTAACCATATAAATAGCTTTGGTTTCTATGTTATACATTAGACCCCTTACACATAGAAAAGCACATAAACACTTTAAAGTATACAGAAACATCTAAGTAAAACAAAAAAATTCAGTCACATCCTGCAACTGAAAATATGACTGCATGGAAGAGTGCCTCTTTGTAGAGAGTGGGAGATTAGGGAAACCAAAATGATAAATGTGCCATCACTTACTGAACCTTCAGCCACTGACAACAAAACAGAGGTTCACCCAATAACAATGCCAACTTGATTTCCCTGATGTTTACGAAAGCCCTGTTCATAAGAGGCAACAAGGCCCTGCTTTTTTCATCAGGTTCCAGAACCAGAAAAAAGTAAACTCCAATTGGGACGGACCACAAAAGGACTATTATTATCAAATCACCTTAACTAGAAACGCAGGTTACAACTGATTTGAACCCACTCTAAATGAACCCAAAAGAACATTACTCAATGTTACAAATTAAATAACCTTCTCAGCTCCAAAAGGATAGCTATCAACAACTTATTCCCCAATTTTCCCTCAAAGTAGCATCATGTTGGAGCACTGGAAGTAATACCACCATTATCCCAATATTCCTTCCTTGAAGGAAAGACAAAGTTGCCATTCAAGTGCATACCAATTATATAAATAGCTTTAGTTTCTACACTGCACATAAGATACCAAATGAGCACACCCCTAACTTACTCCAAAAGTACCAAAGGATACTCATTGCAATACAAAACATCAAATAGACAACCAATTTGATCAAACAAGAACGTATCTGCAACCAAATTTATGAACTTAACAACAAATTTAGTTGATAAATATGCCATCATTTACTGAACCTTCAGCCACTAACAAGAAAACAGAGGTTCACCCAATAACAATGCAAACCTGATTTCCCTGACATTTACAAGAGCCCTGCTCATGAGAGGCAACAAGACCCTGCTTTTTTCATCAGGTTCCACAATCAGAAAACATAAACCCACTTGAACTGAACCTAAGGAATGCTTAACCTTATAATCAAATAATCTTCATAACTCTAAAAGGCTCATTACAAGCAACTTACCTCATTACATAATCCCAATCAAAATGAAGCCAGGTTAACCTTATATATCAAATCACCTTCTTAGCTCTAAAAGGCTCATTACCAGCAATTTATACCCTTATTTTCCCTCAAAGTAACATTACTTTATAGCAGTGGAGGTAATGTCACTATTCTTCCTTCCTGATAATTTACATCTACTGCAGCTGACGCCAATTCTAACTACAGCCCAACTCCTTCATTTACATAAATAAAAGAGAAAAAATAAAAACACCATGTAGATTTATTTCCACCATATAAGTAGCTTTGGTTTCTATGTTATACATTAGACTCCTTACTCCACATAGAAAAGCACATAAACACTCAAAAGTATACAGAAACATCTAAGTAAAACAAAAAAATTAAGTCATACCCTGCAACTGAAAATGACTGAGTGGAAGAGTGCCCCTTCATAAAGAGCAGGAGATGAGGAAAACAAAATGATAAATGTGCCATCATTTACTGAACCTTCAGGCACTGACAACAAAACAGAGGTTCACCCAATAACAATGCCAACTTGATTTCCCTGACATTTACGAGAGCCCAGTTCACAGGAGGCAATAAGGCCCTGCTTTTTTCATCAGGTTCCAGAATCAGAACATAAAAACACAGTCAAAATGGCCACCAGGAGACATACTTAACCATATTTTATCAAATCAACTTCATAACTTCACAAGGCTCATCAAGCAACTTATACCATGACACAAACCCAGTCAAAATGACAAGAAGCACACTGTAGCTGAAACTTTTCATATCACATCACCTTCTTAGCTCAACAAGGATCTTTACTAGCACAACCTACACCCTTATTTTTCCTCAAAATGGCATCACTATGAAGCAATGAAAGTAACACCACAATCTTCCTTCCTGGCATACATACATCCACCATAGCCGACACTAAATCTAACTCCACTAATTCATTCCTTAAAGGAAAGACAGAAACACCATAAACGTTCATATGAATCAGATAATATGTTGCCTGTGAGAATCATTACTCGGAAGAAAATACTTAACATATACATAAACTGTCAGCACATCCCCAACTTGCTCCTAAATTAGAGGGAAAATGGTAAATAAAATATCAAGGTAGAACAACAAATTTAGTAAAAAAACAATTTCAGCAACTAGACACAAGAATAAGTATAACAGTGCCTCCACAGACAGAGAGGCATTCCATGGAAACAAGATGATATAGAAACTGTGTCATCATTTACTGAACCTTCAGCCATTAATAACAAAACAGTGGTTCACCCAATAACAATGCCAACTCAATTTCCCTGACGTTTACGAGAGACCAGTTCACAGAGGCAACAGGCCCCTGCTTTTTTCATCAGGTTTTGGACAAAAGGCCGACAAATCTCAGGCGCTACTTGGAACAGTCAAAAATCAATAAGAGGGAAACAGATTCAATACCTTGAAATGAACCCTGAGGTCAGAGCCCCTTGCCTTGCAGGCTGCAACATCAACACAACGCGCGATATCAAGAAAGCAACAAAACCGGCCAAACGATAAAACACATCACAAATTTAAAAAAAAAAGATCGATCAAAACAAGAATGAGAAACGGAAAATAGAGCATACACTTGGTGGAGTTTTCAGGCTCCCTAGAGTACTTCACCTGAAAAGAACGAACAGAATCACTATAAAGAGAGAACGATATACAAAAAAGAAATGCAGCTAATACGAAAAAAATAATAAAGGACACTAAATCAGAGAGGAGAAGAGGTACCATGGCGGCTGACTGCTTCTGCCTCACAGTGAGATTAGATTCCTGCCCTAGGTTCTTTTTAACAGCAGAAGAGGCAAGTTGAGATAGAGAATGCTTTTATTTTATAGAGCCGGGAATACGAAACCCTAATCCTCGTAAAGTCTCCAATCGGGTCGGGCTTCACGGGGAGCCCATTTAAATGTTCACCTATTACATTGGTTATTACATGTGTTATTTAGGAAAGAAATGAATAAATAAATAAATGTCATTTAAAAATTAATTTTATTTTTAATTAAATTTTCATTTGAAAATTATCTAAATAAGTTTTATTATATTAATCTCAATAAAATTTTATTTAAAAAATTTAAATTATACTTAAATTATCACTTAAAAAATTTTAAATTTTTTTGAATATTATAAATATTTTCAATTTATGTTATTAAAAAATTTTGCAAAATTAAATATTTATTAATTAAAAATATTCAAAATTGAGAGATAAAATTAAAGTGATCTGAATCTATTTAAATAATTTTTAAGTATTTAAATTATAAAAATATCATTAATTTTTTATAATTGTTTTGAATTAAAACCTAATTTAAACAAAATCAAAATTAAAATTGATTTGAATTAATTTTGAAAATGAGAATTTGATTAAGAAGAAAGTAAAATTTAAAATTTTATCATAAATTATAAATATAAAATAAATTTAATTACTAATTATATGAATTATGTGTTTTAAATTAAATAAATACTATTTATATATCATTAATAATTAAAAAAAATTTAAAATTTCAAGTCATTGATGAGAAAAACATGTAAGTGAGTTAAACATCGCTCTTATTCTTTTCCTTTTTTGAGAGCTTTTTCCAATGAGGGTAGATTACTATCTGAAGATATTTTCAGTACGGTTTTCATCTTGATCTTTTCAAGTTATATCCTAGTGCTTTGTCTCAGAGTTCGTCTTAACCTAGACAAACTAGAAGAAGAGAAGCACTTTAGGTAGGGTGAAGATACAAAATGTATAAAGGTATGGAACTATTATAGAACAATTTTTGGTTAACAAAGGAAGAACAAGGATGTATTTGGGTAAATGATGAATTGTTACTGCATCCATGGAGAAAAGGAAGCACTACTTGTTAGGGAAAAGCCTAAAATAGAACATATAATCTGGAGGTCATGAAAAGAGTCCTCTCTAATGCATGGAGATTGTTAGGTGATCGCAATATCAGTGAGGTTGGTGAATGACTCCACATTTTCATATTTGAGGATCCTCAAGAGAAAGATTGGGTGCCAAGTAAGAAGCCATGGATTTTGAACAAATCACTGATCACTCTACAAGATTTTAATGGAGCTGCCACCCTAAACAAGTTCAAGTTTGAATATTGTCTGTTTTATGTTTAGATTCACGGGTTACCTTTGGTTTATATGACTGGAAATATTGGGATGGTATTAGAAGAAAGAATCGGGAGATTTTGGAAGTAAAAATGGTTGAAAACAACACCACATTTGGTAGATGCTTAAGGGTTCATGTTGGGGTTAATCTTCACAAGCCTTTACAAAGGTGCAATTGACTACTCCAAAAAGATGGAAGGAAGACCTTGATGTATTATCATTATGAATCATTGTTGGACATTTTCCATATATGTGGTTTATTGGATCACTAATATTAAAGTGTAATGTTGCACCTCAACTACAGAAAGAAAGATGACACTAATAAAGAGAATTTGGATGGATAAAAGTATGAGGATCACCTTCTCCTTTCAAATCGACCACCATCATTAATAGTCGGATCCTTATTCCGATGAGAGAATTAATCAATAAGCAGCGTTCCGATAAGGTATTCAAAATATTAATGTTGATCGAGAATTCAGGCAGGAATTGAGGCCTAATGATCCTTTATAAGCATAATCAATGATGAGAATTAAGGAGGGATTAAAGTTTCTCAGTAATTCCACCAGTCTATATAGTATAGATGGTTACAAATTCACAAAAAGGCAACAATCAAATTCTCAAGCGATAATTGATGTAATGGAGGAGAATTCAACGCCAATCATGCAAACAGACTAGAAATGAGTGAACATTAATGGGATTGGGACCTACCATATAGCTGAGGGAACCATAAATCTTATCTTTAATATGGTTTGTCTGCATGATTGGCGTGGAATTCTCCTCCATAAATCTTATGTTTAATCCATGTTGTATAGTAACAATTTCATAGAAAGACAACACCTAGATTTTCGGATGATAGTTGATGTAATAGAGGAGAATTCAACATCAATAATGAAGACAAACAAAAAATAGGTGGATGTACATGGGATTTAGACCCACTACATGTATAGCTAAGGGAATCACAAATCCTATCTCTAAAGATTTCTTAGCTGTATTTGGAGGAAGGCTCGTCGAGTCACAGAAAGGGTCTAATATTAAATGAAAATAATTAATTAAGGCAAAGGTAATCCTATATCAGAGATCCCACAAATTATATGCAATCAGAAACGAAACCAAAATGAGATAGACACTAGTAGAGAAGAGGATGAGACCAATACGAAGAGGCAACAATATTCTTTGGGGTATCCATAGAGTCCAAATCTAAATGCATAGTGGAGGCTAGGAAAGACCAGCCCCAGTAAATGTCATTGGTTATCTAATGTGGAATTGTAGAGGGATTGATGGAGCTAAATAACTTCATTCCACATCACCAAGCCACCCTAATTGCTTTTTTTTTTTTTTTAGTGAAATGAAAAGTAAGAAATCTAAGATGGAGAGGCTACATACAAAATCGAGTTTCGATGCATGCTTCACTGTGAATTATGAGTGATGAAACGAAGGAATTGCTTTACTTTAGAAAACTGATTTAAATACTCGGATCCAGAGTTTCTTTAAGGCTCATATAGATGTATAGGTTTGTAATGGAAATTGAGAACAACTACGAAGATTTACAAGGTTCTATGGGAACCCTGTCATAGAGTTACTTCAGAGCACTATACTCTTGAGCATTGCTGTTGTGCTTATGTGCCAGAGATTTCAACAAGATAATGGCATAAGAGAAGAAAAGAATTAGTAATCCTTGTCTCTTTACATGATCGAGGCTTTTGTTCAAGCCATTACAAATTGTGAGCTAACATCGATATCTTTTTCCAAATCAAAATTTATTTGGTCTAGAGGCATTAGAGATCAATTAATTCAAAAGAGATTAGATAAAGGTCTTGTTAATCAAACATGGTTGGCTATATTCCCAAAAAAATATTTTGGTTTAAGAATATGTAGATAACATACACAGGGTTTGAACAAGTCCTTTATGAGAGTTGGTGTGTTTTTCAAGCAACCATCATTTATGAATTACATGTCAAAATAAAGCAGTGCAAAACTAACTTGGCCATTCTCAAATTAGATTAAACAGTATCAAAACCAATTGAACCAATTGCTAACTATAAGAGGAGCAGAAATGCTAGTGAATGGTATGGAATAATGTAAATAAAAGCTTAATGAGTTATTGCATAGAGAAGAATTAATGTAGAGACAATGGTCCCACCACAATTACCTTAGAGAGAGAGATTAAACTACCAAGTTCTTTCATGCTATGGCTTCAAAAAGAAACAGACATAATAACATAATTGGCATATGGGACTCCAACGGGAACTGGATGCAAGCTAAAAATCAAGTACATGAGGTTTTTTACCAATATTTTTTTTGACTTATTCTTCTCTTCTAAACCCTTCTAAAGGTGATGCAATATGTAAAACTATCATTGACAAATTAAATAGGATCATGAAAACCTCATTAAATAAAAGATTTACTGAGATTGAAGTAAAGGTTGCTGTTAAGCAATTAAGTCCCTACAAAGCTTTAAGGTGGATGTATTGAATGTTTTTTTCTTCTAGAGAAATTAGGAGGTGGTGGACAAGAAAATCATATACATTGCCTTAAAGTTTCTAAATGATAATGATTCATTGCATCAACCTGACCTACAATGCTTTAATTCTAAAAGTCAAGAATTCATCCATATCCAAATATTATCGTCCTATAAGCTTATGCAATATAGTTTATAAAATCATATCTAAAGTCCTAGCAAATAGGATGAAACTAGTACTACTTACACTAATCAATGTCAACAAAGTAGGCTTTATAAGAGAAAGAATAATACACAATAATGTCATGGTTGCTCATGAAACACTCTATACAATAAGAATAAATATGAAGGTGCATCTAAAAATTTAGCTTTAAAATTGGATATAATTAGAGCTTATAATAGAGCAGAGCGACTTTTTTCTTTAAAGAATGTGATGTAAAACAGTTGGTTTCTCAAAAAAGTAGGTATCCATGATCAAATAGTGAGTATCATCAGTAATCTATTCGGTGCCAATCAATGGTAAACCTCCAAATTAAGTTAAGCTTTATGAGGGTCTATGATAGGATAACCTCTATCTCCTTATCTGTTTATACTCTATAGTGAAGGCCTATCCTCTTTAATCAAGGAAGCCATAACTCAAAGGGTATTGCATGGAGTAACAATGGGAAATAAAGGGCTAAAAATTTCACACTTTTTTTTTTAATAACAGCCTTTACAAGGCAAAGCAAGTAGAATGCTTAATTATACTTAACATCCTCCAACAATATGAGAAAACCTATGGACAAGTAATTTATCTAAACAAATCCTTCAATACACTAAAGGCAACTTAAAATGAGATGAAACAGATCTTGGGTATTCATAAATCTCTCTCAAATGAATATTATTTGGGCTTTCTCTTGCTTAATGAGAGAAGTAAATAAAAGGAGATGAGGAGAGCAGCTGATTGAATTAGAGACAGAATTGCCACATGAGAAGGAAGACTTCTGTCCCAAGCTGGTAGTAGGGTGCTTATCAAATTCATTATGCAGGCCATACCATCATACATCATGAGCTACTTTATATTACGGAGACAGTTTCTTCACTAACTAAATATGTTGATGGTTAAGTATTAATGGGGGGAAGAGGATCAAAAAGAAAGCTACATTGAAAATAATGGGATCAATTTTATGTATCCAAATACAATGAGAGAATAGGTGTTTGAGACTTGGAGACTTTCAATATGGCATTATTAGCAAAACAGTAATGGTGGATCATCTAAGATGAAACATCTCTCTATTACAAAGTTCTAAAGAGGATGTATTTTCCCTTACTCTGAACCACACATAGTGCTATATTTATCACGTGACTCCTACGTTTGGAATAGTTTGGTGCATGGAAAAGCAGTGATAAATCATAGGTGCAAATGAAGATAGGAAATGGAGAAATTATTGATATATGGCAAGATAAATGGTTGCCTACGGGGTCAAACTATCGACCTGTGAAACCAAGAACTATACAACCTAGTCTGAGAACTATCAACACTCTAATTGATTAAAAATTTAGACAATGGCTACCTAAGGTGACCACAGTGCTGTTTAACTAAGTAGACTCATCTATGATTATGAGCATACCTTTGAGCAAGAGATCGATAAATGATAAACTCATCTAGAGAGGTAACAAGGGCTATGTATATATCGTCAAATTCTGTTACTATACTGCACGATCTTTATTACAGAGGGAACAACCTATGATAAAAACTAGAGACAAGAAATGGTGAACGCTGTGGTAGATTGCTCTCCCTCTTAAAGTTCAAAACTTTCGATGAAAAATGCTCCATGAAATTTTGCTTACAATGGAAACGATTCAAAACAAAGGCATACAGAGAACAAATAGATATTGTATTTGCCCTACAATAAAAGAGTCGCTCTCTCATATACCATTTACATGTCCTTTTAACCAACAAGTATGGGAGGCAACCAGGTTTGGTATGAGTCAATGGCTAGCTAGGTGGAGCCTAATGGGTGATACATGAATAATGTTGTTAGATCAGATGATGAAATGAAATATGTTAGACTTTTCTTTATAGTTTACAAATGCATATGGATGAACTGCAACAAAACCTACCACGATTAGATGTGCATCTTATCCTTCGAGGTTAAAAGAATGCTACAAGAATTTACAACATTGAAGGATAAACATGCAGAGCTAACTGCTTACCCTAGATGGTCACTGTCGACATCCCGAAACCCTCGAAATAATTACTGATGTTGCTTATGACTTTAACAACCAAGCCAAATTCGGCGTGGTTGTGAGGGATTTTAGCGATCATATAATACTATGCACTTTTACAACAATTAATGGGGTTTTGTCACCCTTACATAGTGAGATGTTGGCTATCCAATTTAGGTTGCAGAAGGCACTTAATTATATAGATAAACGGATTAAAATTAAAAGTGATTATTTTCAAGCTATCAAGGAGATTTATCAAGACGAAGAGACATTATGTGTAGATGCCTTGATCCTATAAATATATTAATAAAAAAGCAGATGAAAGCAAACAAGCTCGCCCATCAAATTGTCCATAAGAAAAAAAAAATGATAATAATGCTTGCCAAATGAATTATGTAATCTACATTCCCCAATAAAATAAACGTTATGCTTTCCATTTTAAAAAAAAGTACAAGTGAGCTTCAAATTTCAGATCTCCAAAACTATTAAATTTACTTTTAATTTTTAAATTTAAAATACAATAATTAATCATTAAATTTTCAACTTTTCATTACTTCATCATGATAAAATAATTAAAAAATAATATATATTATAATTATTAAAAATTGATTTTATATACTATAATTATAAAAAAATTGATTTTGATTTGATTAAATGTAAAAAATAATAACTATCATTTTAATTCAAAAACTACATATACATTCGATCTCCAATTGATGAAAATGTCATTGAAATGTTGCAAAAAGTATCTCTTTAATACAATATTTTATTAAATCCCAATTTGTGAAAACATCCAAAATATAAATACTATTAGTGGGTTAATAAATTATGTTACAAACCACTGTAGTACAATGCTAATCTTTAAATCAATGCAGGGTTACAAAGGCAAGGGGACAAAAAATTAGAAGATATAGCTAGAAATAAAGCTAGTATAAGCAGTGACATCTGCCCAGTCTGGGAATAGGCCCTTCAACTTCTTTGCTTTCTCCACAAGAACCTGATCTAGCACAGCGACATCAACCCTCAAATCCCCAGTGTCGCTAGCCTGCAATCCGCCAAAGTCAAAGTCTAAGCATCATGTAATAAAACAAACCCCAATTAGTAAAGGATCAACAAGTTACACTGATTTATCAAAGAAATGGAAACACAGTGACAATTTAATAAATTAAATTATTAAAATGCATGTTATTTACTTATTATTTGTCAGACTAACATAGTAAATCGCAGAAATATCATTTTATCTTCTTTTCAAAAAGATAAGCATAATTCAAATCAGTATAAAATTGAAATCCATTAGAAGAAATGGATATGAACTATTTTTATGCATATCGATAGAACTATTTGAGCATCATCAAAGTTGTGGAATTAGCAATTATGGTGACACATTATTCCGACAAAAGAGAAGAATGAAAAACATAGTTGATAAATTTGAATATGTTAGAAGAAGTTAAGGTCAGTCACCATATTATGCCTTGAGAAGATTGCAAATAATCTCCCAAATGGATAACTTTTACCTCTAACCAAAAGGTCCAGTTTTCATGGCTGGCTCCACTGAGTCTAAGGATATATGAAGGCGGACCACCTTCAGCTGCTTCAGGAGCTGCAAAAATTTTCAGAAGTGTAAAATCCCATAAGGAAATATATATATACGCACACACCAAACCGAGACGGAACATAGGATATATGTTTGTATACCTGGAAGTATGCCGTCTGCAAATGACCAACTAGATAAAGGGCCAGTGATGTTAAGGACTGTAACCCAAACCTCCTCTAAGGAGCTGAATGGAACATAAATGTAAAACCATAGATAAATGCCTCAAACAAATTTATTGAACTCTAAAGCCTCATAAATAAACACAGCATACTATAAAATAACAATATGTGCCTGAAGCACATTAAGATTATTGAACAAAAAGAAAAATACAATCAACTTCATTCCGTTAAGAGCATATGCATTAAATTCAACTCACCCTAAGGAAAGTTCCAAATGAACTCTCCGACATCCCCTGCAAGATGGTGTATTGGGCTTATAACTAGATAAATGGGGAAATTTTCTGTATCGATTCAAAACCTCGTCACTTCCAGCGGGGAACTTCAAGCTTCTAGAGAACAAAAAAGGTACTGGAAAAAGTGCCTGTCATAAGAAACAGTTTGTGAGAACTAGTGTTCACCAATATCTTTTCTGACTTTTAGATTGATATATCATGAATGATATATTACAACATTTCGGTGGAAAGAGAAGTCCTTAAATATGGAGGTAGAGATATAAGAAGAAGATTAGGGCAGTTACACGAGGAACCAGCCATGTCAAGGATACATAGCTCACAGCTTTAAACAAAGTGATGAAATTTCATTCTTGGACAACAAATTTGACAAAACGTTGGCCTCCCACTTAAAATCACATACCATCCAAGTCTCTCGGTGAGATATATTTGCTGTTCTGAAAGAAAACTCTGAACTAACACTCAATTCCTTAGCCACTTCAGGAGCATACTTGAGAACAAACATTAGAGAGTTTGAATCGACCACAGAAAAATCATAACTGGAGTCTATAATCTGATTTGCATCTGTCATTCCCACAAGCAAGACAGTTACATTGAAGAAAACTGAAACTCTAATGAATCAACAATAGGCTGGTGTTACAAATGTTATAACATGAAAACTGTGGTCATAATAAGGCATCATAGACAGAAATCTAACGACGTTATAACTTTGGTAGAGTTCCAACAATGTAGCTATTAAGGAGACAATATAAGGGAACATTTACAGATTTTAAGCTGCCAAATTTTAAGATGTACAAAGGAGAAAAAAGAGGGCAGCTAAGCAAGCTTCAAGCTTTGATTTGTTGAGCAATTGACACTTGAGCTTTTATGAAAATTGAGCTAAACTATCATGCTATTTTCTCAGCCATTCTGCATCAATACAGTTCATAGCCTTGCAGCAAAGAACTGCTCACAGCAGCAAATTTAGTTTCTTCAATTGCTTTTTTTCATCTTTGTTGGCCCAATTAGTAAGGTTATTTATGTTCCCTTTAGAATTTTCTTATTAGGCTATGTTATCTAGTCTATGTCTGTGGTCCATATTAATCTTTTTTAAAGGTCAAGATAAATTGTCATTAGGGTTTAACCAGTTGATGACCTACATACACTTCGAAATCAGCTTCTTTCATATGGATGAATGATATATTTGCAAGAGCATCAATAGTTTCAAACCCCATAGAGAGTGATGCTTTCTTCTTACATGTGATTCCTAGAACATTACTAGTATCAGTCTAATTGTTCGAGTTTAATTCGTCTAGCAATTCCAATATATTATCAGAAATGTTCTTAGTATTTCCACATCCCCCAACCATTTCTTTTAAGCTCTTGAGAGTCTACTTTGTTATCATAGATCAATCAAGCGGTGGCGGTATATAAGTCTAGCTTTCTCTAATACCTGTAGTAACAAACGTATGTTGGAAAACAACCCTCTTAGGTGCGTCTCTGCTGTATGGAAAGAACTGTGATGAAAGCGCCATGCAGAGCACGCTCACATGAAGCAAGAACTGCCCGATTGATGACTTGGCTAACCAATGACCACAAACAGGTATTAGAGGGCCCACACACCACCCAGTTGTTATTCCAACAAGTGCTGCCACGATAATGTCAGGAAGGTAATAACCTGCAACCAGATATCAAACACTTAATATTTCCTTAGCAGATTTACAACATACAATGGTTAATCAAAAGACATTGACCATTTTCAATGTATTGCAACATAATCGGTCATATAGCAGGGAACCTTTCTGGGAATATTTAAATAAGACCATCTTAATACTAGAAACCAGAGTTAAACAAATAGTATGGATAAAGCACATGTTTATCAGGTAAGACATCCACAGGGTCAAGTCCTCAAAATAAACCCATCATGTCGATCTTCCGAATCAAAATTTTAACATTAGAAAAGATAAAAAATTTCAAGAACACTAACCATATGGGGGTGGAACTGCTCCCATCATACCCATCTTCTCGATTAAAAATTGCACAAGAAACCCTCCAAAATAAACAGAGTACATAAGGCACGGAACTAAAAGCATCACGTAAAACATTGCTGACCTGAAAGAGACAATTTTAATTAGATCATAATCATTATATTTCTTTTCCTTTACTACTGAGTAACCTTTTGCAGTAAGAACAGGAATTAAATGGAAGAGAATGAAATAAGTAACAGAAAAACAAGAAAAAATTCACTTTTGAAGAAGGAGCAACTAGAAAAGATGCCATCCGAAGCTAGCAAAAGAATGAACAGATTATGTCTTAAAAGAGTATATTTAAAGTCGGATATTGTTACATACTGGCTGTACTAAGGATCTCTCAAATGACAACCAAACCTCATGCTTCTATAAAGAAATGTGGCATGCTGCAAAATTATTCAGCAGGGATTGCAAAGAGTAGTTCTAGAACATGACATATTGCCCCATTTCTCCAGGCCACAGCAGAGGAAGCCCATTAAGTCCATTCAGTTGTCACACCAACTTGGATAAGAATCTTTAACGTATAGACAACAGTCTTAGCAAGAAAGAATTTTATGACAGACATACCTTTGCATGCAAGACATTGTTATCAAAGAAGTAAAGGTTCCCAAACTGACAAACCTACCCAAGGGAGGCAGAGAAATTAAAAGGCTAAATAGGAATGTCGAATGATATAACATCACTTTTAATTATAAAAATTTTACTGTAAGCGCCAACAGGGGGGACAGCTTAATCTGATGTTTTACATATCCCAGGAGCAAAAAATGTTCAGGCAGCAAGGAGTGACAAAAATAGGACAGTATATGCTTGACAACAGGCAACAAGCTAAATGACAGAAATAACTATTCTATATCAACAATTGAAATATATATTCTTACAGTTAATACAGAATATTTAAGCCCCCCAAATCATGAACCTGCACCTGAATGATTGATGACCAAATGACTTGACAGACAGGCAGAAAAAGATCCATGCTGGAAGCATAAAAGCGGACAGGAGAAACGTCAAGAATCCTCCACTTAGCCCTGCCACAAGATAAGCCTGTTTCACCAGACTTACTTCAGCCATTGCAAGTTACATAATTGATAATAACATTCGGTGAATTGTAACTTTACATCACAAGTAATAATGCTGACACAACGTACCAAAGTTAATAACGCATAAAATCCAAAAGCTCCCCAAAACCTTGCTTCATCAGATAGTGCCTGCAAGATTCAAGTCACAAGACATGTTTGCTATAACAACTTTGGCATCATCGCCAATTACTAAAGAAAACCTGGAAGTAATTTCATACCTCTTTTGATGTCTTGAGAGCAGAAACGTCCTGAGAGAGTGGAAAACAGCTCCAAACAATTCTTGGGATTAACAGACCAACAAGTGAGCAGGGGATGAACATCATGAAAGCCAAGTATGGATGAGCAAACCTACATTTTAATTCCAGAATGCCGAGAAGTCTCATTATCAACCCACAGAATCTAAAACTCTTAGGAAAACATTTACAACTATGAATGTAAGAATATTTGCATAACATTAAAAAATAACATAACAAGATAATAATTGTTATAGAAAAAGAAGCAACCAACCAGTTCATAGCATAACTGGAGAACAGCAATCTCAGGACTGAAAAGATAATTGGCAATACAATAGCAAGTATAATCCCAAACGCATGGAGCACCATTCCTGGAAACTTAACAAATTTGTGAATGTCATATGAAAATTTTGCATATTAAGGAGTTAAAGATTAAGAAGCTCCAAAAATACAAAAACAAGATTTGCACAAGCTAAACATAGAACACATAAAGAAAATACTGAAAATGGATTCTAATTAACAAATCAATAGCAAACCTTTTACCTTTTAGAAAATCCCAGAACATTGGAAACCATGAACGTAATCCAGGATTTAGCAAATGCAAACAGAATGGCATAATAAGGAAGATGGCAACAGGTATGCTATGAAGTACCAAAGCTACCCTTCTTGAGTAGAATATCTACAAGATTCACAATTAAAATAATAGGAATAATTTATCATTAAGACAATTTGCATGGCATAATATTAGTATATAAATAATCCACAAGGACAAATATCATACACATTATAGCATACCATGAACCATGTTAAGTAATCAAAGAAAACAGCATGATCATCTGAGTAATCATCAGCATTAGCCCCAGGGGATCCTCTTTCATGAGCAACATGTAGCTTAGAAGAATTGGTGAAGGCCTTAAGAACACTGAACAAATTTTCTCCACGTGCTTGCATGTTTCCAGGTCTAGTTCAGAGATGTTCCATCAAACAGGAGGAAGTACTTAAGAAAGAAATACATCAAAAAAAAAAAAGATAAACCATATATCTGTACCAAACTAGCAGATTAAAGGCATACAATAGTCTGTCCACTGTATCATAGGAAGTATGGTAATAATAACCACCAAGAAGAAAGATAATATCCAGGCCAGGAATGTTGCCATAATCTTGGGAAAAAATTCTGTAATCTGTATCTCCAGGAATAACAGGAAAAACATCCTGGAAAAATGAAAACAGAGCAATATTGGTTAATTCATTTAAAGTCAGTTACTACAGCAGTAGAAATCAGGTGCAGCGAAAAACTTGGAGAAAAAGGCTTCTGTGGTTGGGTGTAGGGAAGGGACCATGTCTTTTATGAGGCAGTGTGAGTAGAGTGCACCAGCTTTTTTTTACAAGTTAAGTAGACCACACCATTAGAACCTCAATGCTGAGAGTATAAATATATGTAACAGAATAACAGTGCTTAGGAAAAATAAAAAACATTGCAGATACTAATTTATTATTGGGTCATCATAATAAATGAAGAGAAGTATCACTTGATCAGTACCAAGAGTAGTTTACAAGATACTTTTTAGGTCAAACTACAGCCACAGAGAGAATAGATAGAGAGGCAGAGAAAGAAACCTGAGCAGCACTATGCGCCATGGGATAAACTGCTGACTGAGCATATACAAGGGAAGGCCAAGAACCAGGTCCAGATTGACAGACTAAATCTGCAGTTCCAACAATACACAACTCAGAAAAAGACTACTTCAGCACCGTAAATTGCAATCAACATAGAAGAAAGACAAAAGCAGAAGCTAAAATCCTCAATTAGTCGACAAAAGGTTATTTTATGCATCGGAGTCTGTGAGTTCTGGCATATAGATGAAAGATACAAGAAGAGAATATAAAGTCCAGAGTTTTTGCAGATCATATTCAGCCCTTCAATTCCTTACCAATGGAAAGTAAATTATCACTATTGAGTATATCCTACAAAAGTTTGCAAAAATAGCAGGGATATCCTACCAAGACCTCCTGTCCCAGAAGCTTCCACATTCATAAAAGCTCCAACAGAGTCCCTCCATTTGTTTGTCTTCATGAAACCATGTGCCCCCTAGAAAGTCATGAATTCAAAAAATTAAATGTCTAAGATTTATCAAAAAAGGTAAAAGGATGATATGTAAAACAAATTCAAAGGATAGCATGGGTATCAATTAACTGCATAAGTTCAGCTAGTATAGATTGGAAGAATCAAATCATTTCAGTCTTTTGGCTTTTCCTTTTCTGTGGCACACGCATGGCCTCAATATGCCACAGATATCCCCTAACTCCTCTATTAGCCATTTACCTCACTAAAAGAATTGAAAGAGAAATAAAACACCTCAATATCCAAATGATAATAGCATAGTTCTCCATCTATGTACTGGCATACCCAACTCATTGAGGTCTTCCACATAAAGAACATTAGAAGGATATTTCAATGTAGACTATCTAGTTCAAAAGTCTGTATAAAGTTGGTTTTACTATCGATAAAATCCTTCTGAATGGTAATACTGAAATGCAGAGGAAAAAACAATGGAAGACAACACAACAATGGAAGCCCAAATTCAATGCAATTGTTCACATGAGAAAAGGCCAATAGTCTGATAAAAGTAAAATTTCAGTGAAGATACTACGTTTTGTTTCAATATGGTGCCAATCGGGCTGCAGCTGAGACTGTGTTGGAAATACATGCAACATTACTAGAATGAGAAAAGGATGGAGATGAAAGCAAGCACGAAGATCCAATCATTACTAAGTACTTTTCTTAATACGGTTCCTTTTCCAACCAATAGAAAAGGTCCATCCATAAGCAAACATAATATGCAACATTCTTTCTTTCTTTTGATAAGCAATGTGGCAGACAACATTAAGACAACAAAAGAAAATGAACTAAAAGATACACTAAAGTTGAGAAATATTAGAATTTAACAATTTTACGATGTATTTGTGAAAAAAAAAATCTCAACAAAGCCTACAAGATAGGTGGTCTTCAAAAAACATCAAGAAAATCACAATTAACCAAAAAAGGGACAGAGAACAAACTTAAAAAAGATAAAACAAGGTAAATCATCTGATTACAAGATGTTGATGCTCCAAATAAAAGTTCAGACTGTATCCATTTAATAATATGTTCACAACAAAAGCCTATAAGACAGAACATCTTTGCAAAACATCAAGAAAACACCTTTCCCGAAATAAAAATATAACAAAAAAAGAAAAAGAGACAGAAGCAATTCGTGAAAAATAAGGGCTATTTATCTATTTACAAGATGTTGATGCTACCAAATGACATAAAACCCGTAACATCACTAATTGCTAGATCAACTTCACATGGTAATAGATGTCTTTGCAAGTAAAATTCATGACTTATAATGACTCTATCTCCAACAATGAGATAACAAAAATGGTTTCCGATCCTCAGTAAACAACAAGATCAGCAAACCATACTCCATTTTATGTTAGAAAATTCGATAGCCAAAACAGAACACTAAAACCGTGTAATATTTAGATAAGAAGAATCCATTTAAAAGCTTGCTTCCATAGCAAATAATACTATAATTCATTACCAACATAAAAAGTTCTTCTGCACCATTGAAAAGAAAAATAATAGGTCGAGGAGGGACCCAGCCTGATTCCACACTGAGTCTTGCTAGTTCCAGCAGCGACGCTGCAAATGCGAAAAAACATAAAGATATTATGAAATGGTAATCAAGACATAAGCCAGTGTAATATCCCCACTAGATTTCAGTATTGAATGTACCCACCAACACATGAACCACAATCACCAGCACCAGGGGAGCCAAGTGGACTATCAAAATGTGCATTCATCAATACTGATGGATCTGTATCTTGTGAATCTGCCGATGCTATCCTGCCATTTAAAGTTGAGAGATTAGTAGCCTTAGTTAATAAGTTGCAGCTAAATAATAATACTCATTATAGAACAAAAGATACACGTTAATTAATGACTCCTTACAGTGCAATGCATATACTAGAACTAGAAATCTAAAACCTTAAAATTCTGTCTTTTATTTCATGATAAGTAAGATATTACAGTTTAATTAATTAGGCCCCATAATCGCCTTGACATTACCCTCAACAAAAATTTATGTTCCTCTTTTTTTTTTTCTCTTTTCAAAATTACAGTATATTAATTTCTTTCCCTATAAAGTATTCAATTCTCTAATTTCAGTACGAGAATCATAATATAATGAAAGCACCATACTTGCAGTACCTAGACGTTTCCTTTTTTGACTCAATTTTAAGGGAACAAAAGATGGGCCTCATTTATTGGTGAAGACACAAAAAGTACACAGCTTCTTTCATAGTGGCTCCCTGGGCAATATGGATTCATTATTTCAACCATTTATTTCATCCCATTTCTAGAGCAAACACCCACCATGTATCTCAACGGGTCCCATCAAGCCTTAAGGAGTCCCCATTTACATGCATGGTGTGTGATATCAATTATAAACCTAATGGAAGAAAAGGTAACACAGAGAATTCTAATCCTTAAATTGATGGTAGAATATGAAAATTTATATACATCATCAATACAAATGGCTGAGATTTCCAATCATGAATAAAACATACCTCATAACTATGTTTGTATGATTTCTATATCCCAAAGATATGCTGTAGCCCAAAAATATCATATTGAATGAGCCACCAACCACAGTCTCTTCAACCTCAACTCTGCAAAGGGATCATTCATTATAAAACAGTGAACTAGCTACGATCGTGATCATAATGCCACTAAAAAACGTGAAAAGAATTTTATACCAACCTTTTGTTGGATCCAGCTCTCTCCTTTATCATCTCTAACTGCCCTTTAATATATCTAGCAGCTTCTCTCAGACCCGGACGTCCCTCCTATCAATCATGTTGAATTTTAAGTTCGAGGCAAATACACTTATGGTTATCAAACTCACATAATACATTTAGTTTGACTTCCTTTCATTTTTCAGTTTCAAATAAAAGCAACTGAATCATACAGGAAAAAACCGAAATAATCATTAAGGCTCAAAACTTCAAATTCATCAAAAAAAAAAAAAAACAAGACGGAATTTCAATTGTTCTGCTTTTTTCAGCACAACTAAATGCAAAAGCTAATATAAATCAACAAAAAGAAACTCCAATCTCTTACAGAAATAAACAAATGCTATCTTGACTCACTTGACGACCATCGATCTCAGAGGACAAGAATCGAACATGTTCGATAGCTCTGGCTTCAGAGAAACGATCGAGAGGAGCGTCGAAGTCGAGCGGCTTAACGAATTTCATATGAACTATGGAGTACGTCAACGCCGCCATGATACCGTAGATGACAGCGATACAGAACAAGAACTTGAAACCAGATACATCTCCGCTACCGAACTTGAAGAACATTTCTCTGTCAATCCCCAAAACTCAAAACTTTTCTGCTTGTTCTCGTCGGTTTAACACATGCAACATGAGATTTCGAATCCCGTATACATCCAACCATGAGACGTCCACGTATAAGGGAGCGCCCGCGCGCACAGACACGCAACGCCCACACGGGGAGACACAGGAGAGAGAGAGAGAGAGAGAGAGAGGGGGAGGGGAAGATGCGGGGTTTTGTGACTTTTGTCAGCGGAGTCAGTCAGAAGAAAAACTAAGTTCTACACAACTCCCTCCAACAACGATGTTTTTATCTTCGGGATAGAGACGTGAGAAATCGCATCTGGGCTTTTCTTGGACCATAAGGTTTAAAATAAGTCCAGCCAAACCCAGTTTTACATTTACCTGTAATTATAAGGTAAATAATCAAATAAAAACTTTATGCTAAATGTGGTTTTTAATTTAAATTTTATTGAATTCATTGCTAAATTTAATATTTATTATTTTTAAAATTGTATATAATTTGAAAATAGTAAGAGAAAATAATAAATAATTAAATATATAAAAATGCATAAAAGTTTTAGAGTTAAAAACGACACATATTTTTGCTCATAATATCATACATTATATTATTATGGATTTGCAAAAAATTATATCTATTTAAATTTTTTATTTTTGTTAAATTTTTATTATTTTAACGATTTTATATATATGTGATGTACATGTAATTTTTATTTATCAAATTACACCAATATCTCTTTAAACGTTATCAAAATAAATAAAATATTTTTTCATATCAGATTTAATAAAAATACATAAAATATAAATATTTTAAAAAATTAAAAAAATTAAATTTGTTGGTTTTGATGTGCATGTATGTATGAAAAATTATTAATATTTACAAAAAATTTTTTAAAAAATTTAAAATTCAATAGAAACGTAAATTTTAAATATAAGCACTTTTTTTAGGTATTAATTTAAAACCATGAGTAAAATACATATTTTCTTAATGTAATTAGTTTGAAATTTGATTCTCTTATTGATAAATAACATTTTTTTGTTATTATTTTTAAACAATTTTAATAAATATTTTAATTTAATTTAAATTAAAAATAAAATATGAAATTAAATTCATTACCAGAGTAAAATTTAAATTAAAAATGCGACGTTGTGTAAACTATCTTATTATTTGTCTTCACCATATATAAAATCTATTAATTTTGCATTTTGTAATAATATATAAATATATATGATGTAATTCATTTTAATAATAATAATAATTTAAAGTGATTTTTAATTATAATATATGTTTACTCTAACATATTTTGTGAAATAAACTGGTTTTTGGCTGCAATTAAGAAATTTCCTGAAGGGAGGCAGTAAGCTTTACGGAAACGGACCGTTTTATGAAAATGACATGCAATACAATCCACTTATAGGCGATGCTATGGTCCATTGGAAAAGACCTAAAACCTACAATGGCTATAAAAGGTCAACTATTAAAAAGACATAAAAAAAGCAGTCCTACATTTTATCATCATCATTCAATCATCCATTTGGAAGAGAAGTCTTCAATCCATTATTTATTAAATTTGATTTTTATATTTAATTTTTTTTAATTTCATAGAAATTAACATCGACCCGATAGAGCAAGACATGTTCCCTATTATATTATAAACTGAATTCAGATTTATAAATTCGACCTAAAAATTTAAATTTAATGAATTTAACGTGACAACTTAGTTTAGATTTAATAGATTTATATTTTTATAGTTACTTTATTTAATCAAATCTTTCAAGAGCTTTTAAATTTTTAATAAATTAAAAAAATTCATAGACTTGATGTTTATAAATCTGAATTAATTTTTATAATCTACAAAAACATGGGTATCATTCATTAAAATTAAAATACCAACTTTCAACCGTTCATGAAAAAGTCAATTTTATTTTTTAAATGATATTAAGAAAAGAGAATTTGATAAAAAAATTTATTGAATAATATAAATTATTAAATCATTATATCACTGTATCAAAAAATGATTTACTAAGTATCGAGTCATCGATAACTATTTATTTATGTGTAATTATTGAATAATTGAATGTAATTGAAAAGAGATGGAAATTTTATAACTTTGGTTTCTGGTTAATTAATTAATATTATTCCTACAAAAGCTAGAAAATGTAATTGAAATATATATATATATATATATTTATTTTAAGGAATTCTCTTATGATTGAGTAAATGGAATAGTTTAAAATAACAATAATAATAAATTGATGGGTTTTTTCCGTTGCTCTTTTGCAAAGTTATTTTAATTTTACATTATATGAGATAGCGAATTGATTACCAAGCTGCAATACAAACCTCATGAAAGGGTATATAAAAATAGAAGAGTAGCTGATGCAAAAAAACATGATTGATTGACACGTATATAATGATTTGTTGTGAACATTCCAACTCAATGATAATAGGAAATTTCTTTATTTTAGAGTAATATAAATAATTTTAAAATTTTAATTCAAATAAAAAAATCAATTTTGCAATATGCTTATCAATTAAGTATATCACAAATTAAATTTATAATAAATATTATATTATTTTAATTTTAATCTTGAATAAATTAAATATAGATCATGATTATCTTTAATTTTCCAGCATAAAACTATAAAATATTATCTCAATTTTCAACTTAATTTATTATGTCAAATAAATGTCAAACAAAATTTTAAAATAAATTTGTGGATTCACATGTTATTATATTAATAAACATATTTTTATTCATGCTTTTATTATTTACTGTAGATAAGAAAAAAACTCTATTTTCCTCGAGTTTTAATTTAAATTTTTTTGTTTTATTTTTTTAATTGTGTATTTAAAATTTTAATTTGATTGACTTTGGACTTTGACTCAAAATTGAAAGTTTGAATAAATAATAAAAAATTTATAACGATGAAATTTATATTGAAAAGTGCATAAAGTTTAATTTTTTATATTTATTTTATTATTTATTAATTTTAAATCTAAAATTAATTTAAAGTTTTATTTCATATATGAATATTTATTTATTATTATATTATCATATAAACATGAACAAACATTTACTGTTAAAAATTAATTAGGAATAAAATAAAAAATCAGAATGTTAAGGAATTAAAGAAACCAAAACAATAACATAAACACACAGGATTACTTACATACTCCAAAAAATTTTATTCTTTAAACAATAAAAACTTTGATTACATAAAACAATTCAAATTATCTATTTATAGCATTCAATAATTTTAAAATAAACTTAATTATTAAATTCAAATTTTAAAGTACTAATTCATATCAATTTAAAACTCAACATTTTTTTAAGTTAAACTTCTTGTTAAATTTAAATTACTTGTAAAAAATTAAACCTTCCAAATAAAGATATCACTAAATTTAAATTTTAAATTTTAAAATTATGTTGATGAAAGTTAAAATTAATATTATTTTGATATAAAATCTATAAAAGAGGAAGTATGATTATTAATATTATATACAATGCTATAATGTTAAAAAAATAAAAGGTGGACAATATATGTATATATATATAACATAAATATAAAAAAAGATTTCAACCAAACCTATTTTTTAATTTAAATTTTGATGTATGAATGAGATTAATTGCACATATAATGTTTCAATTTGATTTAAGTCAAACTTTAACTTGAACAACTACAAAAAATTAAGAATATTTTAGTTTTTGAAATATCATAAAATGATTTAAATAAATTTTATAAGAATTTTTAATTTTTTAATAATATAAAAATTAAAAACAACATTTTTAGTAAAAAATTTATCTTTTATAATTGTAATTTGAATATCTTTTTACATTAGTGAAAAGTCTTGAGTCAAAAATTATTATACAAATTTTTTTATTTAAATAGCTCTATGCAATAAAACTAGAGACATACTCTAAATTAAATTAAATTGAAACATTAAATGCATAATTAATTTAATCGATATTCCAAAATATGAAATAAAATAAATTTAATTTTTAAAAATTATATTTACTTATATATATATATATGTATTAGACATTAATTAAAATATTATAATATTATATAACATAAAAAAGTTGGGTAAAGATCTTATAAAATTATGATATTTACTTTATCTTATCAATCAAATTTTTATATTTAAAAAGTGATAAATTAAATTTTAATTTATTAATTTGATCTAAACTGAATCTTATTAAAAAATTCAAAAATTATGGATATCCAAATTGAAAGTCTTATACAATGTATTTTGATTTAAAAATTTTTATAAATGTAAAAAATTTTTTAAAATATTGTCATAAAAAATTATAAATTTTTTATATTAAATATATGTGTATTTAAAATATACACGGTCAAAAAATTAAAAAATTTTAAAAATAGAGTGAAAATTTTTGTTGGGTTGTTTTTAATGTATTTTAATGACAAAAATATTTTTAATATTTTATAATCATTTAAGTTAATATTTAATTTAGATAAAATTAATAGATTAATGTTTAATTTATTATTTTTTAAACATAAAAATTTGATTAGTAATATAAACTAAATATTTAGATTTTATAAGATTTTTATCTAAAAAAATTTTAAATCAATAAATTTTAACCAATATAAAAATAAATTGGTATGAGATTAAATACATCAATAAATTAGAACTATTCATTAAAAATATTTTTAAAATAAAATTAATCATTAATTTTAAAATTAATTATTACTTTAATTAATTTCATCGTGAGTTTACAATATTTTAATATTACATATAGTTTTTTTAAAAAAATTATCACTTAAAACAATGATATGTACATTTTAAAACATAAAATTTATTTTAAAGTATATGTACGTGTATATACATAATTAATTATATTTTTAGTAGATTTATTTGAATAATAAAATATAAATTAATAAAAAATAAAATTTCAAATTTAAGTCGATAAAATAGTATTTTCAAAAAATAAAAACTTGTATTGTTTTTGGAAATTACATTATGTATTAAGGGTTGCTTCTCTGAATTTGTGGTATAAAAATAGGTAAACAAAGGGCTCTTACTTTGGCTGAATTTTCGATTTAAAAAAATATAGTTATCATGATTATTTATAAAAAATACTTCTTTTATCTTATCTTATACTGTGCCAGTTGTTTCCATAAATATTAAGAGCTGATTTCAGCTCATTAATGTTTGAAGCCTCTCAATCTTTTGGGTCAAAAGATTAGTTGAGAGATTAATATCAAACATAAAGACTAAAGAGTTAATTTGGCTGCTAGATGTTAATTTTACGGATTTGAATTGATTAAAATATTTAAAGACATACGCTTTAATTATATAATTATTTCCTTTTATAGAATCTGAAAAAATTAATTAATTGGGAACATGAGATTGTTAATTTTAGGGATTTGAATTGATTAAAATATTTAAAAACATCAGCTTTAATTGGATTCCTTTAAATTACTGTGAATTCTCGCAGATTTCCATTATTCATTCCGATAAAGTTTTGATTAATAATGGTGATTAATGCAACTACCATTTTTATTTGCTTATTTGTTTTTCAAGTAAAGTTATCGCCAGCAGTAAGAGCAGAAGCCAATCCGACAAGCAAGGGATAGTCTTCTATTCCTCGATTTCCCTCGCTCTCTCTCTCTCTCTCTGTGCTTAAGGAACAAATCTGGGGGGAGAAAGCATTGGTGTAGGCAGTGGCACCGAGAGATCGTTCCTGAAGATGTATTGGAAAGCAGTATGCACTGGCATTTTGGTGCTCTTCCTCATCGTCTCGTACTCAATCTACATAGGGACTGTTGATCTCAGACCCTATTTCTTCCCTCTGCTGCAGTCACCGCCAGGTGCGAGGTCATTCTGCGCAACCGGCGGTCCTCTAAAGGTGTTCATGTATGATCTTCCCAGGAAGTTCCATGTGGGCATGCTGGATCCCCGAAGCTCCGACGTGATGCCGGTGACCGCGGAGAACCTGCCACGCTGGCCGGAGAACTGGGGAGTGAAGAGGCAGCACAGCGTGGAGTACTGGCTAATGGCTTCGCTTTTGTACGATGGGGGTGACGCTGAAGCAGGAGAGAGAGAGGTGGTGAGGGTTTTGGATCCGGACTCCGCAGATGCCTTCTTTGTGCCGTTCTTCTCGTCGTTGAGTTTCAACACCCATGGCAAGAACATGACGGATCCGGATACGGAGATTGATCGCCAATTACAGGTACTTAGATTATAGATTTATCAGTTATGTTCTGTTTGCTCGTTTTATTTTGGTTTATGGTTGTTGAAATTTGCATTTACGTGTTGAATTTTGCTGTTGAAGGCTTTGAATTCAGAGGAAAGAAAAGATGGGAAATTGAGAAATTGTTGTCCCTTTGAGCTGCAACTCGATGAAACAGTTCCTGTAGTTTGGTGATTGCAATATAAAGAATTTAAAAATTGTGGAATTTGAAGCATATTTTTTCTTTTGTCTTTACCTGGATAAGTCATATATATGTATATATGAAATTTGTGAATGGGGACTCTTGAAAGTTAAATTGCAAAGCCATGTTGTTCTTATTTAGGCTCCTTGACCGATGCATTGGATGAAAATTTATGCACTGAACTGACTTCAAATTTTAGGCTCCTGTGGCCTAAGATGAGGCAGCCCTGCTGGATTGCCACTTGGATCTCTGCTTCATAACACATCTTCTTTGCCTATTGCTTCCTTCTCTAACTGGGTTTATCAATTCATCTCTTTTGGTTTTAAATACTATTCTCATTTTACTATCTTATTATTATTCTTGGCCTTCATCTTGCTTTGGTTGCAATTCTAAGCTCTTTCCACTTGTGGTGTCTCCCTCCAAAATTTGCTTCCCCACTGTCCTGAGGATCAGCTGAAAATTGTTTGACCTACTTTGCGTCATTCTGCTATTTGGGAGCCCATTCCTTTCTAATTCAAGTCTAGTTTTGCTGCACCTAATCTAGAGTGATCAAAATGTCTGCAAGCGGAGCATTCTCTTAACTTCAATAACTTCCTTGTTATCAATTGTTTAGATCGTAGCTGTCTGGCTCAATTTTTACACACTTTGATGAAGTGAATTCTACTATTTTTTTATCCTGTTGTAGAATCCACATGAAATAACTTGCCAATAGCACTCGCAAGATAACTCACTAGTTGGGTAGTCCAGTTCTCAACAGGTACCCTATATGCTAACGCAAATGGTGACGTCATACAATTTACTGGTAGGAATCATGGCATCAGAATGCAACTGTTCATCGTGGTAGTTGCCATCACTGCTCTTGTTGCTGCCTTCCCTTCTTCCTCTGCCAAGTTGTCCCATGAAATACTGTAACTTCGATTTGACTGCTTCAACATGTTGTTGTTGTAACCTGCTCTCTTTGCATCTGAGGATTCTGATTCATCATTCACTAATGACTTGATAGGGTTCTGAGTTTCCACACTCGCAGCTTTGTGTCTTCTCCATTAAGTTCATGTTGGCTTCCCTCCATTGCACAAGAAAGTGGAGATCTAGGTTTTGCCTTTCTTGCTCCAGAAAAAAATTGTTGGCATTAACCTCCTGTATGTTGGGGATGCCACCATGATTTCCCTTTTTATTGCGAAGGAGGGATTGCCTATTTGGGCAGAGAACCTAAAAAATTACTTCAAGGACCTTCAAGTTAGAAAATTCTCAGGTGGAAAATTTATAGCATGACAGGCTTACTGTGCACCTCAAGAGAAACTCAGGGAACTGGAATTCAAGTTGGGTAGTTTGATTTCCTTGAACTTAGCTTCCTGTTGTCCTAGATGATTGAAGCTGTTGTGAATGCTTAGGAGTTAGGCTCTAAAATAATGTGTATGAATATGGATAGACAAATATTGTTTTCAGTTCTAGTTTTTATGTGGTTTCAATTCAAGCAGAGCAATATCATTCTAATATTGTCATTATTGTTTTAGTTTTTGAGTAATAATTCAATCTCCAACAAAAAAAAATATTGAAATGCAAGTAGTGATGAAAACGAGTACTAAAAGAAAAAGTGTCATATATTCAGATGAAGGGAGGCTGCAATTTTAATCCCTGAGCCTATAGTATAGGATTAGAATGCATTTCTCAATGATTAATTGATTAACTATATAATGAAAAAACTTCTTTTCTTATTGCTAATGAGTTTGTAACGCAATTTTCGGTGCTGTTCCAGTCCCTATCTTAATTTTCTGTTTGAACTTTATATTTCTCATTGCAGTTGAATGTGGGCCAATTCTGATTTCAGGTAGAATTGATGGAATTCCTGTGGAAATCCAAGTATTGGCAGAGGTCTGGAGGCAGAGATCATGTAATTCCTATGACGCATCCAAATGCTTTTAGATTTCTTCGACAAGAGGTGAATGCATCTGTTCTTATTATTGTAGATTTCGGCCGCTATCCTAGAAGCATGTCATATCTGAGCAAAGATGTGGTGTCCCCATATGTTCACGTTGTGGCCTCCTTTCTAGATGATGACCCTCCAGATCCATTCGAGTCTCGTACCACACTTCTTTTCTTCCGGGGGAATACTGTCAGAAAAGACGTAGGTTAATGGAGAGCCTAAGTTTTCCTCTTCAGGAAACCTCTTTGAATTTAAACTAAGTGCTCAGGTTCCTGCATGTTGCAGGAAGGCAAAATTCGTGTCAAGCTGGAGAAGATATTATCTGGCTATGATGATGTTCGCTATGAGCGAAGTGTAGCAACGACAAAAAATATTAAAGCGGTATGTGCTGATCTTCCAGAGTATCTGCAATTGGCATGTCTATTTGCATATCTAAGTCCTGGAAAGTATGTACAATGACCATCATTCCCTAATCATTAGGAGGTGATCCAGTTGTATCTCTTGTTCCCCATTACACTTCTCTGACTGCCAAACAAGGTGGCTGAAATAGTTTTGGCTGCTATTTATCACTGAGTGCCACTTTTTTAGGCAGCATTATCACCCCTTTGCTCTCTTTCTAGGTAAGTTGACAACGTATGCATACTTGTAACAGAACTTCTTACTAAGTGTCATCATTGAATAGCATCCATGCTGCTCTGTTATTATTGTAACTAACAATTCTCTCTTCCACCAGAAGGGTGATCCCTTCCCCCACCTGCCCACCCACCCAAAAGAAAAAAAAAAGAACAAAGGGAGGGTTCAGTCAGTTCTTTATATAACCTTTCTTTTTCCTGTGTATCTCATTTTTTTCTTTTTTTTGGATGAAGCAGTCTACGCAAGGCATGCGTTCATCAAAGTTCTGTCTGCATCCTGCCGGAGACACTCCTTCATCCTGCCGTCTATTTGATGCCATCGTGAGCCATTGTGTTCCGGTTATTGTGAGTGACAAAATTGAGCTCCCTTTTGAGGATGAAATTGACTACTCCCAATTTTCAGTTTTCTTCTCTGTAAAAGAGGCATTGCAACCCGATTACATGGTCAATCAGCTCCGGAGTTTCCCGAAAGGGAGATGGGTTGAAATGTGGAGGCAACTCAAGAACATCTCCCATCACTACGAGTTCCAGTACCCCCCTAAGAAGGGAGATGCTGTAGACATGATATGGAAACAGGTAAAGCACAAGCTTCCTGGAGTCCAACTTGCGGTACATAGAAATCGGAGGTTGAAAATTCCTGACTGGTGGCAACGAAGGAGATGATATCAGGAGCAGACTCTTGTATAACTGTACATTCACAATTATTCATTCACAATTCATTTCGCAATACATAGTCAGATAACCATAGGTTAGTCACAACACACACTGTTTTCAACTTCACAGAATGTATTAATGTTTTGTCACTATTCAGCTTTATTTTGTTGATGAATACCTTTTAATTTCCTTGTCTCAAGAACTTGTGATTTTTTTAATTTATTTTCTGTTGTTGATGAAGAACCTTATAATTACCTTGTCGGATATTTTTGTTGGAAAATGCTGAAGTGAGTTCCTAATAATGTAACAGCTTAGAGATATACTTGCACAGATTTATTGTTTGCCATCTGGTTGTACTTGTGGATTATTCAATGGGAAGTAAACCAGCCATAAATGATCAGGGCAGAACTCTGGTTGCTGTTATTTCTTTATATTTTAACAGATCTGATAGTTTTGGACCAGCGCTTCTTGGACTTGCCTTCAAAGGTTCAATTATCTTACACTTATCAGTACCCTTCTAGTTCTACCCATTAACAATGAACCCATCAATTTTTTTTTTTAATAATATAATTTTTAAAATTGTATTTATTTTTATTTAAATTTTGATATATCTATGTGTATGATATGTATTTTTGAATTAAATTAAATTAGATTTTATTATTGATTTTTTATAAATATATTTTAAAAACTGTTATAATTCAGATTTTTTTTTTTATATTTAGTCAATTTTATTTTCTACAATGAGAAAAATTTTCCCTGTCAGTTCCCTGTAATTGCCCATGTGGGTTGAAAAAGATCAAAGGCTTTTGGACACCCGATGGGGCGCAGCGTGGGTGACACACATGATTCTTGTTGCCCTGCCTGCCGTCCTTTTCAGGGTTCAAAATACATATGTCACGAAACCCTATTTGGTGCCTTTTCCTTCAGCTCCTGCCACGTGGCAGTCATGCTCCGTCTCAACCTCAGACGAGCAGTTGAAAACGACGTCACAGTCCAGCGTCTTTTTGCTACCTCCAAAGACAAGGCTTTATCTATGCTTTTTTGTCGTCCCAGTTTAATATTCCTAGTCTTTTTGTGGATGCCTGCCTTCCTCCTCACGCTCTTCCCCAGCGCGTGTAGAGTCCAAAACTCTGCCACTCCCAATGACACTATTTTATTATTTATTATTACGGTCTTATTTTATTTAGTTTATAAATATTTATTATTTTTATAGGGACGTGGGTTGCAATCTTGGGGAAGAGAGTGGCGATAATATAATCTGGCGGTTTGGGAACTCTGGGAGGGCTCTGAAGTTGGCCTGCCATGTGGAGCCCGTAGACTTCTTGGATTTCTTGTCACCGTGTAGTGCCAATCTTCTCCACATTAATTGGCCAAATTGCCCTTTTGTCTCGGGCTCTCTCTGCCTCACGCGTCGCTTTCACACCCACTCGACTCATCCGTATGTAAGTGTACCGCATCCCAAATTATTATTCTTATTATTTATTTATTTTCTTAATTCATTCTTTGTAAATTATAATTTGGATTTATAAATTTTACTTCTTGTAATAAAAACTAAATAGTAAATCAAATTAATATTTTAATATAAAATTTAAAATTATACGAGAACATTCAAATTATATTTAGTTTTTGAAATAATAAAAATATCCATAATAAACATATTATAAAACAAACATTAAATTTATCATAATTAAATAATTTTGATTAAGGATTCATTGTAGATTAATTTAAATCAATTTGAAAAACAAACAAAATATTTTCGAACAGTTGAAGAGAGAAAAAATGCTTTGCCCCTTGATTGAGTAGTCTAAAAAGAATAAATTCAACAAAAATAAAGTAAGTTAATACGAGAAAAAGTACGAAAATTTGAGGTAAATAACTCCAAGTTGTTTATATACTCAAATGCGTTGAGAATATTATTATTTGATGAATTTATTACGTTTGTATGAAAAGATCTGTTATATGCTTTAAATGTTTCAACTTTCGTTCCATATTTAAGGGACGAATAATGGTTGGCCAACAAGAGATAGGGGTATATGAGTCATTACACAAAAATCTATCACCCCCATTAAGCTCACAAAAATAGGGACCAAAACGACCTCTCCTCCTCTCTCTGTCTCTCTCTTTCTCTCTCTCATGTTCAGTAGCCGTGATTCCTCGACTGGAGAATTTGGGGTTAAGCGTTTGCGATGAGCGTGGTCAGGTCTCAGGGAGGCTGCGTCGCGATCCGCACTCTGTCGCCTTCTTCTTCTATCAACCGATGCCTTCACGACTCTGCTTCGTCCGGTACTCTCTCTCTTTCTCTCTAGTTGAATCTCTGTTATACGTGATTACAATGCGATGCTTGCCTCTGATTTCCTCTATCTCGATCGACACATTCATCCTTGAAACAAGCCACACTTTGACAAACTTCTCGTATGCTCTGTGTTTTGGAGTAGTAATGCTTGATTTGATTGACATTGCCTCTGTTTTAGTTCCATATTAATCTTCTTGGCTTGATTCTTCTCTATGAGTTTCCTCAACTAAGTAATTAAAGCAGTTTAGATCGGTTTTATTTCTGGAGTTTCGATTTGAATCTTCTCCACCAACCTTTTTACCCGATTTTTTCTTTTTTCGACGTTGGGATTTTCTATAACATAATTCTTATTCGGGTTTCCATGCAAACAAAAACGAAGGATGAAACTTCTATTATGTTTATTATCGTGCAGATTTTTATATTTTAACAGAACAAATTGTATTTTATATGTATATTAAATGAGTGTTTGGAGTCCTACTAGTAGTATTCACTGTGCTACTGTTGACTATCCCACCAAATCTGCTGCGTTAGGTATCAGTAGTCCTTCGAAACTGATTGAACTTCTTGGAGAACAATTATATATATTTTTTCTTTTGGGATTGGATGAGAGATTGGGAGTTAGTTTCGGTGGAGACTTATCATGCATGTTAAACTTCCTTCTGTTTTTTCATATTCATCCTGCCGGATTTGGCGCAATTTAGGGTTTTTGTTATGGGTTGGAGAAGAATTGGACCGGTCAACTTCATCACTAACCGACCATGTAGTGTGAGTCCCACGAAAGTGCGGCCCGCCTTCATAATGAAGGGTCCGTGACGGAACCGTTTTGTTTTGGCTCGCCTTAAAGGTGTATGGGCACTAAGTTTATATCTATTACAAGCAAACAAACACTACCTAACCCGAGCCACCTCGGAACCCACTAGGGACCCTCTTGGGATCCTTGCAAGAAATGAAAAATTATTAAACCTGTACGAAAGGAAGACGCATTCTCATTAATAGACATGGCAGCTGATGCCTCTTTGATCTACTCCTGTGCATTACTATAGTACACTGACAGCTCATGCACTCACGAGGAAACTCTCTTATTCACATAATTTTCGTTCCAATTTGTGGTTGGCTAAGTTTAGTTCTCTATTCTGCTGCTAATTTCATTACAGGCAGCATTATTTTAATGGTTAATTTATAAGCAAGTAGCAATGGCTTTTAGGCTCTAGCCCTTTTCCATTTGGGAAATTGCATCAATTTTTTTTTCTTTTTGGGGATGGAATAGACTAAATTAGACTGAGGCCTCTTATAAGGGCCTATATTGCGGATGCTAACCATGTTGGGTGCCATGTGGTAGGAATTTGATCCCTGCTGTGCACTACTAATATCATTTTTTAACTTTAAACATCAAATTTTATATCATTTTAATATTAGAAATATTTTTTTAAAAAATACTTTATCATCAATTTTTTTTTCATTTTCAGTCTATTCAATTCATTTACAATAAACTGATGTTAGAAACATTATTTTGCTAATATTATACAAAAACTGTCAATAATAATATTTAAACAAATTAATTTTTGTATTGAATATTAATCTTATTTTGAAGTTCTTCATGAGATATTTTTAATAATATAATTTTTTATATTAATTAAAAAATATATATTAATTTATTTATAAAAAATATGATTGAATTAAAAGTTAAAAAGTTAATAATATATATATTTTTAAAAAAATATATTTGGTGTTGTTACAATGCATCACTAATTTGGTGCATTATATATATCGTTATCTTGAAGATGTCAAAACAATAAACTCAACACCAATTTACCATTTTGTTGTACCATTGGAGGTGACCTAAGTGCATTTACAAACTCTATTACTCACCTCATACCTTCGTACACCTTTGCAGGTAGGTTTTTTCTTATTAGACTATTACTTTTATGAGACACCAAAAATTTGTTAGAGTTTTCACTATCTCTAACCTTATACACCAATTTAATATCATTTTGGTTTTAAAAGAGTATCTTTTTTTATGTCGTCTTCACAATTTGTTGTTTCGCCATCTTCAAGAAAATGGCATAGATGATGCACCAAATTGGAGTTGCACTATAGTAGCATTAAGTGTTTTTTTATAAAACATTTTGATTATATTATTAACTTTTAACTTTTTATTCAAATTATATTTTTGATAAATAAATCCATATATATGTTATATTATTATGAAAAAATTACATTATTGAAAACATCTCATGAAGTTCTTCAAAACTAGACCAGTATTCGATATATAATTCAGTTTATTTAAATTATTATTATTGACATTTTTTGTATAATATTATTAAAATAATGTTTGTAACATCAATTTAATGTAAATAGACGGAAGATGAAAAAATTCTGATGTATGAATATTTCAAAAGAATGCTTTTTTAACACCAAAATAGTGTTAAATTTAATGTTTAAAGTTGATGATGGTCTTAGAATATTTCCCTACCATTTTTTTTTTATCTCCAACCTATTTGTACTAAATTAGTGTTTTAAATATTATTTTAATAATATTATATAATAACTATCAATAAATAATATTTATAATGTTAATCAAATATTTAAACAAATTAAATTATATATTAAACATTGATCTTGTTTTGAATATTTTTAACAATATAATTTTTTTATGATAATATGACATGTATATTGAGTTATCTATCAAAAATACATTTTGTGTAAAAAACAAAAAAATTAATAACATAAAAAATTTTAAGAAAAATACATTTAATGTTGAACTATTGTAGCACCAAATTGGTGACAAATGTATGTCTTATTGTTGAAGAGAAAATAACACTAATTTGAGCATCGAACTAGTGTTATACAGTTGCCATTGGACAGAATCTTGCAATCAGTCCTTTATAGGTAGCCCTTACCACATTCTACCTTGGCATAGTATTTAGCATAACTTCTCAGAAAAAAATAGACTTATACTATTTCCAACGAAAACGGTGTAACACCAATTTGTTCAAATTTGTATTATTTTCTTCCCAAACATACTTTTCTTTTTAAAAAAATTTCGTTTCTACTTTTTACACAAAATGTATTTTTAATAGATAACTTAATATACATGCTATATTGCTATAAAAAATTATATTGTTGAAAATATCTCATTAAGAGCTTCAAAATAAGGTCAATATTCAATATAGAATTTAATTTATTTAAATAATTAATATTAATTAAATCACTCTATCTAAGAATTGTCACTCAATATCCTAAAAGTGTCATCAATTTATAAAAAATAATTGAGTGAAAATTAGGTGAAGAAAACATAATTAAAAAAAATTGGGCTGAGAAATTATTATTTTTTAAAATTTTGCTTCAAAGATGTAGTTAATTAATATTATAAATATTATTTATTGATTGTTATTATATAATATTATTAAAATAATATTTATAATATCAATTTAGTGTAAATGAGTTAGAGATGAAAAAAAAATTGACAATGCAATATTTTAAAAATATATTGTTTTAACACCAAAATGGCATAAAATTTGGTATTTAGGATTGGAAATGATCTTTGATAGAAACTAATATATTTTCTTTTTATCTAACAACTTAATACTTCAATTTGAAATATGTAAATGTTTGGTTTGTAATCTCAAAAGAATCTGATTTTTGGATGATTTAGTTTAATAACATACATATGTGTGTGTATGTACTTTACACAAGTCAAAATTAGAAAAAAGCTTTGTTTCTCATATATATATATATATATATATGTATGTATGTATATAAATTTTTTGAATCTATTGTATTTGTGATTATAAATGTCTCCTCATGTTTTCTTTTGTTAAACCGCTTCTTGCCCCTGCTCCATCTTCAGTTTAATAAGAAAAGTGATGGAAACTGAAAATCCTTGTTTTAGGTAGTAAATTTTTTGTTTCCATCTCATTTATCAGTAAGTAAAGTTTATTTTTTTTTCTTTCATTTCTTTAATATATTTTCAAATTAATTTAATTTGATTTGAATTAAGTTGGATTTTAATACATTTAGTTGGATTTTTTAATTTAAGTTTAGGTTTGGTTTTATTTTGTATTTGAATTTTGATTGGATTTTAGTTTGAATATGGATTGGATTAGATATACATAAAATAATAAAAATTTTAAATTGGATGAGGAGGGGGACGAAAACAGGAAATACAATGCTCACCCTGTCTTGTTTAAGAAGAAGCGGAGATTCTCTGAACTCAATCCCTTCCCTGTTTAGGTCTCTCATATTCGTCCCATTAAGAAAGGATCCCTGTGAGCCTCATCCGGCCATCCCCATGGAATAAAATTGACATTGGAAATAAAACTGTATATATATATATATATATATATATATATATATATATATATTACATAAACATAAGGGAGTATTTTGTTTCACGTAACATAATTTGCTTTCACTTTTTATCAAATATTGTGGTCTCTATTGTGAAACAGATCTTTGCTGGATGCAGCAAAATCAGCTGTGGAAATAGGAAGTTTCTGGACCCCCTAAAATTAATCTTTGAGAGTTTCAAGAGAGAATATAGAGTTTTCCATGTTACCACTGTGAAATGCTTAGGTGTAGTTCTTGAGCCAGGTTACTAACGATTTTCTTTCCTCCGCTTGTTTATGACAATTTCTCAAATTCTTTCTCCAATGTTTGCTTAAGGAGTGGGTATGAGTAGATTGCTGATGACTATTTGTGAAAAATAAACTCAGATGGACTTATTGCAGATGATATTACTTGTGGCACACCTACTTGGATTGGTAAAGGCCTCACTTGTGTTTGCTTCAAGCGCAAAGGAGCTTATGAACGGATCTGTGTTAACTTAACACCACTACAGGCAAGTAAAGTAATTGCCGAGAGGATATACATAGTGACAAGGGACATATTGTTGTTTAATCTTTTTCTTCTCTATGACCCAGAACAGAAATTCTTAATGTGATTCATTGATATCTCTGTAGGTTCATTTTCTTGCCAACTCTTTTCTGAATTTGCATATCTGATTATGTTAGTGCAAGCAACATAATCCCTTCCTTCCCTCTTGATAGTGAATACGAAACTGAACTAGGTGTTGCTTAAAGTTAGCTAGTTCACTGCAGTAATACTTTACTTGCATTCTGCAATACGGGATCAGACTACACCATTCACTATGTTTACCATTTTTGAGAGGACAGCAAGTTCATAATGTTTTGGTGATCACACCTGTAGTATTGTGATTTGCTCTCAGTTATTTTCAGTTATCATATATTCACTTTATGATTTTCTCATGGGTTCTAGCTTGATTCCAATTTTCAGGAAGAAAGACTAAGAAGGTTGAAGCACCGAATGAAGGTTTACTTTGATGCTTCCAGGCCAGATCATCAGGTGTAATTTCATGTTGATCAATGTTTTTGGCAAACATAAGTAAGAGGAACTTGCGTCCAAAACTGTCCCCTGAGGATAATAACTTAATCAAATCACCTAGCATTATCTGTTTTGTTCATATGATCTAATGTCCATATGCACAGGGAAATGGAATCACGCAAGGGACAAACTTCAAGCAGTTTTTTTTTGGTAAAATTATTTGTTTCAGGAAACTCATTAAGCATCTTCATTACTACAGGAAGCACTAAGAGCACTATGGTCTTCTACATATCCTGGCCAGGAACTCCACGGTTTGATATCTGAACAGTGGAAAGAAATGGGATGGCAGGGAAGGGATCCATCAACTGATTTCAGGTTGCTTTAACCTCTCAGCATTATCCATGACTTTGTGACATATTTCTGTACTTTTATTTTGCCATCAACTTACAATCTTTCTTATTGAACAGAGGAGCGGGATTTATTTCTTTGGAGAACCTTTTGTTCTTTGCCAAGACATTTTCGGTAAGATCCTAGTTGGCCATTCAATCTTGACCATCAGATTCAATTTTTCTGATCCACAAAGCAAACTTTTTGATTGCGTATAGGTGATAATGTGGCCTGAGTGAAATACTTTTTGAGTGATACTTGCTCACTGGCATATTTATGGATGATATTTTAGTAAACAGATTGCTAATTGGGAGGGGTAAATATATAGATTAATAGCCTTTTGGCTGACTTGTACTTAACCACCATGCTATTACGGTTGGCCTATACTTAACCACTATGCCACTTACACTCCAATTTTATACATTTGTTGCAGACGTCGTTTCAGTGTTTATTGAAAAAGCAGGGCGGAAAGCGATCGGCATGGGAATATCCGTTTGCTGTTGCTGGTGTAAATATCACATTCATGCTCATGCAGATGCTTGATCTTGATGCCTGTAAGTTAAAATGAGCATTAAATTTGATAGTTACATAAATTTAGCAAGCTTCAGTAATTTAATTTTGCAAATGAAGACACAGGTCCTTGGAAATTTGGATGACCCTGCCTTCAATTTTTATTTTTGTGAAAAATTCTGGTGAACTGTTTAATGGACATTGCTAACTTATACCAACTTGTTGGCAGCAAAACCCAGGACGTTCATTAGATCAGTTTTCTTACAAATGTTGTCAGGTAAGAATCTGCGACAATACCCGAATAAATGTTTCAAGTCACTGATATGTAGTTGGGAGGCTTATATATCACCATCAGAAATGTAATATAATGTTTCAAGTCACTGATATGTAGTTGGGAGGCTTATGTATCACCATCAGAAATGTAATATAAAGTTTTCTGGTTTGTCTTGCCATCATATAATGGACAGTAAACGGCCGAGATATTTCGATGTTTAGGGTTGACATGCTGATGATGATGACTGGATTAACCTTAAGCTTTTTCCATGTCTGTGTCATCAGAAAATGAGTGGGCCTTTGATTTGCTTTATTGTGTGGCTTTCATGGTTATGGACAAGCAATGGCTGGAAAGAAATGCCACATATATGGAGTTCAATGTAAGAAATAAACTTACCAATGCCCTGAAAACCTTATCTTCAACAGAAGTTTTATTCTATGTTGATTATTATGTGCTTTTAGTAGATTAATTGGAGCTTATGCATGTGAATGCGCTCCTACCCAGAAGCTTTTTAATATCTTTTTAATTAAAAGAGGGTACTGATTAAGTCATATATTTTCTGTAGGATGTGTTGAGATCCACTAGGTCTCAGCTGGAAAGGGAACTTCTTATGGATGATGTCCTACGGATTGAAGATATGCCTTCTTACAGCCTTCTTTGTTAACTATGACCAGCTCAAGGTTCGAGCAGAAGTCTATCACTGGTTCAAACAACTGATATTTTTATGAACATCAAATTTGTACAATCTCTCTCTCTGTCTCTCTCTCTTTCTAGCATACTCTCTTAGGGTGGATTGCATGACCCCCACCTTTTTTTCTGTCTTTAAGTGATGGCTAGGGCCGGTAGAATAATGATAACTTGAGTTGGGATTCCATTAGAACTTCAAATGAGGGAAGACAGCATTTGCATATTGTAATCTTGTTCCATTTGTGCGAACTAAGATGTAACTTAGATCAGATAAATTGAATCAATCATACATACAAATTTCTTGGCAGAAAATTGAAGAAACTGTCTCATGGTACTTTGCAGTTGTCATACAAAATGATAATAAAAATTCTGATGGTAGAGCTCCTGAATTGTGGGGGCTTCACTTCTTAGACAAAGCCTCTGCCCTCCTGGAATCAGACTCCCACGCCACCTGAAAATTGTAAGATGGTGATATCATGTTTCCAATTTCAGGACTAGGTATTCTCCCTGTCTATTGTATTTTGTTTTTCAGGTAACTATCTCATTGAACAGACATGTTGGATCCTTCAGTAATATATGCAAAACCTTCTACTCTACTAAGCCCTTTTAACAATGTTAGACACTCTTTAACCCAGTTTCTTCTTCAGGGAAATTTGGAAAATTCACCTTGTGGGAACCTTAATCACCAATGACTTGACTTCTTTCTCCTTTTAAATTGCTGAATTTTATTCTCCTCCATTGTGGATGCTAATACCATAATACCCCCATGTACAAAACAAAATAGAATTCACTTTTATTTTCACCCCTTGTAGCACGAACCATTAGAACATGATAAACCGCACCCAAAATCTTCTAATTTCATCACAAAAATCAAGCACTTTTTCTATAACTTCACCAACTGTTGTACCCAAGTTCTTTTGTGGCTACTTTCCACAAAAGGAATCTACTAACAGAACAGAACAAAACAATCCATAAGTATCAACCTATAATCTTTCCATTAGCCTGTCATTTCTTAGAACTGAAATCTACCAGTCCATTAATATTAAAGATAGAAAATGACAATTCACTGGAAATTGCATAAAGACTGGGTGTGACAACAACGCAAGGAAGCAAATTTTATGGGGAAAAAACAAACACATTGACCACCTGATTGAATCATGCTTGTGGCTGAGATGAGGTCCTAAAGTCGCATGTCAGGACAAAGTAAGAAGTCAAGAACATAAAATTAGCAACTTAAGGAGGAAATAATCAGTAGAGAATCCTTGCATGAAGACAGAACAATAACATCAGAAAATTACTCAAATATTTGATTCATATCAAATAAATTTCATATTCTCCACCAAGACTCGGAAAAAAAATCGACCTAAACTCAAAGCAAATAGGCAAAAGAACGAAAAAGATAGGTGACAAAGACAAACCAGTAGACAGAAAAAAAAATTGGACCATTTCTCGATTTGTGCGTGTCATTCTTGCGCAGGGGCCATGCTAATCTTCTCTGTATCGTTCCAATTTTATCGGATGTCCCCAAAGAGACACTTTTCTGTGGTTGTCATGTTATTATATGACATTTAGCTGTCCAGTAATTGATCGATGTGGGAATATAGTCCCAAAACACAAAATGGACATCTCTTGATGAGAACAAAAAACCAAAAATCAGAATTGGACTATATAATGCACAAAGCACAAAGAAACTAAAGGTTATCAGTGTACGAAGGAACCTAAATGGACACTATCTGCAACCTAAATGAGCACCAATTTGCATTCTTATGAAAATCTGTTAAGATTCAACTTGTCCCAAGAGCATTTTACTGGTCCCAAAATCTATTGGAACAGATACCTGTGACTCGATTGGTGAAGGTGAAATAGTATCTCTCTCCAAAAAAGCATGTTTTTTTTACCACCGCACAAAGAAAAATATTTTGTATAGGTTTTTAGTTCACACGATCTATTGCAGCGAATGCTTGTCAAAAAGCCTTTGTAACTAATCATGTAGGGGATTTTGGTTTATCATTAGGAATCTTAGGCCTTTATTGGATATCGGGTAGGTTCGAATTTCAGGATTTGTTCAAAGCCAATAAAACAGTATATGCTTAGCGTTTTAAGGTAATCCTATAGAGACAGTGACACAAGGAATCAGGCAACAGGAATCTATTAGTAGAACAAAACAATCCATGAATTCCAACATAGAATCTCCCGTCACCCTCTGTCGCTTGGTGCTCAGTTCTACTAGTTAATTAATACAAAAGATCAAAAGAGAAGTTTCTATTAATTTATTCTCATAGAAATTTTTATACAGATGATGCCCTAAAACATAAATGAAGCAATATTTTTATGGGGAAAAAATGACATACCCAATGATAAGCAAATTTCCATTGTGCTTGTGAAGCTGAGTTGAGGTCCTGCCCTTGATATGGACTGTAGAACAGGCAACTTTAAAGACGACATAATCAGTAGGGAACCCTCGAAAGAAAACAGTTCAATAACAACAAATTGAAATATTAATCTCAAAAATCGACCTAAACACAAAGCAAATGGGCAAAAGATTTTGTAACAAATCAAGAAAAAACAAGATGGGTCACTGAAGCAACTTCTGCTTGTGCTTCTGGAGAGAAAGTGGACAGAGGGAGAGAAGTCATTGAAACAAATCGCAAACTAATTACACGAGAAAATTCCTAGAATAGGAGAGTACTGATATAGGCAAACAATCCAGAGAGAAATTGATTTAAAAAAAAAAAAAAAGGTCCAGGCCCCAAGCTAATATTTTCTTTGTATGGGCAGGATCCCCCGCACCCCCGGTGTCATCCTTGGGCGGTTTCGGGCCAGCTTTATTTAACCTCCGGAGGTCAAAATAATATGAAAAAAAATTATAAATATAATATATATATTATTTATGATTTAAAATTTAATAATAATATTATTAAATAAGTATAGAAATATCATTTTGTGCATATTTTCCCAAAAAATTATTATTTAAAAAAATTTGTATTAATTATATTGTTTTTTTAGTTTAATTAATATTAAAATTTTAAAATTAACATAAACAAAAATTATTAGGAAAAATTGAAATAAAATCCAAAGCAAGCTTAAAAAACAAAGGAAAAATTAATAATCATAAACAATATCACTAAAAATGGATACATTTCAATAAACAGAAAAAAAAAATTACGGAAAGTACCTGTTTATATAATTAAATTCGTAAAATGGTCTAAAATTTTTTAAATTTATATTGAAATTAGTTTTTATTTTTAAAACCACGTAATCTTAACAATAAAATGCAAATTATCTATTAATTTAATTATTGATAATTTATAAATTTATGATTAAATTTGAAAGTAAAATTAAATAATTGGATATGATAGTTAAAATAAATAAATATAAATATAGTAACTAAAGTAAATGAATTTATAGTGCTTCAAATTGAATTAACTCTCTATCTGAGTGTTAGTTTTTTTTTTTTTTTTCAGAAGATCAATTTTCTTCTAAAGATAAAAATATTATCATAATGTTAACACCCAGTGAAACAATAAAAAATTTAAAAATATGTCAATAATAAAATTGTATATTTGATTATTTTTAAAAAATTAAACAATTATTAATCACAATGGGACTAATGAAATAACTAAATAAATTGATACAACAATTCAAGTAAATGAGAGAATAAATGTAATAAATAAAGTAAATAAATTGACAGTGTAATAACATTAATAATAAATTTTATTAAAATTATAAAATTTTTAATTATTTTGAAATAATAAAATTTTATCAATTTAAATTGTTTTATTCAAAAAAATTAAAAAAAAATTAATATTTATTGAAAAATCTAGATACCTCAATGCAACACCTTACTTTTAGATGTAGCCCTTTAAGAATATATCTTGGTACATGTTATATTTATATTTTAATTTTATATAAAAGATATGGTAAACATATTGTAAAATTTTTATGTTTATTTGAGGTGATAAATAGAATTTTAATATTTAATATCAGTTGAGATAAATCTTGATTTTAAATTTTATTGTCTAACTTAAATGATGCTAGAAAAACTCACTGTTGTTGATGACATCATCTACAAGAGTATCACTAAGAAGTTTCCATTCTCAGTGTAATCTTGGGCATGCGCAGATGCTCTAAGCTGTTTCATCAATTTAAGATTGTAACCCATTAAAGCTTCTTACTTGCATTGAATGTAATGATTTTTTGCTTGACAGGCATTTGCCTTCTTATTTGGGTCCCTTAGTTTTCTTGTGGTGTATGAATTGTTTGCATATGTTAATTAAAAATGCTTTTATTGGTAGATTTTACTTGTTTTTATATTTTTATGTCCTTTCTTAATAGAATTTAATTTATTCAATTTGGCTTATTTTGTAAGAATTTATCAATTCAATATCCGACAGTCATAATTTAAAGAAAAAGATAAAATTAATCATGATTTAAAATAGCATTTTTTATACAAAAAGGACACATACCTTTCAAAATCTGAATTTTTATAAATTTAAAAGTTAGATCAAATTCTCGCAATGATGAGTTTAAAAAAAGAGACTGAAGCAAGAAGAGAGAGTCACAACTAGATAAAAGTTAACCAAATTGCTTCTCTTCATGTTCACTGTGTTTGAAGATGTAGATTTGTAAGGTAAAATTGGTCGCTTCTTTGACATTCTTGCTTGATATTGAGAGAGAAAGCTATCCACAAAAGATGTCATTTTTTTTAAGATACAAATTTGCCAAAATAAAGCGATGGTTTCATGGAAAAGCTTGCTTGGTATTGATAGTGTTAAGTCAACGAGTGAAATCCATTTTACTAATGGACTTCAACGCGTATCCAAACTGAAACCCAAGTTTATTGATCCAAAGGCTCAACACAACAAGTCCAAGGCCAAAAGCAAAACAAAGAAGCCCAATGAGAAGCCCAAAGCTCAAGAAACAAAATGATCAATATTTAATGTGTAAATAGAGTTTACGTTATGCCATGTGTAATAATTAAAACTAATTTAATTTTTACCTAGATATATATACATCATATGGGGTCAATAATGATTGAGCAGCCTCCATACGTTTTACAAAGAAAAGAGAAACCTAGCTTGCTATAGTATTTTCTTTTTTGGTATCAGAGTCTTCAAAGATCTGTTGCCATGGCTTCCTTTGCTAACTCTAGCTCCAGTATCAATGCTGTAAATAATCAGCCCTCCAAGAAATCATTTCCCTTCTCTGCATCCTTTAGTTTTCAATTCAGCTTCAAGCTTGATAGAGAAAATTACGTTATCTAGAAAAATCAAGTCCTTACTCTAGCCAAAGGCTACAAAATAGATGGATTTCTATTGGGAACTAAGTCTTGTCCACCAGCAAGCCTCTACTTCACAGATGATGAAGGAAAAATAAGAGAAGAAGATAATCCAGAATATTGAGAATGGATACAGCAAGACCAACTGTTATCAAGCTAGTTGATGTCCATAATCTCCTTGGACATTTTAAGTCAAATCAAGACCGATACTACAGCACATGGTATATGGTCAGGAGTTGAAAGATTATTTGGAACCCAAATGAGGTCCAAATTCATGCAGCTAAAATTCATAATATACTCCACAAAGAAAGGATCAGCCTTAGTCATAACATACTACAATCAACTTAAAAATATCTCAGACAACCTAGCTATGGCAAGTAATCCAGTCTCAGATTTAGAATTCATTACTGCACTACTTATTAGCATTGGAAAGGAATATGATGCTGTGACCATCAACATACAGTCCAAAACTGATGAACTATCCTTGCAGGAGGTCTTAGCCCTGTTATTAAGCTATGAATAGAGGCTTGAGCAGTACAACCAAGAGACTATAAGCAATGTCAATCCAGTGGTCAATATAGCTGTTAACAAAACCCATAAAAGTTTTACCTCTTGGAGAAATGAAAACTTCAATTGAGGTCGTAACAGAGGAAGAATGAATGGCTGTGGAAGAGGTAGAAACAACAGTAGGCCAATCTATCAAATCTGCACAAAGCAAGGTCACACTGTCTATAACTGTTGGTATAGGTTTGAAGACTCTTTTTAAACACCAAATAGTAACAATAGCAGTAATGCAAATCAAAATGCATACCTTGCATCAACGGACTCTATAGCTGATCCCATTGGTATGTTGACAATGGTGCCTCCAACCATGTCATTACTGACTTGGACAACCTTTTCTTGAGATCTGACTACATGGGTAAACAAAAACTGGTGGTTGGTAATGGTAAAGCTCTCAATATATCTCATATAGGTTACAACACTTTATCTACACATTTACCAAATGTCAAGTTGCATCTTAAAAACATCTTGCATGTGCCTACCATTTCCAAAAACCTTATCAGTGTTTCCAAAATTATTTCTGATAATAATGTCTTTGTTGTACTTGACAATAAACATTGTTTTGTGAAGGATCAAGTCAGCCAGAGAATATTGTTGAAAGGGAAAGCTAAAGATAGTCTCTGTTTATTGCATTCCCCTACTGCCACTGCCATCACTAATCACACCTCCTTCAACAATAATCGTCTATCGCATACTAGTCCAGTAGTTAATAAGGCAGTCACACTGTTAGTTCTAAGTCGCGTTAAGTTAGTCTACCTTTGTGCTTTTCTAATTCTATGTCAGTGGATAGTGACCTTTGGCATAGACGCCTTAATCATCCTTCGGATTCAATTATTAGGACTCTCAAAAGATCTTGTATCACTTTTTCTAAAGTAAATACAAGTTCCTCTTTTTGTTCAGCTTGTGCTATTGGGAAAAGCCATAATCTACCATTTAATTTTTCCCAAATAAAATCATTGCGCCATTGGAATTAACTCATACAGATCTTTGGGGTCTTTCTTATGTGCTATCTAAGGAAGGTTATAAATACTACATTCATTTTATTAATGATTTCACTAGATACACTTGGATATACCCACTCAAAGATAAATCACAAGTATTACCATTTTTTATACACTTCAAAAAACAAATTAAAAATCTTTTAAACATTAGAATCAAAACAGTTCAAAATGATTGGGGGGGAGAATACAGATCATTTTTACCTTTTCTTCATCAACAAGCAATAGGTTTTAGACATCCATGTCCACACATACACCAACAAAATGGTAAGGCTGAAAGAAAACATAAACACATCACAGAGTTAGGATTTACTCTCCTTAGTCAAGCTTCACAGCCATTACAGTTCTAGTGGGAAGCCTTTGACACTGCAGTGTACTTAATCAATGAGCTACCTACTTCCTTTTTATCCCATAAATCACCTATTCAATTACTTCTTTATAAACACCCTGACTACAATTTCCTAAAAACATTTGGCTACATTTGTTATCCACACTTAAAACCCTACAATAAACACAAAATGGAATTTAGGTCTGCTAAGTGTCTATTCTTAGGGTACAGTCCTATTCATAAAGGTTATAAATGTTTACATCCCTCCGAATGTCTCTACATCACTAGAGATGTCATCTTTAATGAGTTTGAATTTCCCTTTCCTACCTTGTTTTCTAGTCCTACCTCAACACCTTCTAATGCTCTTATCTTTTCAACCAACTCTGTGTCTGTTCTATCCAATCCTAAATCTCCAACTGGTGGTAGCAATGGCACACAACAAAGTTCTTTGGAATCTGCTGCCTCACCTTCACTGGACTCCCTTTCTAGTCCTTCTTCCACTTTCCCTCACTTCTCTCCCTCTACAACTACTTCACCTTCCATCCTTATTACCCAATCTCACACTTCTTTATCTACTTAACCAATCATACCTCTCAAACTACCTACTCATCCTATGATCACTAGAGCACAAGTAGGGATATTCAAACTAAAATTGTTTCTTTCCTCCACAACTATACCACAGCCCACGCCAACCACCATTGCTACTGTCCTTGCTAATCTAATCTAGAAAAAAGCCCTGATTGCTGAGTTTCAAGCTCTCCTGCACAATAAGACATGGGAGTTAGTGCTTAAACCTCTAAATCATAAGGTAATTAGCAACAAATGGATCTTTAAAGTGAAATATCATACTGATGATACTATTGAAAGGCACAAAGCTAGATTGGTTGCTAAAGGGTTTCAACAGTCACCTGGCATTGATTTTTCTCAAACATTCAGCCCTGTTATAAAGCCTTGCACTATCAGAATACTGTTGTCTATTGCCGTTTCAAAGGACTGGGATATTCAACAATTGGATGCCCACAATGCCTTCCTCAATGGTCATCTACAAGAAACTATTTTCATGTCTTAATCAACTAGGTTTGTTGATCCTCTTCGATCTTAATATGTTTATTGTCTCAAAAGAGCTCTTTATGGTTTCAAACAAGCTCCTCGAGCTTGATTTCACAATATCCAGAAGCAACTTTTGGAATGGGGTTTCTTTAATTCTAAGGTTGACAACTCTCTGTCTTTTCATCTCTCTGGTGATCACTGCATCTATGTCTTACTTTATGTGGATGACATTCTTGTGACAGGCAACAATACATATTACATTCAATAAGTCATTTCCCATCTCCATCATAGGTATGCATTTAAAACTCTTGGCTCTCTTAATTACTTCTTAAGGATTCAAGTTCACCGTTTTTCTCAATGCCTCTTTTTAACCCAAGCCAAAGACATCACTGATCTTCTTAAATCCCACAATCTACGTCTTTCCAAACCCTATCTCACTCCTATGTCCACTGGAATACAACTATCCCTAACTTTTGGTTCTCTACTTCCACATCCTACAGCCTATAGAAAACTTATTGACTCTCTTCAATATCTCACCTTTACCCATCCTAACATCTCTTTCACAGTTAACAAGCTTAGCCAATTCCTACATGCCCTTACTACCACTCACTGGCAAGCTTGCAAATGTCTTCTTCGTTACCTCAAAGGGACGGTGAGCTTTGGTCTTGTGTTTCAACCCTCATCATAGTTTAAATTAATGGCCTTTTCTGATGTTGATTAGGCATGCTGTCCCGACGATTGGCGTTCCATTAGTGGCCATTGTGTGTTTCTTGGCAACAACATCATCTCTTGAAGCTCTAAGAAACAAAATGTTATTGCCTGCTCTAGTACCGAAAATATGAATATTGAGCACTAGCTCAAGCTACAGCTAAAATTGCTTGGGTAAAGTCACTAATCAAAGAAGTGAAGCTCTTACCTGACCATTAAGCCATTCTCTGGTGCGATAACCAAGGTGCTGCTACTCTTGCTGTCAATCCGATCTTCCATTCCTGCACCAAGAATATCGAGGTTGATGTTCACTTCATCCGTGACTATATTGCCAATGGATCCGTCAAGATCAATTATATCCCCTCCATAGAACAGATCACCGATGGACTTATCAAGCCTCTCTCTCAATCTCAATTTTGGGTCTTTCGGGACAACCTTCGGGTCGATGAAGCTCCCCTTAGCTTGAGGGGGGATGTTAAGTCAATGAGTGAGATCCATTTTACTAATGGACTCTAACCTGCATCCAAACTGAAACCCAAGTGTATTGATCCAAAGGCTCAACACAATAAGTCCAAGGCCAAAAGCAAAACAAAGAAGCCCAATGAAAAGCCCAATGCTCAAGAAACAAAATGATCAATAATTAATGTATAAATAGAGTTTACATTATGCCATGTGTAATAATTAAAACTAATGTAATTTTTACTTATATATATATATATATTATATGGGGTCTCAATAATGATTAAGCAGTCTCCATACGTTTTACAAAAAAAAGAGAAACCTAGCTTGCTACAGTATTTTCTTTCTGAAAGAGAGAGCATTGTCCATAAAAGGTGCTCACGAAGATAGAAAAAAGTGAAGTAAAGAGAGAGGATAAGTGTGGCAGGAGGTAAGAGCAGCAAAGTCACAAAAAGGAAGTGAAAAGAAAGAATAAGTGCATGGCAAGAGCAGCAAAGTCACACTAGGTATTAGAGGAAAAAGGAAAAAAAAAAATGAAAGCTTGACATTTTCAACAAAAAAAAAAAAGGTAAAATGGTGCTCACACCTTAAATGTATGTTAAGAACAATCAAGTTAATAATTTTGATTTTTTAAAAGAAAAATATTTAATATATTTTTAATAATTACTTTACATATTTTTAATAAAATAAAAATATTTTTGACAATAATATCAATTTTCAATCATGTTAAACGTCATAAATTAATTCAACAGTTTTTATTATTTTAAGATCTATTTTGTTATTTTCAAAATACGAGGATTAGATTTATCGTGTGAAATAAACATTTAAATTTTATAAAAATTTTATCCTAAATGATATATACCATTTGTTTTGATTAAAAATTAAAATAATTCCAATTAATTACTCTATATTGTATTTGATCAAGATTTGAATTTAAAATAAAAATAAGGTAAGATATAATTTTAAAATAATAATTTTATTATTTACTAACTGCTGAAACAGATAATATCAGCCGTAAATAGGAAAAGATTCACGCGATCGGAATCTTCCCCTTAATTTTCTGATCGTTCCTATTTATGCTCTTGAACATATCTTCGCAAAATGATTCAAAGGAACCTCTCTTCTTTTTGAATCGATTACGATTTTCGCCCGATTCCTCACGGTATCTCACTGATCAGGTCTGCCCTATTGATTTTCTGTTTCCTCTTGCATCAATTGTATATTCGTTCTTCTCTCTGATTTTCTCAGAGCTTTCGTCTATTTTACATGTCGTTTTAGGAGCCCTGTAAATTAGCCATGAGAGGTAGTTGTAGCAATTGTTTTTTCTTCTGAAAAGATCCCATTTGATCAAGGACATTGAAAATGTACACTTCCAATTCGAATAGGAAGGAGAACGAAAGCGTTTCAACTTCTTGCATGGCTTTTTTTGTAAAAAAAAAAATCATATCAAACCGAGTTTCTCAACTTTGCGTGGCTATTGAATTGAACGCCTGATTATTGGCATCTAAAGTTGTTTGTTTTCTCCTCTCTATTTCTCTTTTAATTGTTTAATAGTGATCTAAAACAAGAATTGTGAGCAAAAGGTTGTAGGGCATCGCTGAATTTCTGAGATGGCGTTTACCATGAAGCAAATGTCTCTAATTGTGGCGGCCTTCGGTGCCTTGTCATTCATATTGGGAGTAATCGCGGAAAATAAGAAGGTTCTTATTGCCACTTGATTTAACTGTTGTTAACATTGTATTCTTTCATTTTCTGTCCTGCTCTTGTTATGAGGAGAGGGATTCATGGAAGAAGAGAGATTCCTGCCTCCGTTGCTTCTCTTAACATTATTTTCTGTAGGAATAGGATGAAAGACCCACTGATAATTTGCTTGTTTGTGAAGATACTGTTTGCTTCCCTTCTCCTGCTTGTTCATGTTACCATTTTGTCCTTACCATTTGCACCTGACGGTGCTCTTTTATTCCGGTGGCTGGGTGCATTCTGCTCTGCTATAAATTTCTTAGTGGGTTCTCTGTCTATTAATTCTTTCTTTGTCCTCTTTGGTTAAAATTTATTACAGCCAGCATCTGGAACTCCAATTACCGGAAAAGGTGCTGTTATTTGCAAGTATCCATCAGATCCCACAGTTGTCTTGGGATATCTATCTGTAGCCTTTCTTGTAGCTGCCACTGTGGCTGGATATTTGTCTCTGTTCTATCCATACAATGGAAAATCTGTTCCACAATCTGTTTTGTTCAGAAGTACTAGTTTCTCTGTGTTCTTCAACATTGCCTTGTAAGTAAACTTAACTCAGTCTCTTGTGAACCGGTGTTACTGATGCATGTACATGTGTTTGCATCTTGTTCTGCACACAGCAATCATTATTAGCCTGATTCCTAGTATTTATTCTTTGAGTAATAAATTACCCAGTAATATTCTTGTAATATTCCACATCGTTGTTATCAATCCACCCTGAGGTGAAAAATAATTGCATGCATGTATTCCTTTGGCTGATGGTTTATGTAGAATTGAAATGTAGAAATAAGTTATGAGAAACTTTGCAGTGACTCAAAAGAGCCTATGGATTGATAAAAAGGTGTCTTTTTTTTTTTAGCAGGATTAGAAGGTATCTATGAACAGCAGTTGTCTTTAAATATCCTTTTGTACATAATGTAGAGCAGCCGCATATACCTTGAGAACATCGCATATGCATATTTGGGATATTCTTTCCTCAGCCCAAAGGAAAATCATTGAGAAGCATACATCATCTTGCATTTTCCTCTGTCATATCATTCAATGTGTTTTTGTTTATATGTCATCCTCTTGCAGGTTGACGTCTGGATTAGCAGCATCACTTCTATTGTGGCCAACAATTACAGAGCAACTTCATTTGACTCACAATGTTCACCACAATCTCAACACAGATTGCCCCACTGCCAAAACTGGTCTTCTTGGTGGCGGTGCTTTTGTATCCCTTGATTCCGCTCTTTTCTGGTTAGTTGCCCTAATGTTGGCTGACAATGTTCGAGACGACCATTTTGATGAGGTGGAGAGAAGTAATGTTGGTGGACATGGTGAGACAAATGATTATGATGTCCCTGAGCATCTGAAGGGAAGTGCCTGAAGTAAATAACTTGGGAAGATGAATTCAAATGTCTTTGGGTTTAGCCTTTGCCTTTTCATGCATAATTTTCAGCTAGGATTCTCAGGCATCTTAATGGAGTGGGCTTCAAATTGTAAATGTCTTCTCGTATTATTGTTTGGGTTTGTGTTCCTAGTCCTGATATTGTCTCCACAAATGTCTTCATCATCCATCTTTTTAGGTATCCTCCTGCTTTGAACTCTGATGAACAGTTAATTATCCAAAAATGATTCACCTGTTTGTTCTTCAATAACCTAATATTAAATTTTATAAACACTGAATCTCCAAGCTATTACCAATTATTAACATTATAAGTCTGATGATGATATCATGATGATCTTGAGCTGAGCATTGACAAGGTAATGCGTTAATGAGCTGATGAGTTTAGATGGTTTGCTGGCTGAAGCATTTTTACTTTGTTGAAGCATATGATCTGAGTTGTTTCAGTTCCTTGGCTAAGATAAACGCCTGAGTGACATGATGTTTAGGCATGCAAAGAACTTGAAAATAACATGAAAACTGAAATTATGAAGCTGAGATGTTAATTTAAAGCTCTCTAGTTCTCAAGTCACCAAAATAGACAAATTAAACAAAAGTTGAAAAGGAATTTAAAAGCTAAAATTAGTTACAATGAACATAATTTTATTTGGTTGTTGCGTGCTCTATCATATTTTCTCCCTCTTATCATATCTACTCAAGAAATTGTAGGGGTTAGGGCATCCTAAGCATACACTGGTACTAGGCAAAGTTTAAGTATCTTTCTCACCATTTTAAGAAATTTGAACTGCAAAAAATATACCCTGTAACACAATTCTTACAGATCTGTATTCTAAAATCCAGATTCTGATCTCCTACAGACACCAACAGTCTATTTTAGCTCCTCAGTCTGGGTAGGCGTTCAGTGGCACTGTTTGGTACAGAACTCCAGATCCATTTATCTCACTGCCAGGATATAGCCGTGGAATCCAATTGGATTTGGATAAGATGATCAGCCAAACATTTTGAGACTAGTAGAATAACCAAAACTGTGTCCTTGACACTTTACATTGGAAGCAAGGACTTTCTGTAATTCAACTGCCGTAAATCTGCAACTGGAATCAATAGTCTTCCCCCTGCACAGACTATATACAGGCAGGAAACAAGGAAGAGACACAGTTCACCAGTCCTTGCTCTGCGCCATGGTTTCACTAGTTGAGGAGGAAGGATGGCGAATTTTGGATTTTCGGTAGCTGTGGTAGCTTGTCGACCAAAAAAGAAAGATAACAACAGATAATGAAGATATGTAAATTTTGCATTCTCTATGGCATTGATAGGGATTTCTTGGCTAGGAACTACAGCAATTACAAAAAAGAGCAAAAAAAACATTACAATATCTAAGCCTATAAAAGCACAAGGGGCCATATCAGTGTTGTTCATAGAACTTTAGGAGCACATAAAAGCAGGACACTTATTTCTTAATTCTGCAAATCAGAACTGTAATCTGTTTCCTCCATTTCTTTCATATTTAACATGATTAACCGTTCTTTTATGCCCTCAGTTTCACTCCTGTCTTCAAACAGCATTCTAAACGACTCGCAAGAGTTAACAATCCAAGCAAAGTTGTTAAAACATATTGCCAAGAACTGGTAATAAAATTAAGAAATTAAACGAACTAACATAGGTTGATAACCTTTGCTCCAAGTTTATACACATAGGAATCTTTCCCATCACCTATAATGTTATTTTAGGCCCTCTTTTTGATTTCTCTTATTCCAAGACTAGCAACACACATCTCTTGTTCAGAACAAATGCACCAAAATCAGAACTCAACCATCTGATGCATAAACCACAAAGAAACTAGAGGTTCACAGTGTATAAAGGAATTTCACAACGTGAAGAATCTAACTGGATACAATCTGCAATTAAGCAACAGTCTGCAAAGGGCTAAGACTCTTCCAGATTTCCGTGTTGTTTCAAGTGGCAATCATTTAAAATTTCACCACACAAGAAATACCACTGGTTCAACTCGCAGGTACTCCACAACTTTCAGGGCATAGGGAAGCCTATGTCCTATTTAACTGTGTAAAAGAAAAAGTGGATTATATGGCCAAGTACTTAACATCATCCACTGCTCTTCGTGCGGTTTGCAAGCAAAACAGCAAGCTGTGGCTTAGATTTGCCGGTATTTTGTTCTGATTCCTTAACTAATGGGTAAATTTGCATTGTTATGAGTCTTTTAAGATTCAACTTGTGCCATGACAATGTCATACGCTGAGAAATCTATTGGAACAACGATAGCATGCATTTGAAGCAAACAAATCTTTATATGCTTCACATGAAGGCAATTTCATAGAAAAGGTGACACAAGGAAACGGGCAACAGGAATCTATTAGCAGAATAAAACAACCCATGAATTCTGATAGATGGTCTCCCATCACCCTTTCATATCTTAGAGCTTAATTCGACCAGTTACTTAACATAGAAGATCCAAACAGAGGTTTCTATTAATTTATTCTCACTGAAATTTTCACATAAAGATTAGACCCCTTAACATAAACGAAGCAATTTTTTTTTTTTTTTTTGGGGTTTTGGGGGCGGGGCGGGGGGGGGGAGAGAAGGGGAAGAGAAGATGACATACCCACTGAGAAGCTAATTGCATTGTGTTTGTGAAGCTGAATTAAGGTTCTAAACTTACCCTTCATAGGGTCTGTAGAACACCTGGGAGAAGTAAACAACAAGGAATGCACAACTTTAAATAGGACATAATCAGTGGAGAACTCTTGAATGAGAAATCAATTACAACAAATTGAAATATTTAATCAATTAATATGAAAATAAGATCTCAAAAATCGACTAAAATCCAGAGCAAATAGGCAAAATATTTTCTGATAAAAAAAAAAGAACCAAGAGAGGTCAGTGAAGCAACTCCTGTTTGTAGTACTGGAGAGAAAATTGACAGAGGACAGAAGCCATTGAAACTAATCAAAAACTAACTACCAAGAATTCCTAGAAAAGAAGGTTACTCACAAAGGCAAACCAATTCAAAGAGAAAACAGTTCTATTGCAATAAATTGAAATATTTAATCAATCAATCTCAAAAATTGACTTAAACCCCAAGAAAATAGGCAAAAGACCTTTGAATAGAAAGAAAAAGATGAAAAGAGGTGTCACTGAAGCAATTCCCTACAGCAGCGAAAATAGACAGAGGAGGAAAGCCACTAAAACAAATACCAGACAAAATACCACAAAATTTCTAGAAGGTAGATCGTTCTTAGAAGGCAAACCAATTCAGAGTGAGATTTAGAAGTAAACAACAGGATATGCACAACTTTAAATAGGACATAATCAGTGGATAACTCTTGAATGAAAAATCAATTACATCAAATCGAAATATTTAATCAATTAATATGAAAATAAGATCTCAAAAATTGACTAAACCCAGAGCAAATAGGCAAAATATTTTCTAATAGAAAAAAGAACCAAGAGAGATCAGTGAAGCAACTCCTGTTTGTACTACTGGAGAGAAAATCGACAGAGGACAGAAGCCATCCAAACAAATCAAAGACTAACTACCGAGAATTCCTAGAAAAGAAGGTTACTCACAAAGGCAAACCAATTCAAAGAGAAAACAGTTCTATTGCAATAAATTGACTCAAAAATTGACCTAAACCCCAAGCAAATAGGCAAAAGACTTTCGAATAGAAAGAAAAAGATGAAAAGAAGTGTCACTGAAGCAATTCCTTACTGCAGAGAAAATTGACAGAGGAGGAAAGCCACCGAAACAAATACCAGACAAACTACCACAAAATTTCTAGAAGAGTACGTCGTTCTAAAGAGGCAAACCAATTCAGAGAGAGATTTAGAAGTAAACAACAGGATATGCACAACTTTCAATAGGACATAATCAGTGGAGAACCCTTGAATGAAAAATCAATTACAACAAATTGCAATATTTAATCAATTAAAATGAAAATAAGATGTCAAAAATCGACTAAATCCAGAGCAAATAGGCAAACATTTTCTAATAGAAATAGAAAGAAGGACCAAGAGAGGTCAGTGAAGCAACTCCTGTTTGTACTACCAGAGAGAAAATTGACAGAGAACTTAAGCCATTGAAACAAATCAAAGACTAACTACCGAGAACTCCTAGAAATGAAGATTACTCACAAAGGCAAATCAATTCAACAAGAAAACAGTTCTATTGCAATAAATTGAAATATTTAATCAATCAATCTCAAAAATTGACCTAAACCCCAAGCAAATAGGCAAAAGACTTTCGAATAGAAAGAACAAATGACGAGAGGTGTCACTGAAGCAATTCCTAACTGCAGAGAAAATTGACAGAGGAGGAAAGCCATTGAAACAAATAACAGACAAACTACCACAAAATTTCTAGAAGAGTACATCGTTCTAAAGAGGTAAACCGATTCAGAGAGAGATTTAGAAGTAAAGAACAGGAAATGCACAACTTTAAATAGGACATAAGCAGTGGAGAACTCTTGAATGAAAAATCAATTACAACAAATTGATATATTTAATCAATTAATATAAAAATAAGATCTCAAAAATCGACTAAATCCAGAGCCAAAATATTTTCTAATAGAAAGGAGAACCAAGAGAGGTCAGTGAAGCAACTCCTGTTTGTACTACTGGAGAGAAAATTGACAGAGAACGGAAGCCGTTGAAACAAATCGCAGACTAACTACCGAGAATTCCTAGAAAAGAAGATTACACACAAAGGCAAACCAATTCAACGAGAAAACAGTTCTATTGCAATAAATCGAAATATTTAATCAATCAATCTCAAATATCGACCTAGATACCAAGCAAATAGGCAAAAGATTTTCGAATAGAAAGAAAAAGAAAAGAGGTATAACTGAAGCAATTCCTTACTGCAGCAAAAGTTGACACAGGAAGGAATCCACCGAAACAAATACCAGACGAACTACCAGAAAATTTCTAAAAGAGTAGATCGTTCTTAAAAGGCAAACCAATTGAAAGAGATTTAGAAAAGGAAAAAAAAAATTTGGACCATTTCTCGATTTGTGCGTGTCATCCTTGCGCAGGGGCCATGCTAATCTTCTCTGTATCGTTCCAATTTTATCGGATGTCCCCGAAGGGACAACATTGCGCGGTTGTCTTCGTTATATCAAATGTCTACTTGACTTGTAACTAAGTAATGTGGGAACGTAGTCCGTTTCTAAACATAACAAGATGGGATTACGTCATCTCGAAGAGAACCCCCACGTGGATCTTTCAGCTCTCTAGTTGTGGTGGGACCCGCTCACGCCATATCACATCACCTCTGGGCTCTGGCTCGCAAAAAGTTACACGTGAAGCAGCTATCAACAAGTCCATAACAAATGTTTTGCCACAAGTTCCAGCCCTCCATGGAGGTTGAAGAATCGGACCCCGTTCTTGAACCAGAAGGCTCGCTGGTGCAGGAAGGGACATCCTTTACACACAAGCAGTAGATCCTACGTTTGCTTTTGCTTCTCTTTCTCTGTACTTTGGTAGTCGTAGACCTCATTTTCAGTTGTGTCTTAGGGTACCCCTTTGGCCTTAAAAAAAGGGTACCCGTTTATGGGTCTGCTATGATGTTGTTGACACTCTTGGTATCTCATCCTTGATCACCCATCTAAATTCAAACACCTTAATCATATGACATACCCAATGAGTGTCAGAAAAGGTGGACAAGGTAGAATGTTCTATCGACAATGATTCACCAGCTGTTCTTCAGTAACATTGTAATCATGCATTATAAAAACTGAATCTGAAAACTAATATCAAATTCTACATGTAAGTAAGATCTACTTTTATTTAGAAAATGTGAATGGTGCCTCAGTTAAATCAACTGTCAAAAGAATGACTTGTCTTTGTTCCATAATGCTCAATTTCCATGCAAATCGTGTTCTGGAAATTAAGTTCCTGTTAATGCAGAACAAAATAACATCCCTGAATAAGAAACTTTAGCTTATTGATTAATGAAAGAGGGGGATGTTTCCCTTGCATTTCAAATTTTGAATCAGAAAAGAGGCAAGGAGGAAACCTGGAGGATCCGTAGAATTGGATGATCCTTCAACCCAAAGCTTCAATGTACCTACCTCTATCAACCTTGTCTTTTAAGCAAAACCTCACAACCAAAGCTCACAAGCGCACCATATTTTCTCTCTCTTTCTCTCAACCAAAGTTTATGCACAAAAACAGTCAGTTGCTTATCAAGGAATTTAATCCAACAGCTTCCACCTTCCAGATGTCTGAAAGCAACTCTGCCAAAGCTCCCGTCTACAACTAAATCCAAGTGTCTTGCCTAAAGTTCCCACTTTTGAAGAGGTATTCCAATGGGTTCATTCCAAACACCAATTGGCTTGAGAAGCTCTGCTTTAATGGAAACTTCATGTGGATATTTACTTCAAGAGTTGCAGGCAAGTTTCGGATGTTCTCTTTCCTTTTCTTTTCAATAATTCATACTTAGATTGGTGCCATCATATTGTTCTCATTCTGGTTGCTTAATCAAACAGATGATCTGGGATGAAGTTGGAGAAGATCAATTTGAAAGAGAGAAGGTCTTGCTAGACTTAGAACAAGAGTGCCTAGAGGTCTACAGGAGAAAGGTTGATCGAGCCAACATATCAAGAGCTAGACTGCATCAGGAGTTGGCAGAATCTGAAGCTGAATTCACCCATCTTCTTTTGTCCCTTGGTGAACGATCTCTTCCTGGCCGGGTACCTTATCCACCAATGCCTACCAAGTTAGTAAACTATAATAGTAGTAAACTAGAGCTGCACAAGAAACAGAACACACATCAACAAGTGAAAGGTAGTCAAAAATTGAGTTCAGAGATCCGGAAGTATAAATTTAGCTTTTGGTTCGATGTGTTTTTCACATGACATTTTGATGAACTAATCATTATTCATGATGTCCTGTAACTTTTCCTCTTTTGTTAAGGTGCTACAGAGTTCTACCTTAAAAATATGTGAAACAAAATTAGGTTCAGTTATGAATTATTGATGCAAATTTAACTCAGCTGTTTTCCTCGTCTAAAAATTTTGATATTCAAGAGAAAGTTTAAAAGAACGTACATAGTAAGTATATAAGAGTGTTTAATAATTTAACAAAAATGTTAATAATTAATACTCCTAAAGAGGAAAACAGCCCAAAATAGTGTAAAACATACCAACATGAAATATAGAATAAGGGTTTATATTACACCTAAAAAGATATCCTAGCCCATGAACTTATAATATAAAAAGGAGTTAAAAAATCCAAACATATTCATGTTTTTACTTTATGTAGTCATAACAGTTGACAATAAGTTTATCTTGACTTCTAAATTTGGGCAAAGGGATGTGTTAGAAATGCAACAGAATATAGACTGTAATGTTTATGATATTGTAATATGGACAGCGTTTAGTCATATGACAATATATTGTCTTTCATAACAAGAGCTATGTCTAACTATTGTCTATACAGCCAGAAAAGATGGGAGGAACACTAAAGGAGCAATTAGATTCAATATCACCTGCTTTGCGGGAGATGCGATTGAGGAAAGAAGAGAGGGTGAACCAATTTCGTGCTGTACAAGGGCAAATTCAGAAGATCTCAGCAGAAATAGCAGGTCTATCAGAATATGATGATTCATCAACAAATGTCATAGTGAATGAGAATGATCTTTCTCTGAAGAAACTTGAGGAATATCAGATTGAACTGCAAAGGCTTCACAATGAGAAGGTATCATGACAATTCCTCATAAGTTGGTTTAAACAAATTGTGAATTTTGTTCATCAAACAACGTGATTCTGAATTTTGTTCCACTTTCAATGGCTTCAAAGAATGACAGGCTACAGAGAGTGGAAACATACATACATGCAATCCACAATCTGTCTGCAACTTTGGGGATGGAATCCTCCATGATCATCACGAAGGTTCATCCAAGCTTGAATGAACTGTACGGAATTTCAAAAAACATAAGTGACAGTATCTTGGCCAAACTCAACAGCACAGTGAAATCTCTTGAGGAAGAAAAGCAAAAAAGGCTTGAAAAGGTGAACATTGCTTGTCATATGTTACACCCTAGCCTTCTTTTAAGCAAATCTTGCCTGGAAAAGCTATACTTTGGCAATGAAAAATAAATGGTTGTCCATGGTGTTTCATTGCTGCTTATTCACTAAAGAAATGACATGTAACTTGAGCAATGACTAATTGAATAAACATAAATGAATACAAATAACAGATTAATCTCATGGCTTCAGCAACCAGGCTTTCCCTACTCCAGTGATTTGTTGTTTTATTTTTCGTTCTGGGTACATTTCACTTTTTATATTTGACCATTCATCATGACAAACTCCATAATTTATATTTTGCCAATTTTGCAGCTACACAATCTTGGTAAAGCATTGACAAACTTGTGGAACCTTATGGACACACCCTATGGAGATCGACAACTCTTTTCCCATGTAACTGATTTACTATCAGTCTCATCAGCAGAAGTATCAAATCCTGGAAGCCTTACCCTAAATATAATTCAGCAGGTTGGCATATCTAATCATTTACACTTCCAATCAGAATCAACTAAATTTAACATTTATGTAAATCTTTTCAAGGCTGAGGCAGAAGTGAAGAGACTGGATCAATTAAAGGCAAGCAAGATGAAGGAGCTTTTCCTCAAGAAGCAGAATGAACTAGAGGAGATATGTAATAAATCACACATGGAGATTCCTTCACAAGCAGAGATCGAAAATCTAATAAGCCTTATAAACTCTGGTGAGAGTCAGTAACAACCATTTTTCTTGAGAACTGTCAGGGTTGTTTAAATATAAAGTGTCCTAAAATCTGACTAAAACCTACAAAAGGGGAGATTGACCATGCCGATCTCCTCATAACCATGGATGAACAGATATCAATAGCAAAGGAAGAAGCCTCTAGCAGAAAGTCAATAATGGAAAAGGTAGAGAAGTGGATGTCAGCACGCGATGAGGAGCGCTGGCTAGAAGAATATAGCAGGGTAGATATTTTCAACCATTGATATAAATGTTTACCACCCTCCATTTTTAGCAACATGCATACGATCTTACCTCTTTCATGACTATTTTCAGGATGAGAATCGGTATTCAGTCAGCAGAGGTGCTCACAAGAACCTGAGACGTGCAGAACGGGCTCGAATAACAGTTAACAAAATCCCAGGTAATGTAGGAAAGTTCTTAATATTTTTCTTAGTTGCAGAAACCAAAGCCACTTGCACTGACCTAGTCATGTCAAATGAGAAAAACAAAACCCTCTACTGTCTTTGTTGAAGCAATTATTTGAAATTCAGTCATAAAGCATTGAGATGAACATATGTCTCTATCTATCAATGCAATGATATATGTATTTTCACCCAATGGTTTATTGCAGCATTGGTGGAATTGCTTGTAGCAAAAACTAAAAGCTGGGAAGAAGAAAGAAGGAAAGTTTTCTTATATGATGAGGTGAGACTGTTTATTACCTGGAACTACACACTGATAGAATTATCTTTCATTTAAGTATAACACTAATAGAAGTCTAATGTGTACTTGAAGTTTGAGAGAAATATCTGCTACAATAAGCTATACATTAAAAATGACATCTGGGATTTTTTAGGTACCTCTCCTTGCAATGTTGGAAGAGTATAATATGCTAAGGCTGGAAAAGGAGGAAGAGAAGCAAAGGGAACGGGTTAGTATTATTTAACCCTGCAATGGCAGAGAATTTCATATGCATCGTGAAAGTGCAAATGTAGTATTCATTCTTCTACATTCTAGTCTCTCATGGATAGCTTTCTCATGAGCATGTTGCAAATAAAATTTTCACAGTTGATAGCAACTTCTATATTCATACCTGATCCCTTAAAAGGTGGGTTTTCTTTCTTTTTTTTTTTTCTTCAGGAAACAAAAAAGGTCCAAAACCAGGTAGTAACTGAGCAAGCAAGTTTCTTTTTGTCAAGGCCAGGCACCAGCAGTCCACGTCCTTTAAACAGGAGCTTTAATAGAGGTTTAGGCAATGAAAGCCCTGTACAAAGAAGGCTATCTCTGGGTATCCAACAGTTCGGGATAAATGGCATAAATTCAGCAACTCAAGGCATATCCTTCACAAAAGAAGGAAGGAAGGTGCAGGGGCCAAAAATGCCAGCTCGACAAAGCCTTGCTTCTTATCTTAGAGATGAAACAGCCTCAGTGGTGTCAGCATATTCTTGCCCCATATCGCCTTGAATTCTGGGTAAGGTGCATGGATCACCATCTTTGATCACAGATCAGAAGGAATTGATTGAGAAATATGTAGGCTGGACAACTGTATATCCTGCAGAAGAATAATTTCAGCCTGTTATGTCAGTTTAAGGAACTATTTCAATATGTATTTATGACTTGACCATTCATCAAGAGCCCCATTTAGATTCTCCAAAGAATTGTGATTACAAAGGCCAATAAATGTTTTGGAAGCTTGTTCTAGCTATTTTAGACAAACATTGTGCAGTTGGCAGAGCTGAATAAAATAATACTTAGATCAACCATTTACAAAAAAAAAAACATTGAAGGAACCTGAATTTCTTTATGGCCACATCAATTGGGTTGAAAATGGCATTATATAATTGTCACTTATTTACACTCCTGCAAGTTAAGAACTCATATGCAGGAGCAGATTTATTCAATACACTGGTATCTGTTTGGAGTAATTAGAGAATAATCTCCACAGGCTTAACCTCAGGTGTTGATAGAAATAGTGGCAGTGATAAGTGTTGCTTAATGATCCAGGTCACATACCACCTGGATTCAAGGCTAAAATTGATTCCATCAATGATTGGGTTTAGACTATTTTCATCATTCACAGAGAACATTGTGCTGCTATAATCTTACAAGTCCAGTGAGACATCATTATTCATCCTCTCACTCCCTTGGAGGTATAGGATTATCCCCATTTTGTAGTCAAATTACTTGATAGCTAAAAAGTCAGTATTTTGTAGCAAATTTTTGAAATGACCAATCCCCCACAAATAAAAAACGGAAAAGAATGATCCTCAATGGGAGCAAGCTTTGCAGCAAGTGAACCAAAAGGAAGACTGAAGATATAAATTTCTGAAACACCGTGAAATTCTCTGTATTCACTTGGAAACTATGGAAGCAAAACTTATTATAAGACAATAGAGTAAAATAATACTGACTATTTGTTGAAAAGATACAAAGAGGTTTTTATGTTTTATTCTAATTTTTCACCTTTAAGTTGGTTCTTATATCTTTAACAGGTTTGATAAGAGCTCAACATCTCACAATAGCTTCAGTTAATTACTTAAAATGGGAAAAATAGAAGGACAATATCCTCGGTCAATAAGTTGTTAACATCATTCAGACCCTTCAAGCAACCTATATGCCTAAAGGACACTAAATCCAGCATCAGCACAAACCATAAATGACAGAATTTGTTATCTAATAGAAAGCAGCCTTGATATTAGCCATAGTCAGAAGAGAAGAAATTACTGTCTTATTATGTTGCTGATCAGCTCCGCTGCCAAATTAACCGTGGCCTGGCCTCATAGTCCTTGCAATAGTTTACCTGATTTCTACCTGCTACAAAATGGAATAAGACCTAACAAGTTCAATCCAAAGGCAATCAATCATCATGATGAACACAAGCATGCATGGAACTAACTGGATTTTGGCCAAAGACAGAAAATTAACAGAAATAAAGAGAGTGAGATACACAAGACAAACAAGATAAACAATGAACAAATGCTAGAATTTGATATGATTGAGAAAGAGGGCGTTCATTATTCCATAACACAAAAATAACAATGAGGCAACAGTAGAACTAGAAAGTGCCAATCCAGTTCTACCGAAATCAAACGCTTCCCTTGCCCCTTCTCCTTTTAAATGTTCAGTCAATGTCCAAATGAATCCAGCATAGCTTTGCAACAGTAAGTTTATTGGGATTTATTATAAAGGAAGGGAAAATTTGCATTCACATTCTCTTGATGAAGAAGAGAATTGCATTTACCCACTCTAAATGGTAATCATAAGCATTAATTATCTATTTGCAAACCAAACAGGGTAAAAAAAAAAAGGTCATATTACCATAAAGTATGATAATCTTCAGATCAAATGCAATTTCATTAACTTGAACTTTGGGTTGAGAAGTTTCTCAATCATTTATCAGGAAAATGCTGAAATTGAAATTCTAAGAAACAAAAAAATTAAGAAAAATAAATAGATTTCCATGTGAACCATGGGGGAGAGATTTCATCAGCCCCTGCCAGACTTGGGCAAAGTTTAACTTAATAGCAGGCGGGACCTTAGAATCCATATTCGAAAAGAAATGGGGCAAGTTAACAGACACACTTTACAACACAAACCAACATTCAACATTATCAAGCCAAAGCAACCTTTAGTACAAACTGATCAAGGGCATCCATCTATTCTGTCAACTAATTCTTTATAAGATATGAGAAAAAACTAAGAATCGTTGCTCTGGACGGGAGCTTCATTTCTCGGTTTCTGAAAGAAATCTTCGATACATCGAGTTCCAGCAGGCACCGGCTTATCAGGGATAGGCCGAGAACGGGCCCGATCGGTTGCGGGGCGTTCCAGAGACTCAGTTGGAACAGGGAGCGAGTCGAGAAGGAAGTCGCTGGTTGGCTGGTGTCTCTTCACAGCGATTCTCAGGTGCTCAAGTTTCACCGTCTTCCGCTTCTTTTCGACGGCGACTTCCGCGGATTTCTCCGCCAGAAATCGAAGGAACAACTCAGTGGAGCGCGTGACGAGGAATAGAGCCTCCGAGTTAACCTTGTTGATTTCCTTATCAAGCTTCATGATTTTCTTTACTCGGCTTGTCGGGAATCCGGACCGTATCGGCTCTGTCTTCTCCCCGTCCGCCATTGACGAGTCCGGTTCTCTGTTGAACAATGACAGGGGCGCGAGGAGTTGGAGATTGAAAGGAAAAGTTTAGGGTTCTTTGGAATTGGCGGGAAATTGTGACTGGCCTTTTCTTTTTTCCTTTTGTTTTCCGTTGTACTTGTGGACGAAAATACCTTGAATGGAAATGGAACAACGGTGTTCTTCCGAAGACCATGAAGGGTTAGAACCGGTCCAATAAAGTTTACCAGCCACGCTGAGGGACAATCTGCCCATGAGGAGAGGGGGACAAAGATCTTTATTTTGATTAAACAATTATTTTTAAAATAAATTATAATTTTTATATTAAAAAATATACATTTTATTCATTCTCTTAAATCAATATTTACAAAAAAAATTATATTTTTTACTAATTTATAAAATTTAGTATATTAAATTTAATAAAAATATATAAAGTATGAATATTTTTAAAATAAAATAATATTTTTAGTTATTTTAATAATATTTTAAATATATATTATCATAATTATATAAATAAAAATCGTATGTATAATATATAAAATTATTAATATTAATAAAAATTATATATAAAAGTTTCACATTAATAATTTAATAAAAATAAATTTTAAATATATGTAAAGTTTTATGGTTTTATAATTTTGCAAAAAAGGCATAATTCTAGATGGAAAACTTTTCAAAAATGTTAAAGAAGAATAGAGGCTGATTGAGAGGCTGTGTTGAACTTTGATTTGAGATGCAATTAAGCTCTTCGTCCATCTTTATTCTGGCGTTTTGCAATAATATCCATTTAATTTTTAAAAAAAAAAACACATTACATCTTGCACATTATAAATACAAGTTTTCTTTTTATCATTTACATATTTAATAATGATATAAATCAATCAAATTTTTTAAAAAAATAAATAAATTTATAATAAAAATATACATAAAAATAAATATTTTAATAGTAATATATATAAATTATTTTTTAAATCATATTTTCACAATAATTTTGCATGACCATCATTTTTTTTTTTCAGTGATCCGGTTATGGAGTTTTCAAGATTACCATCAAATGATTAATAATTTATAAATAAAAATAATACTTTGATTATTTTTATTAAAATAAAAATAAAATAATTAAAACATTATTTTCTTTCTGTTAATGTTTATTGTAACCTCTTCAAAGTGAAAAATATTTAAATCAAATTTTATTTAGAAATAAAAATAAAAATATTTAAATTAAATATTTTATATTGTAAATTTTAATTTAAAATATTTTATACATATAAAAATTATTCAAATTATCATCATAAAATTTTAAAATTTATTCAACTTTTAAATTAATTTTTTAAAATTTTATTGTTCAAAATTTTAAATGATTCATAATGGATAATTAATAAAAAAATATTTAGTATCAAAAAATTAACTTAAAATAAGGTGTAAAACTTATTCAAATTATTTTTAAAACTATTTTAAATTGAAAAGATATTTAATTTTGTGTAAAGATCTAAGAAAATTTAATATTTACTTTATATTATCAATATAAACATGAAATTTATCAATTTAATTTAAATCAAATTTTAACTCAAACGGTTATAAAAAAATAAAAATATTTTTAATATTAAAATACTTTAAAAATAATTCAAATAAAATTTTTATTAGTTCATCATTTAAATTTAAAAAATTTTACAAGATCTATTTTTTATAATTTTTTAAAAATTTGATAGCATAAATTTTAAAAAATATTTTCAATTCTTAAAAAATTATAAAAAAATTTATAAAGATAATTTAAATATTTTTTTATAAATAAAAATTTTTTAAATCAATATTTATCATATAAAATTTTCAGTTTAAATATTTAAAATTCTTAAATATTTTGATAAATTTAATTTATATCAAATTGATATATCAATATTTTATTTTATTATTTTTTAAATATAAAAATTTTATTAATAATATAAAATAAATATCAAAATTATATGAGATTTTTATCTTCAATTTTTATTAAAAATTAAATTAAAATTTGATTTAAAATAAAAAATAGATTGTATAATATCCGTCAGATTGTTTTACATAACTCCACCGACTCAGATAGCAGGACTCTCTGGACCCTCCATAAAATCAAGGGCACCTACTAGCGGATTCCTGGCTCAAGAACCCGAGCTGTGAGCTTGAAGAAGTTAACACAGAGACACAACAGCATCAGCGGATTCTGATTTCAGCGAGAAAATGTCTTATAAGTCGGTAATTGGAATTCGGATATGTGTTAGATTTCCCTATCTGTTAACATTCATTAACCACACTTGTATAATTAACTCCGATTTTTTTCTGTCTTGCAAAAAAAAGGAGGGGTTTGATCAACCGGCCTCCGACGCCAGATGCAGAGAACGATGATCAAGACCGCGAGCCCACTCTTCAAGAGATCATCAATATCAAGGTTTCTTCTTTTCCCGGTCATTTACTTCTCTTTTTCTTGTTAGTTGAAAGAAGGAAATTGGTGCCAATAAGGAGCTTCTCTATTGTTGCAATTCCTTTCTTATTTCCTTTTAGTGGATGGTGTTTGCTTTAAACTAAGCTGCTTGTGCGTGTAGTTGATTGAGAGTGGGGAAAAAGAACGATTAAAGGAGCTTTTGAGGGAAAGGCTCATAGAATGTGGTTGGAGAGATGAAATGAAAGCTCTCTGCAGGTTTCTCTCTTACTGACTTTTTGACTAATTGTTGGGATTATATGATTATTTTGCAATATATTAGTTGTTACTGATAGTAAAAGCTGCTGGTCTTTTTTTTATTCGAATTTTTTGAATTTTGCCCAAATTGGGTGGCTTTCTGGTGCATTAAACTTTTGGTTGGTGAGCAGTATCAGAAATTATGAATTTACTACTCGATTCCACGAGTTGATTGGGGAGTGTTCTTAATCAAGAATCAGTTAGCAAAGAGGAGATGGAGGAAATTCTGTATTTGGACATTGTCATTTCCTGGTTTTTTTTCAATCAATTGCTTTGAGTCACATGACATGTTTTCCTCTTTTTAAAGCACTGTAACCATTTCTGACGCAGATTACAGTCAGAATTCTTTGGGGCTTTGCTGATTGCTGCATATGTCATGTTCAGTGATGATTTTAAGATACATATCAGCTGTAGAGACGAGTCATTGCTTCTTGTTTTCTCATTATTTGTTGTATATGGATGCAGATTGAATGAATTGTTATTTCTGTTATTCTAAAATTTGATTTTCTTTACAATAATTTCCTACTTTGCATAAGAATTGCAACTAATTGCATACTACTGCAGGGACTCCTTGTGCTTTTGAATTTTAAACTTTCTTTTGACTGAAGTGCTATGAATACAATTTATAATCCCTAACCAGTTTTTGCTTTTGTGTTTAAATGTGTACAATTTGGTTGAAGGGCATTCGCAAGGAAGAAAGGAAGGAATAATGTTACTGTGGATGATTTGGTTCATGTTATTACCCCCAAAGGCAGAGGTGGGTTTATCTTGTTTTGTTGTACCGAATTTATTAAGTGCAGCTTCCCATAATAACATTTGAAAAAAAGAAGGGGGGAAAAAAACTCTGGTGTTTTGCTGCATGGAGATAGTAAAACAAAAAAAACTTATTGTATTTCTTGCACTCTAGTAGCTAATATAGTCATAATCTGGCCTAACTTAGGATTCAAAATATTTTAGGTTGGAATTATTAAATCTACTCTTTTTGGAGACTAGGAGCTCTTGAGAAGTTGCTTTACCCATCTGGCTCAAGTGAGTAGAAGAAGGGAGTGACACAGCACAAATGTTGAATCATGTACCAGAAAAACTGTGAATGTTCATTGATGTTAGACTTTGGTGTTATGTGGATGTATATAATTCATATTATCCATCTTAGGATTCAATGTAAATTACACCATTTGCATGTTCAGAGAGGTGTTTAGCCAGAGTTTCTGTTTTGTAACCAATTTAATTGCATAGCAACCTAAAAAATTTTGCAACTTCATTTGTTTTTGCAGCAGCTCCTTGTTCCCTCTGTTACATTTACTAGTTATCACTGCTTGCGAGTCATTGTTGCATAGAATTCGATCTTGATAAGCTATATGGACCTCTAAATGCTCATGTCACTTTCTTTGCAGCTTCCGTTCCTGACTCAGTAAAGGCTGAGCTACTGCAGCGGATTAGATCTTTCCTTGCATCAGCTGCAGTTTGATATTATGACAAGCAGGCAGTTAGGCAGAGTCATCATGCTTCCTGTCAAGTTGGTTTTACTCGATCTTCGTCAGCTTACCTTTGAAGAAGGATAGTTGAGTAGGGAGTGAGGTACTGTGTCTCTTTTGGGATCCAAGTTGTCCCTACGTATGAAAAATGCTGCTTGGACTCTTTACCAAGCATTGGTAATGGGATATTATGTAGTATTCAGTCTTTTACGTCCACTCTCCGAGGTTTAATGGACATGAAAATTGGGATATGTGCTTTCGTATGTCTTTAAGGGCATTGATTTTCTTTGTACCACTTGAATTGGGTGTATTGTTAATGCTTTGTAACAGATGATTGCTGTGTTGTTTCTGTCTGCAACTATGAATAGCTCAGATAACAAAAGGAAAGTTTCTGTGAACTATTGAGAGGAAGTGCCCATAATTCAATTCCTTCAACACCTGTTCAAAAACGCATTGAGTTATTCACAGGCTACTGGACAATGAATAAGCTTACCTGAAGGGGGCAGAAGCCCAAAAATAAAAACTCAAGCCAATGGACAGGAGATTCTGAAAATGCAATTTAGGAGGACGGGGGATTATTTTTTTTTTTTTTGGTGGATATTTACAAAATAACTTAAATTAATAATTTATGTTATTTTATTTTTTTATCTATTTCAAATTAAAATATTTTAGTGAATAATATGCAATTACTTCCTCATGAGACAAAACCAAGAGTCAAACTTGTTCGAATGTTTCTCTTTTTCTTCACTTCAGTTGGATGCTATATTTTACATTTCGTTGCATACAGATCATTGAAAAACATTATAAATTAGTATAATTACAAAAAAATAATAAAAATATAATTTCAAACGATAATTTTAGTTTAAATTAAATCGTCTCGTGACGTTTTATTTTTTGTCATTTTGTAGTTTTGAGTTTACTTTTGATGTGTGAAAACGTGAAAGAGTGATTTAAGTAATTTCGGTGATTAATTTATAAATATTTGATTTTTGAGTATAATATTATATATTTTTTTACATGTTTCTTTTAATATTTTGAAGCTCAATAAATAATTTAGATTATATTTATGTGCATCACACATATCTGTTCATTTTTTTAGGGTTTTAGCTTTAATTCTTTGCTTTGGGTGCATCTAATGTTTTCTTTCGTAACTTGATAAGAGCATTAATTTTATAGTAAGAGTTAAAGTAATATTACATAATTCAACAATCAACACATTATACCTTCTGTCAATACCATCACTTGAATTATTATGTGCTTTAGGGTATGCAAGTGGAATATAAAGTAGTATAAAAGGTGAAACAAAATGTAAGTTTTCATTAAACTTTTCATTATCAGGTTTTACTTTTGAAACGGGTTTATATTGATCTTCATTGGTACGTGGACTAGGTTGAGAATGCTTAATTTTTATGATTGGGTACTCACACCTAACATCATAGTCCATTGACACATTCGAGCTGATTTCATCGATATACTAAGTATAAGGGGAGTTTCATTATTGAAGAATAGTTTCATGCCAAAATTTTCATCTTAAGTAGTTAGAAAGCTCACGATACAAGAATTAAAATGATTGATTCGTCTTGAAATTTCACCATCACGTATACCTTGTCTATTTTCAACAAAATTTTACTTCACTAAATCAACAATTACATAAAAAATTATGTTGTCATCATACAATATAAACTCAATATCGTCATTATTCACTAACTTAATTTTGATGGCATTTTCTTAAAATCTTATTGTGATATGTAATATAATATGAGTCATAAAGAAATCAGCCTTCACACAAGATTAACCAAATCTAACAGTTATACATACATCAAACCCCTGCAGATAACGTACTTCTTAATCTTAATAGCTTTGTTAGTATACTCAAAACTTCCTCTTGATTCGAACTACTCATTACTTTGAGTTATAATGATTTGCATTATATAATGACAATAAAAATATTTCAAATAATAATTGGTTATTATAAAGAAAAGGAAATGAGTTAAGAAAAAAAAGTATGGGATTTAGAAAATAAGAAATAAATTAGTTATTACAAAAAAAAGTAACAATTTCAAAAAACGATTAATGGTTAAAAAACAAGTAATAAATTTCAAGAAACAAATAACAATTATTTGAAAAAGTAAAAATTTTGTAAAATAAGTAAATGAAAGAAGTTATAATTTTTATGATAATATTGCGATTTAATAATTAAGATATATTTTTTTAAGCATGATACGATTTTATTATATTTTGTAATTCTTTAATACAAATTACAAAATATAATATAGATCATGATTTAGGCTTAAAAAATGAAAACTTCACAATTTTAAGCTACATTATTATTTAAAATTACTCATTTCAGCCTCTTAATCTATTTAACATTTTTTAATTTTAAATAAACATATGTCATAAAAAATACGAACTTTCTTCTCTGTTTGAAAGAATCAGTCAAAAATATCAATGACGGTTTTTAATTTATTTTTTTTTTAGATCTTGGTTAGATAAATCTTGAATATAAAAGCAGAGAGAAAAATAAAAAAAAAAGTGTGAGGAGAGAGAGGTTGAAGAGAGCGAAAGTATGTGAACGAGTTACATTAATTTTTGAGTTTATTTAATTTTGAGGATATTATTTTTTTTCACAAAATATTTTCATCTTCATACTATTTAAATACTAAAAAGCACAAATTAATGAAAAAAATTCTTTTGTAAAATATGGGTTGCAACCATGTCAATTTTTATAATTTTCTTTATGACTAATTCGCATGTCTATCTAACTAGCATCTTGATAGAAGTCTTAAATAGAATGGACCTATGCTAAAACATATTTTGTTATGGTAGGATGACAATCACATTAATGCTAAAGAAATATGAAACCAACATATATATATATATATATAATTTTTTTACAAATTCTTTCAACATTTATATCAAAACTTTACGAAATGTCAACATAAAACATTAACTGAGTTTTTTTTTAATTGTTGATAAAATTTAAAATGTAGGTTATTCAAAATCTTAGATCATAGTTAATATGTAAAATCAACTATTGATGTTTGAAAATAGCTTAATGTTTGAAAAGAGAAAATTAAATTTTATTTTATCAATTTGAATTAAATTAATTTGTATCAAAAAATTTAAATATTTAAATTATTTAAATTAAAAATTTTGTATAATAAATTTTGAGTTAAAATGTTTCAACGATTTAAAAAAACATTTAAACTACTATTTAACAAAAATTCAGAATATTTGAGTATTAAAAATATATTTTAAAAAATTATATAATCAATAATTTAAAAATTATAAAAAATAATTAGTGAATCAAAAATTATTTAAAATTTAAAAATATCTTCAAAATAAAATTCACAATTTATTTAAATTAATTTTAAATATTTCAACAATTAAAATATTTTTATTTTAAGCTAATATTTAATTTATATTAAATTAATAAATTAACATTCAATTTGTTATCTGTAAAATATTATATTTGACATGCAAAATATTTTTTCTTATTATGTTAAAAATATGTTGTTTAGTTGGCAAATACTTCATAAGTTTTTACCATATATGTTTTTCCAATAATAAATTTTTATTTATTTTTTAATATTTGGAAGAAATTGTGAATTTTTTATTTGCACCAACATTTTTTTTCTATTGTTTTCGGTACAAAAGCTATATTATCCAACATAATTTTATACCGCTATTGCCCATGCTCGTCACTTCTTAGAAACAATGGGATATATGTATGTATATTTATAATCATTAAATGTGTATATATATATATATATATCCAAACATTCATATATTATATAATTAATAAATAAAAATATTAATATTCTTTTGAAAAGAATTTGTACTTACAGGTGTTTAAACATATGCTAAAATAATTATAAAATAAAATTTAAGACAAAAAACATATTAAAATTTGACATATATTTATATTATCATAATTTTGATATTTAAAAATAATAAAATGAATCCTAATCTAAAAATTTGAACCAATTGAACATTGTTAAAAAAATTAAAAATTTAAAAATATTTAAATTAAAAATTTTATATAATACAATTTCAACTAAATTTTTTTAATGTAAAAAAATATTTAAATTATTATTTAAAAACTAATTTTTTATTATTAAAAATAAATTTTAAAATTATTATTAAAATATCTTTAAAAATATTAAAAATATTATTAGTGATTCAAAAATTATTCAAATTTAAATGATGAACTTAAAAAATAATATAAAATTTATTTGAGTTATTTTTAAAATATTTTAGTAATAAAAATATTTTATAATAAAAAATTTATAAAATTTATTTTTAATTTTTTACTGTTATTAAATCAAAATTCAATTTAAGTTAAATTGATAGATTAAAATTTAATTTATTATTTTTAATATTAAAATTTATTTAATTATATGATATAAATATTTAAAATTTTATATAAATTTCATCTTTAAAAAATTTAATTATATTATTTATATAATTATAAAATTATTAATTTTTATTATGAATAAGATAAATAAATATATATATATATATGTATGTATAATTTAAATCATATTGTGGATTATATCAAACAGACTTGAAGCTAGGTGTGTTTGACTGTTTGCGTGTCAGTGTCTAGACATATATAAAGCCTTTGAGTACTTCATAGCATGAGCGGACGTCCTGTCTAAAGAAACCTGTGTGCTGTGTCAGCTCTACCTTCCTGTTCTGCAAAAACCCTAGGGCCTGCGCTTGCGAGATATCGAAAGATGGAATTCTCTCAAGCTGACTTCGATCGGCTCTTACTGTTCGAGCACACTCGTAAAGCTGCTGAAGTGAACTATGCAAAGGACCCTCTCGATGCTGAGGTTCTTCTCTTTTGATTTGTGTTTATCATGCGTTACAGTTATTGTCTTTACTGATTTCCACTTTACTCTTAGTTGTTTCTCAATCCATTTCTTTGCTGTTATGGATCAATATATAAGATATTAGGATTTTATATATGCAATGCAACTCCATGCTGCCTATCAGTTCAATTGAAATTGCTTCCTTATGATTTCGCGAGGGCTATACTAAAGATACAAATCCAGCTTGTTCTGTTTTTATGAGTTAATTTTTTTTGAAAAATTATTTTACGGCTATATGTTGATAAACGCCTGTGTCTGTATTACTAACATGCCAAATCTTCTCCCTGCAGAATCTGGTCAAGTGGGGAGGGGCATTGCTCGAACTATCTCAATTTCAAAGCGTTCCAGATGCAAAGAAGATGATCAATGGTATTCTTGTTATCTTGATTAATTTTAAAATTGGTTTTTAAAGTTGGTTTTTCCCCTTTGCTTTTGTTTTTATGGAGGAATGTCAACCATATAGATGCCATATCGAAGTTGGAGGAGGCATTGATGATAAATCCCATGAAGCATGATGCTTTATGGTCCATAGGAAATGCCCACACCTCTTATGCATTTCTAATTCCCAATCTTGATGAGGCAAAGAATTATTTTGATAAAGCATCTGAGTATTTCCAAAGAGCGGCTGCTGAGGTAACTCTTTAAGTTTTCAGGCATTGAAAATGCGCTGTGATAGAATTTTCTGGAATGTGGCAGAAGCTGAATTGTGCAATTGATTGTTGTAGGATCCGAGTAATGAGCTATATCACAAGTCATTAGAGGTTGCAGTTAAGGTATTGTTACTATTATATAATATTTTAGTTTTTACACCTTGAAGTTTAGTTGTGTGCTAAAATGGTTGGTATTGGACAATGAAACTCAAAAGACATGCCTCTTAATAAATGCAATTGTACTAACTGTTAACCTTTTTTTTTTTTTTCATTTGTGAATTTTATTTTGAAGCTCTTTTTCATTTCATCTCTAGTGTCTTGTGAATTCTTAATGGTTTCTAGTTGTTTCGTTTGATCACATGGACTTGTACAGGTTTAAATGGGTTTATGTGCAGGTTTAGGGTGGGCTTTGTGTCTTAAATTGAAAATCAAGTTATATAGATTGAGGGGGATGGAAGGGAAAAGAGGAAGAAGACAACTCACCCATCCATGAGGTAGTTTGTTTTCTCTAAAGAGGAAAGGAAGCGGATTGGAGTGATTCTTGTCTCCTTTTCTAGTGTAGCATTCCTCTATTGCTGACACACAGATATGTGATATTATTGATGTGTCAAAAATCAATTTAACCAATGTAGCACTTGATGTGTGTGTGTTCTGTTACAAAGCCATTATATGTCATCTAGCTGGACCTTTGTAGCCTGCATTAGTGTGGTTGAAGGAGCTGTTGTTGCCCTTTTCTTTTGTCTTGGAGGGATTGCTGTGATTGGACCTGGGTGAATTAGGTGGGGTGTTGCTGTGATTGGACCTGGGTGAATTAGGTGGGGTGTTGCTGATCTCATAACATTGAAGTTTACAAGCCTTAGGTAGGTGTTAAATAATGCAACTGTTGGAAGATGAGGTGTTTGCATGACATGACGCTAATACATGCTTCTACTCCATCTGGAGTAGTTTTTAATTATTGCGATTTTGGAACTCTCAATGATCTAACACGAGTTGGATTGAATCCTTATTTCATATGTCTTCTCAGGCACCTGAATTGCACATGGAGATCCATAAGCATGGAATGAGTCAACAGACAATGGGTGGGGGATCTGCTACATCTTCTAATGCTAAGGTGAGGTTCCTCGTGTATTTTGTACATGCAATTTAAAGTTTGTGATGGTGAGTACTTGATTTTTCTTTTCTTCCCCCTCCCCCCCCCCCTCCCCACAACATATTGTATTTGTTTCTCTTTATTTTCATTTCATTTGATCTTACTTCATTTTATTAGTTCTTGATTTTAATAATATTGTTTATATGCTAGATAGTTGCAAACTAGTTTTTATTTCAACATCACGGTAATCATGCTTTTTAATTTCTACTTGGGGTGTTAAATGATGAGCATTCTCAATAATGGCAGGAAGAAATTAAAAATTGTAAGTTTGTTTAAGAAATCCTGAATGCTATTACATGCAAGGGGTTGGAGAGTTATGGGCTCTCAGTCGTCACTGTTATGGGCTATTGATTATGGCAGGAAGAAATTGAACTTGTTAAGTTTGTTTAAGAAATGCTGAATGCTATTACATACAACGGGTTGCAGAGTTATGGGCTTTCAGTCCTCCCTGTTGTGTCCCAGCAACCACCATGAAGGGTATGTGTTGAGAAATATATGCATGCGAAATTCGCAGCCTTTCTTCTTTGGTGAATTGGGGTTGTATTGGTTTCAAGTAATGATGTTTTATGGTTAACATATGGAACTACAATTTGAAACCAGCATGAGATTCTTAGCATGGGATGTCTCCAAGGCCTTGGCACAGGGCGTGTAGTAATCAGTAAAATTCATTATCATAAAACTAAATATTTTTAGGTTCTTCTAGCTTCTGGAGAATGACAATAGTAAAGTTAGTGATATCTGTTTGTTTAAGTGAGGTACCTTGCATGTTATGCTATCTTGTTGAAGTAATTATAGGTCTGTTCTTTCAGTAATGATAATGCACTGGGGTTGACTAGTTTTCCTGCATGGTACCTACTAATGCGAAGAAGTCTTCTACTAGCATGGATCTTTTGCTTGATATTTTTTTTTAATAGCAGAAATCAATACTTAAAACAATTTCGTATTTTACTTTATAGTCGTAATAATGAAAAAGGATACTTCTTTTTTAACTTAGAAGATTCATCCCAAATTTGTTATTTTATTTCAGAGTTCCAAGAAGAAAAAGAGTAGTGATCTCAAGTATGATATATTTGGGTGGATAATCCTTGCAGTTGGAATTGTTGCTTGGGTGGGAATGGCAAAATCTCATGGTCCTCCACCTCCTCCGAGATAGGCTGTGTATTTGGTCCTTCTTTGAGGTAACCATATTGGTCTATTTGGCAGAAGGTTTAGATTTTTATTAGAAGTTTCTCCAAGCCTGAGATGTAAGAGAATAACTTCTGTGGTGTTCTACCCACAGATTAATTTTGGATCCAATTTTTGTTGCTAATTTGGTAGGACTGTTACCTCCAATGTGAATTATTAATCATTCTCTTTACTTATCAGACAAAGTAGCTTGTTTCATAGAAATTTGGACAGTGGCTTCGTTGGTTCATCTGTATGCATTGTGAGCTCAGCTTGTTGTTTGTGTCCTCTATGAGGGGTCTCAGACAACATATTCCTGAAACCGTGAGAAGAAAGCTGGTTTTCTTTGAAAACTGTTGGCACTTGTTTTCTTATAACTTTTGTGGTATTTCTCTTCAAGTTGTTTCTGTTAAGTTTTTAGAGAAATTGGTAAGAATTTTGGACATGGGATGGAAATAGCATGTCCAAGATTGAAGACAAATAGCTGCTGGCATTGAACTTTTGGTTTTCAGGGCAATTGTTTTTAAATGAAGAAGAATTCTTAGATTTTGTGGATTCCTATATTGTAATTAACATACATGTACTTGGATGGCACCCCTTTGTGCTTTTGTAAATAACCTTTTACTTATCAAGGAAAACAATTGCCCTTCAACAAGAGATTGGCAAGGACCAAGACATTACAATTAATTTTGGAGATAATTATGTAATTCAATGTGGCTGAACAGTGAGGACAGTTATCATAAATCATAAATCGTTTCTTAATGTGGCAGATGCATATCATGTAATAGATTAGATTAATACATTGGCTTTTGCTTTCAAATTCAATTGTCAGAGCATTACGGCATTGTATATCCTCTTTGGGAAGCTTAACAAAGTCAGAAAAACTGTGTTGGTATTTGTCAATATTATCTTTCATCCATTGTAGTTGTTGTTCTTGCAGTTCTTTATTCCTTGTCCCTCCTAAAATTTATTAAAGAAAAAAAAAGGAAACAACAACCGACAAATATATATAATGATAATCTTATAATTTTTGTATTGTAATGAAATATTGAAAATTATGGGCTCTATGATATAAGGTGGGCAAAAAAAAGTTTGGCTGATTTCTGGGGTATGATTTAATGATATTGTAGGATTTCCATGAAGCACATTAAGAGGACTAGATTAGCATTTGCTCTTAATTAGTCAATAATAAGCAAACTCATAAAGCGTTCCTTGGCATGCATGCTAAAGGAATGGTTTGCTGTGCATATGGAAGGTTTTCTAGGCAATGTTGATGGGCTCAAGAGAATTGGATTTGAATATCCTCTTAAGAAGTCAATGATAAGCAAACATAGAAAGTGTTCATTCCCCAGCATGTTAAAAGAATATATCACTTTACTTATCAGAAGGGTTTATTTTAACTAAGGGAACTCCTTTCCTAGCCTTGTATTCATATTGACAGCATGTTGACCCCCATGTTAGACTACATACTTTATCTTGTGCATAATAATCAAGTTCTTGCACCATTAACTGTATATAAATCATTGGTAGGCTGACTAAACAATTTGATAAACTTATCTGCTTGTTATGCTTGCAATAAATATCATTGGTGTTTTAAGTTCATAATAACATTGTTCTTTCACTTTTTGCGTTTACCTTCGTTTTCTTGAAACACATTCATTTTCCTCATGCAAACTTACATTTTGTGGTGATATGAGCAACAGTTTGTTTGATTTATACTAGGAATTAGGTGTGATTATGTCTGGTTTACTGCTCAAAAAAAAAAAAAATAATTATATCTGGTTTACAATGTTGACATATTGTGTTTTGTTCTAACTGATCTACAACAGGACATGCAGGGTCCTTGTTTAACATCAAATGTTTATGTCCGTGTTTCTTCTGCAATTGATTTCTTTTTTCTTCGAAATATGGCTTGTCTGACATACTGCTACAATGTGGCACTAAACCAATTTATGTTGCCAGGGAGTTAATGGTGGGGCTCACCTGTGTAAGCTAATGTAGTGTATTCATAATGAATATGGTATTAATTTGTGATTTTGTTGGTCAATCACTGATGGAAATTCTCTCTCGTGCAGTTTAATTCTCATAATATAGCATCAAATATTTGGTATATTCATGCAAAAAGGCCTAAATCTAGACTCTAATATTATCTGCAAATATCATATGCAACCAAACCTGATGCAAGAATTCTGCTTCCATATTATTTGTTCGCCTATCTTAAATATTTCATAGCAACCAGTATAATGATGGCTCCTGGTGTTCCTAGGATTTGTTAGACCATATCTAGTGTTTGAGAAGATATCTATAAAGTAAAAGGCAAAACTCTTTTGGTACTGAAGTAGTGGTCATTTAGATAAAGCTTTTATCCTGTCCCTGGCTTGTGCCTTACTCTTTGGTGGGGTATATCATAGGAAATATTTCATCTTTCCTGAGCATGACACGTACTCATTTCATGCATTCAATGTTTGATTATTAGTGACTAAAGTTTCCTAGATTCTTCTTTTTTCCCCTTGGCATTAACTTATCTTATTTGTTTCTGCTGTATTTCTCCTTTTAATATTCACAAACCATTGGAGTTCCACTCACGCCATTGGCTGGACTTTGGATCTTGAACCACCATTATTAAGAATTTGGTATGCCCATTTTTAGGCCATTGTATGGTGAACCATTGGAGTTCATATGATAACTCAGCAGCTCACAGTGTCACACTTTGAATCTGTTGGTACTTGTCCCAACTAATCACAAGCTGTGGCTAGGCTGGTTGCAGTATTTTATATTGGTTGGTTATCAAACTCCTTTGCTGAATACAGAAAATTTTCGTGCATGCTGTGTGGTAGATTTCAAATAGTAGTTTAGCAAACATGAGAGTTGCTCTTTATCAATGGGAATGTGTTTGTGACATACTCTTTGCTCAATGTAAAATAATCTGCAGAAATCAGTATTGTTTTGCTGCTGCAGGCCCACCACTGAGTATCTATTATAGGTATGAAGTGGGTAAGTTGGTGTTCTCATGTGCTGGATCCCTTGCTATTAGTGGCAAGAAATCATGCCAGCAAAAGCTATGAGATTTTTAAAGATTTTTAATATTAATTGGGGTGGATGTGTGGATGTTGGAAAATAGATTGATAATGTTCAAGCATAAAGCTAATAAAGCATTCCACTTTGATTATATTTTTCATTTTCTGTGGGATGCTGCCAGAAGGGGCTGCTAAATAAACATTTTTCTGTTGCAAAGACATCATGCTTCTGTATCTTTCTCATAGATCCTCTTCTATTGGTCCTTTGTTTGGTTAAGTCTCTTTTAATGGTTTTTGTTGGAGAACTGTACTAAATTCACTCTACATTGGCCAGTGTTTGTTGGTTTTCCTTAATGGAGTGAATTATATTCCTGAAGTCATGCTGTCAGCAAGCAGTCCCTGTGATCCTACATTATAGAAAGCATTGTAAAATGTAGGAGTGGTAGGGATTCCATACGTCTTCCCAGCTTTTTGTCTGAATAAATCATTCTGGTTTCTTTTTTTCTCCCACAATATTATATGCTGAATTTGTCATAGGCCCCAATTGTGCGGGGATTAGGAAGAATAAAAGTATTACTGCATGTACATACTATTTCAGATTCTTCATTTCTCTGAGTTTGAATGCCTTTCGTGAAGAAAGCTAGAATTGTGTAATTTACATGTTAAAGAGAGCTGATTCCAGAATTCGAGAAATGCCTGCAGAGGGATCCTCTAGTGATTTTGACTATATTGAATTGATGATTAACTACGCTGAATTGCAGGTGCTATTGACAGAAGGCTTTACCATTGAAGCCTGATCTGGGAATGGAGCCTGCAATATATCTTATGTAGGATGCCTGGAAACCTGGTAGTTTATGCAATTATTAGAAAACCGAATGAACTGTAAAAGACTTCAGATTTGAGAAATTATCAATTTGTCTATTGTAGGACATGAGAATTGATCTTCTTATGGCAGGACTATGGCAGTGAGGTGTTATATTTCAGCTTCCAACAATGGCAGCAATGGAAAGCATCCAAAGCATTTCAGGTAGTAATCTTCTAACTTTCTGGTGACCTTTCAGTTCCCCAATTCTTCCCCCCAAAAAAAAGGGGGGAAAAAAAACGGTTGTCTGTTAACAGCTGTAGTGGATAGAGCTGTGCCAATCAAATTCTAGGGATATAATAACATGCAGATTTGGATTTGGTGATTGGGTTGAAAAGAATATTGATTTTTTAAAAAATAAAAAATAAAAATGGTACAATGATGCAAGTTTTGGGGGTTTGGATAATTTTTAAAACTATCATAATATTTTTTTTTTTTGGTTTTGGTAGAGATATAGCCTCTCTTTTGGGTATTTTTATTTTAACCTGTTGATGATATGGGACGCAATTGCATTCACTAAGCTGGTGGAGCTGGGGTCCCTAGTCATGTTTTAGGGGCTTCAGTTTGCCTTATCTAACCAGGACTCAGGGATCCACTTTTCCCCAGTTTCAATGGAAAACTATTGAAATGTTCTTGACGTGTCCCTCTTCTTTGTTTGCCTCGAGATAAAAAAATATGGTTAGATTAAGATTTTTGTTCTCAACTTTAAACTGATTATGATTTGTTCTTAAACTAATAGGCTCTGTTGTGTTGATTCAAAGTATTCACCTAATTTTTTATATTAAATTTGTTAATGTAAAGTTCCAAGATTCAGTTCGATTATAAATTAGTGTCATATTTAGATCAAATTCAAGATTCGAATTTTGTTAAAATTATTAAAAATATTTTTATAATAGATATATATATATATATGAGAAAGATTAATATTTTATTTATAGTTTTAAATTAAAATTTATAAAAAAATTATATTTATTTGAGATTTATATTTTTATTAAATTTTTATGTAAGATTTTAATATTAATAATTTTATATCCATACGTAATATATTTTTTATTTGTGTAATTATTTTAATATTTTTTAAATATTATTAAATAAATAAATATTTTTATTTTATTTAAATATTTATATTTTATATGTTTTTATTAAATTTGATACGAAAAAATATTTTATTTATTTTAATAGTATTTTAAATAAATATTTAGATAATTATAAAAGGAAAAATCACATACATCAACGTTAATAAAAATTATAAATAAAAAATTTATATTAAAATTTTAAATAAAAAATAAGTTTTAAATAAATATGTATTTTTAAAAATTTTTAATCTAAAATTATAAATAAAATTCATGTATTATTGATGTAATTAAATATGTTAGATGGTTTGGTATGTTAGAAGTTATTTTGAAAAATTAGATAATTAGGTCTCTGGTTGACGCATGCATGTTATTTTCAAAGGGAAGATCAAAGACAAAAACCACTTCGGGAGAATGTGGGCGGGTAAGTTGCTTATAAACTGTATGTTAGAAGTGAACAGCGAGGACTTCCAACTCTGCGAATTATTGTACGTCTCACTGTCATCACAGTACGGCTGCTGTTATGATAACCCATTAATCTCAGTGCTGCGTACACATGTCAGCTTGACAATTGAATGTCTCCAAAATATCTTGAACTTGTCACTGATTGTCATTTAATTATGCCAAAATATCGCCACTTTAACTTTTCACTAAACATATCTTAATAACCATTTGGGTTTGCTAGTCACCCTTTTGTTTTGTTCTTTTTTAGGAAAATAGGTTTATTTTTGTATCATTATTGTTAATTTTAATCTTTTACATCATAAATTGTTAATGGGTTACTGTACATGTATGGTTGCTTAGTTCTAACGAAGATAAAAATCACATCATCACCGTGACATGTATTAATTTAGGATTGGGAACTGATATTTTAAAAGTTCAGAATGGAAAACAAAAATAAGGTTTTTTTTTGTATTAATAATATATAGAGAACAAATTTGTGATTTCTAATTAAATTTAAATATTTTAATTAAATTAAAAATTTAAATTTTAAAATTTTATGTCATAGTCTTGATCAATTAAAGAGTGATATATGTAATTTTTTATGATAATTCAAGTCAAAATATGCTACTTCAATTTAATTTAAATTTGATATCTTTTATTTTGATAGTTATTATAGTTAATTTCAAATTTTTTATGATCATTATCACTATAATCATTCATTAAATGTTAAAAAATTTATCCGTGTAAAAATATCAAAAAATCAAGATATTTTTAACTTAAACATTTTTTTTAAATCAATCTAAACACTTAATCTAATAAAAAAAAGTGTGCTCCAATTTTTAGGTGATAACAGTTAGATTTATTCATGTAAATTAGAGAAACATAACAGTGATCGGTGTGTGGCTGTCTGCTCGGGCTGATCTGAATTATGAGGAAGACTGTAGATGTCTTGTTAGGGATTAGCTGTTTTGCTTATAATTCAAATTTTGGGTACATATTTTCACAGTACTGTGACGGCCAAATTTGGCAGTCTCTGACATGTGATCCTTGTGTCTCCCTTTTCATCATTTCTTACAGATCGCTTGTAATCAATTACTCCGCAAATCCTCTCCTCCTCCCTTTTGCCTTCATAATACCCCACGTAAACCCCATGCCCCTTTCTCTACCCCAACTCTCTTTACTCTGTCTACTTATTCATTCTTGTTACACCTCAAAGTTACTTGTCAATTGTAGGTAAAAATTTAAAATAATTTTATGATTTTAAATATTTAAAATTTATAAAAAATAAAATTATATAGTTACAATTAAAATAAATAATATTTTATAATAAATTTAAATAATCGTTTTAAAATGAATTGTAAATATAATGTATAAAAACTATAACAAAAATGTAATGTAAATCTCTATATTTTATGTGAGATGGACTATAAATTTTACATTTTTTTTATCATATCATCATCAAGAGTGACATCATCAAATTTTGATGGTTTAAATTCTATCACGTGTTGAATTAATATTGATCGAATAGTTATATCTTAATAGGTATATAAATACTATTATTTTACGTTGAATATACATTTGTCGATTAGGTAAAATATAAGTTTTAACATATTTTTAAATTTTTAAAACATTTTTTTAAGTTAAATCTCAAATTAAAAAAAAAATCATATAGTTACGATCACAATAGATAATATCTTATTGAAACAAGATTTTTACAATAATTTTGAGCATCAATTTAAAAAAACTTTAATTCTTGCATTAAAATTTTTAAAAAATATATCTTATATAATTATGATGATTAATGTTTGTTTAGAAGTAAATAATTTTAAATCTTGAATTTACGGGCGGCAAATAATTGTCAAATTGATAGGACGGATATGGGAAAATATCATTTTCACTAAAAATTTGAAAAGCTTTAATGTCACATTAGCATTATAGTAGTACATATGTAAGATGCACTCAGCAAGTGTGCTTAGCTCATGCCCCCTTACCACTAATCAGGGTTACCGCCTCCTAACCACACCCTTAACCACACTCACTTTCCACATCTTATATATACCTTCCCTGCCCACGAGACCTTCCTGCAACAGACAAGCAAACGTCCACCTGAGCTTCGACACCATTAATTCGATCCTTTAGCTTTTAAGCAATGAAGGCTGTTGTTCTTCTCCTCACCGTCCTCTCTCTCATTCTCCTCTGTACTTCATGGCCTTTGGTCATTCTGATCCTTTTGTTCTCGTTGGTGTCTCTCTTGTTAAACTGCTGGCTGGTTCCTGGAGGATTTGCGTGGAGGAACTATCGTGAGAAGTCGCCGGAACTTCGTGGTCCTATTGGGTGGCCAATCTTAGGGAGTTTACCTCAAATGGGTTCGCTTGCTCATCGTAAACTGGCTGCTATGGCAGCTTCATTGGGTGCAACCAGGCTCATGGCTTTCAGTCTGGGTGCAAACAGAGTCATCATCAGTAGCCACCCTGAGACGGCCAAGGAAATTCTATCTGGGTCCTCGTTTGCGGACCGACCCATCAAGGAATCAGCTCGTTTGTTGATGTTCGAGCGTGCCATTGGGTTCGCTCCCTCTGGAAACCACTGGCGCCACCTGCGGAGGATCGCCGCGACCCACATGTTCTCCCCCCGGAGGATTTCTGGTCTGGAGGAGCAACGGCAGCGTTTAGCCGATGAAATGTCGGAAAAACTCGCGGAGGAGATGGAGAGGAAAGGTGAAGTGAGAGTAAGAGAAATCCTGCAGAAGAGTTCCCTAAGTAACATACTGGAGAGTCTGTTTGGTGACCCTTCTGTGAGCTCGAAAATGGTGGAGTTATCTTCAATGGTGAACGAAGGGTACGAGCTGATTGCGAATTTTAACCTGGAGGATTATTTTCCTCTGAAGTTTCTGGATTTCTACGGAGTGAAGAGAAAGTGCCATAAGTTGGCAGGAAAAGTTGACAGCCTCGTGGGTCAGATTGTGAAAGAAAGAAGAAAAAGTGGAGAATCCAGTGAACAAAATGACTTTCTCAGTGCTCTGATTTCTTCGCCCAAAGAAGACCAGTTGGGTGATTCAGACACCGTGGCTGTTCTCTGGGTAAGCACTATTCCCTTCCAAGAAAACCAATAAATTTTTCTCTCTCTCTCTCTCTCTCTTTTTAAATTATTATCACTAAAATTTACCCTAAAATTTTATTATTTTATAATAAAAAATTATAAATAAGTTTCAATAATTAATCCGTATATAACAAAATTTTCTATTTATCTTTTATATGTATTTATTACAAGCATGATATGATCAAAAATGGAAGTAGTCGTGGGTAATTAAACCTGTTTATCCGAATTTACACAGAAATTCTTTTTTTATTTTTTATTTTTATAAGATATTTTAATTAATAATTAATAATTTATTTTTTGGAAAACCCCGTTTTTGTTTTTAATAATGATTGATTAAAAAGTTTGACAGATTGATATTTACCCGGCTTTTGTTTCTTTAACATTTTTCTTATTCCAAAATGACTTGAATCTCTCGCTCTGCTGGCACCTGACACTTTTCACTATTCATTGGCCATGTTAATCCTCCATACATTTCTCCCAGACGTTTTCCCTAGTTTTCATCCAACAAAGACAATATTTGTACTGTCCATTTCCAACATCACATGATATGATTTCCTCGTTACATCCTACAATATTGTCCATTTTTTTTCCGAGGTAATTGATTGCAATGTTTATAAAATCTCAATTTTATTTGTTTTTTTCTTCAATTTCATTGTCAATATTTTAAATTTGAGTTTCTAAAATTGCAAGAAATTGTTTCTGTCTGTTTAAATTTGATAATTTAAGTGTCTCATGATTTTTACCTTCTTTTCTACCTATTTGGGGTAGAGATTGTGATATATTATGAGATAAAAATCTTCTATTGATTTCTATTTTTATTAAAAAAATATTATTTAATTTATAATATTAATATAAAATTTAAAATAAATATATATTTTATAATTTTTTAAAAATAATTTATTTTAAATTAATTAAAAATTTATGATGTATATTGTAAATATTTTAATTCAGTGAATGATTATGTTTATGTTTATTATATTATTTTGATGTTATTTTAGGAAATGATATTCCGAGGAACAGACACGATTGCTATCCTGCTGGAGTGGATAATGGCCAGGATGGTCTTGCACCAAGACATTCAGACAAAAGCCCAGCAAGAGATTGACACGTGTATCGGACCCCACAGGCACGTGCGAGATTCTGATATCCCAAATCTCCCTTACCTGCAAGCCATAATCAAGGAGGTTCTTCGCTTGCACCCTCCGGGGCCACTACTCTCTTGGGCCCGACTAGCTATCCACGACGTTCACATAGGCAAGTTCTTTGTGCCAGCTGGCACGACCGCCATGGTTAACATGTGGGCCATAACTCATGATCCGTCAATCTGGAATGATCCGTGGGCCTTCAAGCCCGAACGATTCATTGCCGAAGACGTGATGATCATGGGCTCGGATCTACGGCTCGCGCCCTTTGGGTCAGGCCGGAGGGTGTGCCCCGGCAAGGCCCTAGGGTTAGTCACGGTGCACCTCTGGCTCGCCAGACTGCTCCACCGGTTCAAGTGGCTTCCGGCGGACCGTGTAGACCTCTCGGAAACCCTAAGGCTCTCTCTCGAGATGAAGAAGCCGTTGACCTGTCACGTGATTCCCCGGAATTAGCAAGTAGACTTTATGAATCAATCGGCCCAAAAATATTAAAAAAAAAAAAAAAAAAACCCGAAGTGTGTGTACTAATAACCTAAGATACTTCAGTGTGGTTATTTTACAAGGCTGTTCCACTGTAATAACTAATACTTTGAATGCTGCCAGTTTAGTCAGAACAAAAAAAAAAAAGGCTGTCTATTAAGAAAAAGGGCAAAAGTGTCATTTCATGTGGCTGCAGTGTCCCATTCGGGCACCACTAACTTTAAGTTCAGCACTTAATTATACATACCACGACAAATCATGTTCTCTAAGTTAATCTACTTCCAGACGAAGCCTTCAGAAGAAACCAATTAGATTTTATTTTTGTTCTGTGATTTGTCTTCGGATTTGTTTAACGTCAGAGATATTATCTGTCACTTTTAATAAATATATATTTAAAATAACTTTTTTAAAAATATAAATATATATATTAATTAACAAAATAATTTTAAAATATTTATATAAATTTAATAATTGAAATTTCAATGAAGCAAACTAAGGGGTTGTTATCTTCTCACATTTCAAAAAGTTTTAAAAGATAAGTCAATTTCATGTCCCGTATAAATCCAACGTTATAATGTAATATAAATTTAATAATATTTTTTTTATAAGAAATGTCATTTGAGATTAATTCAATGTCAATCCTGCACCATTTTAAAATGATAAAAATTGTACCATTTTTTAACGTTTAGTCCGACAACAATACCCACCAAAGTAGAGACGAGAAATGCAAGGTTTTGAACGTCATCAGGGGTCTTTTCAAAACTTGCAAAAAATGCACTCTTCCTTTGAAATTATTATTTTATGAATTTTATTTAAATAAAAATCTTCTGTTCATCTAAGTTTAGTATAAATTTTTTTAACAAATAATTATAAAAATATATTAACAATTATAATATTAGTATAAAAATATTACATAAATAAAATATTTAAATTACTATATATCATAATTTTATTAAAAACTCAACATAATTCGAATCAATGAATAATTTTAATTTTTTTATTTATATTTAAATTATAAATTTATCAGTGATATATCATATAAAATTTAAACTTATTTTAATTTCATAAAATCTACTTAAAGTAAATAAAAATAATATTTTCTATAATTTCAACACGAAATTTTTACCATCATTTTTGAACATTATAATATAGGTAATGACCTTTTGACGGCTCAGAGAGACAACAATCCTAATTGAGACTCTAAAGGGATTCCTATTCTTTATTTATTTATCTTTGGGACAAATCTTGGGTGTTTAGCTTCACTTTAATTTGTACGGACGTGTAATTAGACATGCTCAGTACTCAAAAGCAAAGAAGATAAGCTTACTTTATAACGCCAGAAAAATTGGAAGCCCCACAATGGCTTTTTGTATGATAAGGAAAACGAACCGTTTTATGCGCCTGAAATTGGTACATAAAACAATGAATGAAGATAATAAAAGGACATGGCCCTAAAGTTTTTGGCTTTTTATAAGATTTAAAATCTCCCCTGCTTTTTGTCTTACCATTTGAAAGGGTAACAACTCTTTTGATTAAGTAATGTCTGATTCAACCACAAAGTGCCACGTGGACAGACACCCTAGGCTAATGCTGGTTTCAAATAATGCTGTTTATCTTCTTTTCTCTCTGTTTTTTTTTTTTAAGTTTACACTGTTGCTTTTTCGTTGGCCAATTTAGTGGACCCCACATTAGTTGTATCCAGCTGCTATCCAACCTCGTTACTCACAGCAAGGAGACTGTTCTAGAAATAAAGTGACAACTTTTTCTTTTTTTTTTTTTAAGAAAAAAGGAAGCTATAAGATAAATAATCATTATTTTATAATTACAAGTACATATATATTTACAATTACAAGTACAAAGGAAGCTATAAATTTTAAAATTTTTGACACTATAAATTTTTTAAAATTATTTTTAACATTTAAAAAATTCTGAATTTTTACATAATATTAGTTTGAATATTTTATTTATATATGTAAAAAAATTTACTAAAATTTTTTGTAAGATATTTATAATTTTTAATTTTTTCATAAAATTTAATTTGATTCAGATTGGTTGATTAAAATTTGTTTGAATTTTTTTTAGGGAAATTAAATGTAAGAATTTTATATAACTTTTGTTGTTAAATATATTTTAATTTAATTTTATATCAGGTTTAAAAATTTTATTTATGATTTTAATATTTTGAACAACATAAATGATAACATTATTATTTTACATAGTTTTCAAAATTCAAACTAATATATTTATTTTTATTCACATCATAGTTGTTCTAAGCAAGGCATGAAAAGTAAAGTGAATTTAACTCGATTAAATATATTTATAATTTTTAAATCTATTCGTGATTTTGATTATGTGTATGTAAAAAAAATATAATTATTGTTTCCTGCATTTCAAATTATGAGAATCATTCATAACTATTATATATATGAATGATTCTCATGATTTTGTTAAACATTTCACCAAAAAATAAAAAAAAAATATCAAGTAAAATAATAATTTTTGAACCAAACAAAATTGTTTAGGTAAATATCAAAATAAATCCTATATTATTCACTTTTATTAATAAAATTTCTTCTTTTTTTTAATCAATTTTATATATGAAATATATATTTGATCCAAATCAACCATTGCGTTTAATTTTTTCTAAAAGGGCAACTCAAATTGAAGATAAAATAAAAATTAACATAAAATTTTTGCAAATACTAAAAAATTCAATATGACATAAAAAATCATAATATTTTGAGTACTAAAAATATTTTTTAAGATTTTACGCTGTCAAAAACTCAAATATTTTTAATATTATAAAATTATAAAATTTTTCATAATAGTAATTTGTATATTTATTTTCATCTATAAAAAATTTTAAATCAAAATTTTATTGTACAAGATTCTTAATTTTATGTTATTTTTTTAAATATATATATATATATATAGTTCATTTAAATCAAAGTAAAGATTTATATGTGAAATTGATCCAAAAAAAATTACATACACTTGATCAAAAAATGTGAATAATACAAATTTATTATGATATTTATCAAAAAAAAAGGAAAAGCTTTGAATAAATATGGCTCAAATGGGATACCAACAAAAATTTATTCCATTTGCAATAGCGACAATAGGCACATTATAGAATAAATGTCTTTATGTTGGTTTGTTGTTATTATTATCATATAGTTGATGATAAAGCTCAGTCACTAATAAAGACATGATCACGGAGAAGACAAATTTGAAAGTTGTATCTACGGGACCATCCCACCATATCTTATAACGAGTATGAACAAAAAATTGTCTCTTTTAACATTCATAACCATTCCTATTCCATTACTTTTCTTCTATGCATTTTTTTCAAAGTTGTTTCAATCCTCTCAAATTTCCCTTAATGGAAGACAGTAGGTGAGAGTGATTGATTGATTGAATGTAGCAAAAAAAAAAAAAATGAATATTTTTATAAAATTATTTATTTTTATTAATATACATTATCGATAAATCTATGTCATTAAAAGTTTTATTATTTTATTAGAAATATATTTTTCATGTGTTATAATTTAAAAACAAACTTAAATAATAATTCACGAAATGAACATAAATAAATTCAAGATAAGTATCAAAATAAGTTTTATATTATTTTTATTTCAATTAAATTACTTTCTAATTTATTTTTTGAATTAATTTTGTATATAAAATATTGAATTTCATTCAAATTAATTGTTGTCTTTAATTTTATCTAAAGAAGAAATTTAAATTAAGGATTTTATACAATAAATTTTAATGTTATAATTTTAAAAATTTTAAAAAAATTTTACGTTGTCAAAATTTTAAAATTTTATAAAAAATATTTTTAATACTTAAAAAAATCTTGTAACTTTGTGATGTCTATTTGAATACATATTTTATATTTGTGACAAATTTCAAGTAAAAATTCATTTTATAATATCTTTAATTTAAATAATTTTTTATAAATTAAATACAAAATATAATTTAGATCGAATTAAGAACTCATATGTGAAATTAACCCAAAATATTACACAACTTGATTGAAAAATATGAATTTTATTTTTATATTTACCTAGATATTAACCAATAATAATAGTTATAAGCAAATATATTACTAATAAATAATATGATAATCTATGTGATGGATTTATTCAAATAGAAAAATAAATTATTACCAAAAAATGAATATATATATATATACTCTTTATAAATATTTTTTTTGTTTTTATATTATTATTATAAATTATAAAAATATTCTCTAAATTCATATTAAAAAACTCAGTACAAATTTACCTTTTGTACTTCATTGTTTCGATTGGCTCTTTTTTAAATTAAATATCCTATAGCCTAGAATATTATATTTATCAATGATAATTTTATAATTTTAATTTTATTTATTGTATTAAATTTATTTCAAATGTTATTATGTAATCTTAAACTTAAATTATAATATTACTTTTGACATTTTATTTCAAGTTCTACAAATACATGCTACACTCACTTTTTTTTTTAAATTTTAAAATCCATAATTTTATCCCTCCTCTTCTTATTCATCAATGGATATTAGAACTTACCTTTTTAAAAAAAAAAAATTCATGATAAATCATGTGAGAGAAGAAAACAAGTGATGACCATCAACATTAGATATTGTGGTTAATTATCCCATCAATTAATATTTTATTTATAATTTAAAAAAATATATTTATTTGATACTTATGATTATATTATGTTTTTAATTTAAAATTATTGTTTATAATATTAGTTAGTATTAGTTTCGTGCACACAAGTTATAACGTGTATATAATCTTTATTTATTCAATAATTTTGATATTTTTTAAATATTATTAAAATAAATAAAATATTTTTTTACTATTTTAAAATATTTATATTTATATTTTATTAAATTTGATATAAAATATTTTATTTATTTTAACAATATTTTATAAAAATATTTTAGTAATTATATAAATAAAAATATTATATATATCACGTGTTTGTGTGAAATCATTAATATTAACGAAAACTATAAACGAAAGATTGAAAATATAACAAAAATATAATTTTTAAATATATACAGTTTTTTATAATTTTTAATTTTAATTATAAATAAAAATATATATTTTATTTATAATTAATTTTAAAAATTATTATATATTTTTTAATTAATTGTTTAAAAATATATTTTTAATAAACGATAGAGCTCATTGACACAGACAAAATACATGAGATAATTTTGACATAAAGCCTATCTATTAACACGCGGCGTCATGCATCTCTTGCATAATGGGGTCATCCGACAATATCTTGTAATGAATATAGCAAAAATTAATACCTTTTAAAATTCATAACAACCATTGGCATTCCAATTCTTTTTTCTTTATTGCTTTTCTAAAGCTTTGTTGATGGAAAACAGTAAGGCGAAAGCGATTGATATCGGTGCAAATGAACGATTAAAAATTTAATAGGAGCATTTTTAAAAATCTGTGAAAAATTTTATTTTGTTCTCATTTTGTTGGATTGTTTGATGGTGTTTGGATCGTCCATGATCACTACAATAGCGACAAGTTCATATTTGCTAGATTTATTATTTTTAAAATAATTTTTAATAAAATCAAAAAATTTAAAAAATTAAATAAATTTATTTAAAATAGTTTTTTATGAAAATTAAAATAAATTATAAAATATATAAAATTGATTCATAAAAAATTAAATTATTTATAATAAAAGTAAATACTATATAAAGCCTTAAGCCATATCTTATTTTATTTAACAAATGTTAATGTTTAAAAAATGATAATCAAATATCAAATTATCATTTTGGATCAAATTAGATTTTGTTTCAATTTAAGCATATTTTTACTTATTGGAATATTTAAAAAATATTTAAATAAATTTTATACTTTACATATTAATTTTTATAATTTTTTTAAATTTTTAAATTTTTATTTTTTTCTGTGATGATAGTTTGAATATTTTTGTGCATATTTAAAAATTTTCAAACTAAAATTTGTTGTATCAGAATCCAAGTTTATTTTTTAAATTTAAATTATTTAGTAAATTTTAATTAGATTCAAATTAATAGTTTAATTTTTAATTATCAATTTTTAAATATCAGGATTTTTTTGATAATATAAAATATAGTTGGAGGTTTGTACAATGTTTATCCATGATATAATAATAAGAATAATATTTATCCTTAAATTAATTATATTTTGATTAAAATAATAAGTTTTGTGAATCACTTTCACATATTAATTTTTTATTTGATTTAAATCAGATTTTTGACTTTAATAATGTAAAAATGAAGAATATTTTAATATTTTAAAAATAGTTTAAATAATTTTATATTTATATTTATATTTTTTAATTTTAAATAATTTTTGACTCACAAATTAGATTTATGATTTTTCAAAATTTTAATAATACCTTTTAATATAAAAATTATAATTTTTTTATGATGTTAATTTTAATGTTTTTTATATTTATAAAAATTTTTAAATAAAACTTATTTATATAAATTATTCGATTTAAATATTTTAATTTTAATTTTTAATTAAATTTAAATTAAACTAAATTATCAATGTAAAATTTTTTTATATCTATTTTTTTAACAAGAATAATATAAAATTATAATGATAATGATGATTATAATAATAATAATAATTATTATTATTATTATTAAAAAACACCATAGTTAAAATTTTCAAAAGTTTTAAACTGATATGACCAGCTATGGATCTAAACTTGCACACAGCGGACATCAATGCCTTTCAAATTTTGCCTTGAGGTCCATTTTTAATATTGGCCTTGAATTTTAAAACCCGATTTAACTTTTGGGCTGTGGAATTGGGCCGTTCGCATGGGACAGAAGGAGACTACTCACTCACCCGGCCCGCCATTTCCAGTCTAACCGAATGGATATTGGGATGCACGTGTCACATGATGGAGATGGACACGTGGAAATCTGGACTTTAAATTGGCCTGAGCACGATAGCCTGCGCAACTCCAAATGCCATAGCCCCGTTTTCAAAATTTCAAAAAAGATTCGCCAACGAGGCAACCGAATAATTATGCCAAAAAATTATTTTTTTCAATTTAGTCCTTTGATTTCCAAAATATGCGTGTGAAGGTCCTCATTTTTTACTTCGTTTCAAAATCTCGCCCTTCCTTTTCCACAGCCATAGGTTTTTAAATTCTGATTTTCTTTGCTTTATAATTAAGTAAATGAAATCTCTTTTAATTTCTATCCAAACTCAACTAAATCCGACGCAGAAATTGAAAATTTATAACACTCGCTAGAATCTACGTGGCCAGTACGCGCTCTACAATATATGTTATGTGATTGTTTCAAATTTTTCAAAACAAGAGATGGCGAGTATGACATTTGGATGTCAACTGCGAGTGTGAAAACATTCTATTGGCTGCATTAAAGACTTTTTCGAATTAACAAATTATCTGCTGGGAAAAGAAAAGGAAAAGAAAGCCTTGGTATTTATCATCTCAACCCCTTGTTCAGACAAAAATAATTTTCCATCTCTCTCCATTTTCCCTCTCTTTTCCATCTTTGGAGGGAAAAGAAAAGCTCCCAGGAAACCCGAAGCAAATTCGTCTTTGAACTGGTAACAAGTCTAGGGTTTTAGTGACTCCACATTCTACTCTCTCTTTATCTACAACCCTTTGAACTTATTGGCTATTTGCTTTGCTCATTTACAGGAACAGTTACAGTGACCTCAGCATCCTGATCTTACTCGTGTTCGATTTGTATCAGCTTATCAGGTAATGGTCTTTGCTTAAGCCGGTTTCTAACTTAGGTTTGTTGCTTTACTTCTCGTTTACTGCTCTGTGGTCCTTTGGGAGTTATTTTCTTTGGTTTAATTAGTTCTAGATGTATGCTTTCTGCATCATGTTCTGAATGCTCAAATTTTGATGCCGTCAAGGATTAGTCTTTGAGATCGATGGCGTTTATCTTTAATTTGGTGCGGTTTGGTGGCTTCAGTGTGCTAGTTGTACACTTGGGGTGTTAGTGGAGCGTCTAGGGTTGGCACTTTCGATTTTGACTAGGTCATTATAACACTCACTTTGTATGTAAGGAAGGCATTAGAAATGGATTGAATATAGGTTCTTATTCTATTCTCATGATTCGGGGTGGAAAATGTTAAATTGGAGTTTGGAATTCTCATCCTACTTCCTTGAATAATCTAAACTGAATAAAAGCAGTTTTGTTGAGCCTTAGTTTGAGCATTCATTGACTGATATACTTCTGTTCTCATCGGTAGCGGAATTTAATTTGAAGCTTGAAACTGTAAAAATGTCAAGACACCAGCTACATAGAGAGAGCAGGTAGAGAGGTTATGGGCGAGCTGAGTCAGGTTTTTTGTTTTGGAACCAACATAACCGTAGGAAAATTCTGCCACATGATCCAACTGGAGTAAACCCCCTCTGTTCCAACATTGCCTTTCCAATAAAAAGTGGTATAATACCTATATTCCCTTATGTCTCGTGCTCCTGCACTTTCAATAGCAGTTTTTTGTCTGGGAGAAGAAAAATTATTCGCAAATCATCAAGGGTGTGCCATCCATTTATGAAAGTCAATTACAAGATCGAGAATCCAAAAACCTATCTTGTTGTTATGAAAAAGAACAATTAAACTAAATAAATAAGACGTTTAGTCGCCTACTTATTACTAAGGCTATGGGTTGATCTACATCTTCAAACCTTTTAATCCTTTCAATTCAAAACTACTCCTAAAAAATAGATAGATAGAAGAATAACCCTCATGGCATGGTGTTTCCTCAATGGTAAGTGGGGGATTGACAAGGGTAGTCTTGGGTTCGTTTCTGGAGGTTGTCTTGTGGGGTGCCTCTTCGCGTTTACTATACAGGGGTGGGTGAATTCTTGGCTTCAAATAAAAAAAAAAGATGGACAAATTGGATTTTTTTTAATCTCTTTTGGAGTTGGGATCCCTTCCCTTGCCTGCAGCTCATTCTGACTTCCATTAAACCCCCAACTTTAAAAATAGCCATCTCCTGCAAAATGCTAAGTTCAAGGACACCACAAAAGAATGTGATTGACTATCTCCTCTTTTTGTTTCACCAATATATATATATATATATATATATATTTATTTATTTACAAGAATTAGCCCTCTTTTAGACAAGTTACCAGTGATTAATATCCTTACCAAACTGCCTCCCAAGCGAAGAAAGCAATTTCTAGAGGAGCCTTGCTGTTTTTTAAATGGCATACCAAGGAAAAGTAGTTTACGATCCCTTGAATTTTTTAAACTTTCTATGATAGTTCTACAATGATATCGAAGCTATATTGAAAGTGGTGGTTGACAACTCTTGTATTCGTGGAGTTCTTTATGAGCATAGCAATAAATATGTTTTTATTGATTCGTGGAGTTCTTTATGAGCATAGCAATAAATATGTTTTTATTGCTTAACAAGTTGATAGATCTTTGATTTGGTCATGCTTCATGTGCATGTATAAGTCTCCATTTCAAGCTTGGGAGATGCTTATATTTTCACTTTACCATTTATGTCTTCGTGGTTCTTGCATCTGTCTGCATTCATAAGGTAATGGTTGCTGTATTAATCCTCTTTGTAAAGTATATTTCCCTCACCATGTTTCACTTCAAAATTGTGAAGCATATCCTCCCATAGTATGTGTGTGGTGGCTGAACTTGCATTCTGTCTTTTACTGTGTTAATTTGACTTTTGCCAGACAGGAAACTTTAGTCAGATTGTACTGCCAATCATTGCACTTTTCTGCAGGTGTCAAGGTACGTAGTAATAGTAGTCTGAAGATTGGTGAGATCTTCCTGTTGAAATGCAAACCAGGAAAAGAGTTTCTGGAAGGAATGCTTGTCGAGAGCATGCCAGTCCTAGAATTTCTAGAGCTCAGAAGAAGACATCTGAAAATGTACAAGGTGCAGAGAAGAGAGTTACAGAGCTAATTACATCCTCAACTAGAAAGCAGAGATTTGGTATTCCTCCTGTTAGTTTTATGTCTGTTCCATTTCATTATTGTATTTGACATTTTTGGTTTGAAGCTTGTTATACATATTTTTTTAAAAAGAGTTCAATTTCTCAATTTCTTGTAGTACTGTGTAATAAACTTGATTCCATCCATGTTAAAATAAATTTCACATATTCACTTATCTCCTCTTGGGCTAAGCATTTAGGAGAAGTAACATAAAAATTACTTTAGATGGTACTAGTAGGAACAATTGACTTATTAAGTGAATTTGTTTATTCTGTTTGTGCAACAACTTTCAGCTGGCAATCTCTCAAAGAAAGATGCTTGGCCTGCCACAGCAACAAATCCAGATGATAGATATGAGCCAGTGCATGAAAAAATTTCAGATGCTTGTTTGGGATATGATGCAATTAGTGGTGCTTCCTTGGATCACAAGGTAAGTGTCTAGATTTATGAATTCTCTATCATGTGCCATCTTTGTTGAGTGATTCGGTTTGTTCTTTTTCCTTGAAGATATTGGCTAAGACATTTGGTTGACATTTTTGCCATCAAGCCAAGGAAACATAATGTGTAAAAGGGGGGGGGGGGGTGTGGAGAGCTGCTACTGAGTTTCCAAAGTTTATTGGTTCATATGTACACATGTACTTTGTGCACAACTTTTTCTTTCAGTTCTCTGTGTTCAGCCTCATGTAAATTGTGATGTTTGATATTCATGCTACGTTGTCCTTAAATTTCATAATCATATATTTGATGCAAGAGCTTGTGAGAGTTTCAAAAGCTTGTTCATGTATACTACTGTTATGTTGTCCTTAGGTTTCTTTGTGATGAACGAAGGTTCTGTTGTATGATTTATACAATTTTATTGCAGGGTTGTAGTGAGGGAAGTGGTGATGCGTTGGAAAATATTTTCTCCCCTGCTTTTCACATATCAAAACTTTCTGGTGGGGAGATTGCTACTGGAGGTATACAACAGAATGTTATTACTGTTAGCTTTTTGTATAGTCTATTGTTTTTATAAGTTTTCTTCTTGTATGATGTTCATGCGAATGCACTTATTTAGTTGACTTCATTAAATTCTTTTGGAGTGAAGACCGGAAGCTTCATCATAGTAATGGAATAACTCAAGAGCTTTAGAGATGAGAAGAATTACAGCAGTAACCCTTCAAATTCAATTAATGTGACAGGCACTTGTGATGTAGGAGATGCAGATGAGTCTTCCAAGAATATAGATGCATGCAACTCTGATAACCAGTTGCTTGAGCTAGATACAAACTACATGAATTATTGTAATTCAGATTCAGGAGGAGCTGGCCTTTCATCCGAAGTTTCTGCCATCTATCTTGCCATGAAGAACTCAAAGTTGGAATGTCTTGATGAGCATGGTCAAGATTCCATATCAGCTGGTGTTTGCGTGGAAGATGAAGATTGTGAGGAATTTGATGACTTTGATCCATATTTGTTTATAAAGAACTTACCAGCATTGTCATCAGTTGTCCCCACTTTTCGGCCTGTTCTGCTACCTAAACAAACACGGAGTTGTCCTTCTACTACTCTTGTTCTGGACTTGGATGGTAAGACTGCCTAAATGTTTGGTTGTTTTGTCACGTATATGACTAAAGTTGTTACTTTTCTATCAAGTATTGTTCGTCTCTTTTTGGTTGCTGATTCAACTAGATGCTGATATCTGTTAAGGGCTTCAGACAGTTGTGACTCTAGGTTTCAGCTTGATCCACTGCCTAAATGTGTGGTCTTATGAGGTTCTAATTTTAATAGTTTTGCTGTTGACTTGCTTATCTTTTAGTGATTTTTTCTAGGGTAAGGACACCCAATGAAAATTAACTGTAGTCTGAATTATGGTTGCATCTTGCTAGTTGCCAAAGCAGAAGTATTTTTTTCCTCCTCTCCAGTGCTACTTGAACCAGGCCACAAAATAGGACTGATTTTATCAGGGGAAATCTCAACCTTAATGTTTGGAGAAGTTAAATTGCCGGTTTTGTTTTTGATTTATATTTTGTTAAATATTGATGGTACTGATTTTCATTTGGCAGAAACTCTGGTGCATTCAACGCTAGAACCTTGTCATGATGCAGACTTCACATTTCCTGTAAATTTTAACCTTGAAGAACATACAGTTTACGTTAGATGCCGGCCTTATCTTAGAGATTTTATGGAGAGAGTATCCAGTCTGTTTGAAATTATCATATTTACTGCTAGTCAAAGTATTTATGCAGAGCAACTTCTAAATGTGCTCGATCCAAAGAGGAAGGTCTTTCGCCATCGTGTTTACCGTGAATCTTGTGTTTTCGTTGATGGTAATTACCTTAAAGATTTGTCAGTTCTTGGCCGTGATCTGGCACGTGTTATCATAATTGACAACTCTCCACAGGTACTTTCCAGAATCCTTCTCTTTAGGTTAGTAATATGGATTCTTCTTGATGAATATTAATTGTATGCTGAGTGTAGAAGCTCTTGCTCATAAGTTAAGTGTACAAATAATCTCCAGGTGTTGATATTGCTGTTGGTATTAGAATTGATTAGAACTTATCTTGGTGCTCCCCCCTGAAAAATATTGATTCTCTTTATTTTTCTCAGAATAATCTAGTTTCCTTTTCTTATCTAATCATTAAATGATTGTACTTCAATGGTTCTCTCGCCTGTTGTTAACCGTTGCAAGTGACCCTGCTATTTTAGCAGTTTGGCCACCAACACCAAGAAATTTGGAATCTGTGTTATCATTGTGTGATCGATGTTGTGCCATATTTCCTAGTGAGTGAGAAAATAGAGCTATACAGTTTAACAACTGATTCCACAAAATGATGATTTTGTTCTTGTGTGCATAATGACAAGGATCACTTGCTTTCATAAGGAAATGTTTGGATATTACTAACATGGTTTTCGTTTTCCTTAGGCATTTGGTTTCCAAGTGGACAATGGGATACCAATCGAGAGCTGGTTCGATGACCGGTCAGATCAAGAATTGCTTTTATTACTTCCATTTTTGGAGAGCTTGGTTGGAGTTGAGGACGTTAGGCCACTAATTGCAAAGAAATTCAATCTGCGGGAAAAAATTGCTGCAGCTGTTTATCCTCCCTTGATCACAAGTAGAGGAGATCCCTTTGAAAGGTGAATGACATGAATTACAATCTCCGTTCAATTTGGAACACTATGCCCTGTATAATAGGCATTTTCTTTAGGAAGACAAATCCTGTTTGTTTAGAAATTGAATTGTAGTTCCAACCAGAATGAGGGAAAGAAGAATAATCGATGGTGTATTGAGGTCTTTTCCGTGTGCCAGAACTATACCAGTAATTCTTACAACGAGGATGACCTAGAAATGGATATTTCATTACATTTCTAAAATACTTGTATTGTTGTACTAGTTGGAAAGTGATTGAATATATTATCTTTTTCAAGAGGAATTTTTCTGTATGATAGCTTTGGACAACATATATGACCTTTCTGCACATATGCTTACTAAAAGTGGTGCAGTCTATTGAATTTGATAAAAGAGAAGAAAGATATTTTTACAATTTATTAATATGTTTTAATTATTTATTTTATTAAATTATATATATCATAATTTTTTTAAAAAAATTAATACAGTTAAAATCGACAAAAACATTTTGATCTAACTACCTCTAAGGATAAAGGTAATTGGGCCTTCGATGCCAACTAAAGAAACCATTAATAGGAGGAACTGTTACTGTTCTGGTACCAAATTACCCTTATCATTTGATTGAAATGACGAGATCCACCATTCAAAGGGTCGAAACAGGCAGTTCGCGTTACTTCAATTAACCATGGTTATCGTTTCTTAACTATGGTTAAGTGTTGTAACGGTCTATAAATATTCACCACCACAACTTCCTCCTCCTTCTCCCGCCACGCCATGGAAATTTAACAACAATTCAAAATTTCGAACCAAGCACTCTCGGCTCTCTCTCGCTCTAGCCTTTTTACTTTTTTTTAAATATTTTTGTGAGCTCTTTCTCTCGAAATTCTTCAAAAATGGTGAGCCTAGAATGGCTTGGAATATTTGGTTTTGCTTCTTTCATTTTGTAAACCGGTTGATTGACTGAATGCTCTCAACTTCACACAAAATTTGTCTGTTTTTCTCTCAGGTTGTTGCACAGAAAGTGAAGGAAGCAGAGATCACCGAGCAAGACTCGCTGCTTCTGGTAATCAGCAATCTAGAAATTAAATTTTTGCTTCTTTTAGATTTTACTCGATTTTTTATTACAGACGAATTGGTAGAATACACAAAGCATTCTTAATTTCTAGCTAATTGTATGCTTTTCATGTTAATTTAATTATTTTATTTTGCTTTTTTGGCCTTTTATTTCGTTATTTTCTTCAACTGAATATGAAACTGATGGGCAGATCAAAGACACAACTCAAAATCAATTTCTTCTTGTAATCTATGGATTTTCAATATTTCTGGAGAATTTGTGTAGGAAATTGTCCAAATGGAATCTGTGAGCTACTATGGTTAATTCCTATACACCTAGTTGTTTGTTGTGAGTAAATGTTGTGATTAGCTGGTATGATCAAGTTGAAGTTAAGCTAATAAATGACAATGTTCAGTGGGATATCAGGCTTTACAGTCTCCCTTTTTCTTTTTCCTGTTACTTTCAAAAAATGTACTCTCTTTTGCATTTCATGTCTCATCTACCAGAGGAAGCATATTGCCTTTTGTTTCTGTTTAGATAATAAAATTGCTAGTACTTATGAGGTTGAGGTCATATTTTCTTTATATTCTTTGCTGTTTCTTTTTCTTTACTATTAAGTTGATCTCCCGTTTTTGTGGACATAATTTCCCAACAGACAAGGAATTTGCTCCGCATTGCAATATTCAACATAAGTTACATTAGAGGACTTTTCCCAGAGAAGTATTTCAATGACAAATCTGTTCCAGCTCTAGGTAAGCTTGTGTTTCTGAGATTCTTTTTTTCTAGTTTTTGTAAAATCTGAAATGTTTGGCTGTTGTCGTTACATTTTGAGAAGAATCGTTGATTATATTCCTTGGAAATCTGGACAAATATCTACAGAGATGAAGATCAAGAAGCTAATGCCTATGGATGCAGAGTCACGTCGGCTGATTGACTGGATGGAGAAAGGCAAGTTCTCTTTATTTATTTACCTAAGTGAGTTTCTATCACTTGCACTATCTGCTTCTTTTTATCTTTTGCATTTTTCTTTATGTTTGAAGTAATTTTTGCTTATTGAACATGCTAATATTATTGTCATCATTTTTACCTAGGTGTTTACGATGCGTTGCAGAAGAAGTATCTGAAAACACTTCTTTTCTGCGTGTGTGAAGCACTAGAAGGGCCAATGATTGAGGAATATGCATGTATGATTTCGTGTAAAGTTTCAATTACCACCTTACATAAAAAAATTCAACATATGGTCTTGACATGTAGCTTCATCTTATTTGTTGCATGTTTCATCTACTATTGAGCAAATGGTGGTAAATTTTAGCTGTTTAATATCTGTTTTGCATCTGCTTAAGGAACAGAGCACATGTAGTCTTATTCTCTAATATTCATTCGAAATCATAATGTGGCATGCTGAGTGAGGCATTGATTGGTCATTAGATGATACTCTTGGTTACTACTCCATCATGCAAATTCATTTTCTGCTGGTTAATTCTACTTTGCTTTGTCTGCGACATCAACTGTTGATTGACAGGTTTTTAATGTGTCTTCTTCTGCAGTTTCTTTTAGTTATCCAAATTCTGATAGCCAAGAGGTTTCAATGAATATCAACCGCTCTGGAAGCAAGAAACAAGGAGGAACTTTCAAATGTAACTCCACAACTGAAATTACTCCCAACCAGATGAGGTAATTTAACTGGAATCTTGTTCCAAATTTTAATTTCATCATATTACACTCTGTAATGAGAGATTCAATGCTTAACATTCAGGAGTTCTGCTTGTAAAATGGTTCGTACACTGGTTCAGTTGATGAGAACTCTGGATAAAATGCCCGAAGAGGTAACAACTCTAGCAACTCTTACAAGTCTTCACATTAGGATTTTGCATCTTTTCCAGATGTTGAACGGTTTGGCTAACTGTAAAGGTCCTATTTGTTTATGTTTCAGCGCACAATATTGATGAAACTCCTCTATTATGATGATGTGACGGTATGGCTTGCCACCATTTTCTTGAAGTTTAGTTCTGCACATGTTAAAATAAGTGCTTGAAGTTTTGAAGCGTTGTTTAGTTTGACTTCTAGTTTTTTAAATGGAATTGCTTTCAACTGTTAAATAAAGCATGGAATTTTCTGTTCTATGACTGTGCATGTGGGTCAAAAAACTACAATTTTGGTTGACTATTGACATGGACAACTAGAGTTATGCTTATAGCACAGATGATCTTGGGAGTGTGCGCATATAAGGTTCATCTGAATTGTTCTGCATATGGGGTCGTTTGGCTCTTTTGGAAGACTGGTTCTATAAGAGATCTTGTCTTTCTCTTTTGTTCCACCTCTATGGAAACTATTGAAAAAATGGTGATGCAATTAGCTTACCTTGCAGCCAGTAGACTATGAGCCTCCATTCTTCAGGAGCTGCACAGATGAAGAAGCTCATAATCCATGGACAAAAGGACCTCTGAAAATGGAGGTTGGAAATGTCAACAGCAAGCACTTTGTTTTAGCTCTCAAGGTAAGTTTTCAAGATCCCTTGTGTGGTTAAAAATTAAGTTCCATGATTAATATTTCAGAAGAAGCCTGTGCATGTGGTAATCTTACAGGTAAAGAGTGTGCTTGATCCTTGTGAGGACGAAAATGATGACATCCAAGATGATGAAGTGACCTTAGGGACTGATTCTTTGGAGAGGGATGAGTCTTCTGACTCTGACAGTGAGGTGAAGTCACAGTATCACTTTGCTTTATGATTTCATTTTTAGCACAATATTATGTGTAGCTATGAAGTTTCCAAAATTCATCTACTTATCAATTTCAGGTTAATCAATCACAAGAAGATCACTACATTGTTGCACCAGTGGGTAATTACATGAACTACCTTGACAGTCACTTTATCCCCCATGTTATTTCCTCACAGATATTCCTATTCTGAGATTTAACAGTGGAGTAACAATTGTCACCCTGACAGGTCAACCGCAACCAGCAGAAGATAGTGGCACGGTTGATGAAGGTAACATCCCAAAGTTGTAAGAAGAATCTACATCAGAATTACGAGCTTCCACATAAAATAACTACTGGTCTGTAATTGAAGACGTTTTAGCTTTGCCTGTCCCTTGCTGTGCAGATGATACTCAAGATCCTGTTGAAGATGAACAACAGTTAGCCAGGGTGAAGGAATGGATCAACTCTTGTCATCTTGATGCTGTTCACCTTACTGATGTTCTCTCAAATTTCCCAGACATCTCAGTGGTAAGGTTTTCTACATCTCTTTAATCATCTACAGGGAAAGAGAAAAAATACAACATGTTTTCAAGTTTAAACTTGTATCTTTCAATTTCATTTTCAGTCTCAGTTTTCATAATTTTACAAGAAGTTAATCTTGATTGAATAAATGCAGGTTTTGACTGAAGGTACATGGAGGCTTTGATCCACGTTAAGGCTTAAACCAGGAAGGGTTCAATTTTTTTAGTTTGATGATGAGGTTCTGTTTTCGTTTTTGGTTTTTTCCCCCGGATTTCAGAAATCATGGACAAGCTTGTAAAGGAATGTATTTTAACAAAGAGTGGAAAAGACACCTATACAATAAACAAGCAAAAGGTTTGCCTTATTTTCCTTGTTAGTTTAAATTCATCTGTACTGTAGTTTCTTTTTGTTCGTACTGACAAAACTCCACTCCAGACATTGGATTATGAGTTCATTATGGTGAAAGAAGAAATGGATGGTCAGGCACTCTTAAAGGGTGAAAAAACTCCACAGGTTGATGAGCACCTGTACATGAAGGTGAGAATTTTATTCTGTTTGAGCGCTCATTTCCCAAGCGGAGCATTCTCTCTCATAATCAATGCTACACTGCTTTTAATGTTTCTAAGTGCATGCAATTATGCTTTTAATCTTTCTATTTGCATAACTACATGCATATATGTTGACTTATGGCTGGTTGTCATTTTCTGATCTTGTTCCATGGGACTATCAGATAAGTTGCTCGTTACGGGAAGTTAAATTGCTCTGGTTCAGTTGTTTTTGAGTGTGAAAAAAGTGTGCAGTCAATTATTTATTTTATTTACTAAAAACCTGTAATATATTTCTGGGTAGTACAAAAAAACATTTTTAGGAGCAGGCTGTTATATCAAGTAATTATTCTGACTTGCTTTAATTTTTCAGGAAAGTATATATCTGATGAACCTCTGCCACGATTATACCCCACCTAACACATATTGACTTGGTTGTAACAATTTTAGGCGTTGTATCATGCTCTTCCAATGAAATATGTGACGGTTGCAAAGCTTCACAACCAGCTGGATGGAGAAGCAAATCAGAACACCGTGCGCAAATTAATTAATAAAATGACCCGGGATGGTTACATTGAAGCTACTGGCAACCGTAGGCTAGGTCTGGGCTCTGACATCTAAAACTTTGTTCTTAGCATAATTTTGTTGGGGATCAGAATGTAGTCAGTTTGCTTTTGGTAGTAATCCAACTTTATAACAGGCAAGCGTGTAGTCCATTCCATTTTAACAGAGAAAAAGCTAATGGAAGTGAAGAAGGCTATGATGAACCATGATGCTATGGTGATAACCTTAACCTTCATTCCTTGTGCATCCTTGCATATTTAGGCTATGTTTCTTTTTAATCTCTTTTGATTTAGCAGGAAGTGGATATTACTGAACCACGGAACAACTCCAACTCCAACAAAATGGGTACCTGATCACGTCCTTACAACTAGAGCTCAGTGTATCCTGCTTCTAAATATTAGCAATGACAACGAAATATGTTTCTTCGATTCTCAGGAAACAACCATAAGGACATGTCTACATGCGGTGCCCTCCATTCTATCGGATCGGATCTGACGCGCATGAGGGGCAGATCTGACATTAATCAAAATGGTTCAATCAGGAGTGAGCAGACTCCCTTAAAAACAAGGGAGAACGGAAGCACTCCCACAAGTAGGGCCGAGGTTAGTCGGATTTGAAGTTTCTCCAATCTCACTTCATACAATTAATTTCCCGCAATTTTGATGCCATTTCCTATCTGATTAACGTGAAATGTACATCTGAATATTTGCAGCCAGTAGCTTCAAGGGAGAGTTTTGTACCCGGAAATGAGAATGGCAGGGCAAATGCCCACGCCAATTACTGTGATGAGGCTGACACAATTATCTGTAGTCGATCCACCCAAGAGAAGCGGTCAAGGAAAACAAGCACGGTACGCCTTAAATTCTCATGATGGACTTGACTTCTGTAATTTACTACCTTCATGCAGGGTACAGTGCTGGTGGGAGACTATACTTAGGACACAAGATTATGCATTAGACTACTGACTCTTCCTTCCTTGGCAGGTGAAGGAGCCTATCCTTCAGTATTCGAAACGCCAGAAAGCTCAAGCTAGTTGAAGTTCGAGAGCTGGTTGCCTTGTGAATCAACTCCACTGATTTGAATGTAAAACTTCACGGTTAATTAGTTCCAGAATAATGTCAATGGAATAACGGCGTAATCACCTCCTGTACAATGATATTGTGTTACAATGCTTTTGCTCATGCAGTTCTATTTTTTTAGCTAACATTTTAATGTGGTACATGGAGGAAAATATTCAATAGTTTTCATTCTTGACTAACTGCAACATTTAATAAGCTTGTCTCTTGTTTGAATTTTCGTCGGTCCTCCTCTCATGAATGCAGACCCGTAGAACTCGCCATTACGGGCCCATCACCTATGGTAAAGGACACAAACATGGCTAGTGGAGACTTTATTAGTCCTAACGTCTTAAGGTGATCATGGGCCATAGTTCCATGCTTGGGCAGTTCTTTTTTGAATATAGTTGAATACTAATTTCAGGTTTGATGAGCCTGTCCTTTACCTAATTAATTGCAATCGAAACTTGAATTGGTGCCTTAGATTGGTTTTGATTTTTTATACCTTGGGCAGCCCGCAGATTCCTTTAGATTTGTGGTTATAATACTTGAGTCAGGATAATGTTGGAACAACTCTGATGTCATGTCATTAAGTTGCTTTTGGAGAAGATAATCACACAATCTAATCCATTAATTTTCCAAGAAAGTTTATCTCATTAGTCATTTTAATCATTTCTATATGAAAGGGAAGCCACAGAGTGATGGTGGGGAATTTTTTAATAAAAAAATATCACTATGGTATTGAAATTAATTTTAAATATATTTTGTAACCTTTTATGAAATAATTTAGACTTTATTTTTTCAAGTAGTCTTAGATTATGATCTTGCATTTATTCTGTGTAGGAAATCACTTACTGGTAACATATAGGAAAGCTTGCGGTAGAATTAAGAGGTTTAAATACTAATATTTGATATAACCTATCATATTAAAATTTCAGGATACAAAACAATTATCATTTAAACCACCCTAAAAAGATCACGGCAGTGATCATATTTACAAAAAGCAATGTATTGAGGCCAAAAGACGTTCCACCTAATCCAACCATCTCATGAACTGAATTTTAATGCCAAACCAAACACATTGCATCCGTAAGCTGCTCATAACTTCATACCAAAAGTAACAGACCAAAAGAGAAAAAAACACTTCCATTTTTAAACCATTAAATAACGAATAATTGAATTGGATTTAGAACAAGCATGCGTCAAGTAAGTGTAACTACAAAGAAAGAAAAGAGAAAAACTGTCGGTCTGTCTGTTTTAGTATTAGTTGGTGACTTTTGTCACCTAGCTTTCTATATCCTCTCTCTTGGCTTTTTTCTCCGATTCACAACCACATTAATCACATTAATTTTCTGTCTTTCTTCCGCAATAAATGCGACTTGGATGGCTTTGATGTATTTTTAATCCTCAAAAAGTTTTATTGAAATTAATCGTATCATAAATACCGATTTGATAAATTCTTGGATGCAATTTTTTTATGTGATCTTAGTGACAAATTACATCTATTATTTTTGTGGTGTAACATTTTCATGTCCAACATTTGTAAATGTTAACAAAACATATTACATAATCCATTAAAATAAATAAATAGTGATTTGTTAAATGTATTTTTTCTTTTAAATAAAAAGAAGCAATGAATTAAAATATTCTGCACCAGAATCAACAATTCAAAAAGGAAAAAAAAGGATTCTACAGAAAATATTTAAAAAATTTAATGAATTTTTAATTTATAAATTGACATAAAATTATTAAAATTTTTCATTGTTAAAAAAATTTTAAAAAATCTTTTTTTTTTAAAGATAACAATCACATAATTTTCTACACCATGTAAATCATAACAAAATTACCCATAATTTTAAGACCCAACATAAATGGAAAAATAATAAAGATAAAATTTTTTGTTAATTTTTTAAATTACATTTTTTAATTTAAATATTAATATTAAAATAAAAAAATTGAGTCATTAATTTTATTAAAATGTGATGAATCAATTATATTATAAAAATTCAGTAAATTTTAAAGTAATTAAAAAAAAAAGATGGCTAATATTTCACTGTCACAACAGTAAGCATCGTCCACGTGTCCTTCCCGAACCTCTAATGGCCCCTGGAATGCTCCTCAAACAGGGCCCATGCAATCTGGGGCCCACTCACCAATCTATTGATCCAATTTCAACCGTTTGATTACTCTGACTACTCAGATCAGCTGGGTGCGTCCCTGATTTGTCATCGCGGACATAAATAGGAATCTGCGCCTGGAGTTCCTCAGTGTCATTTTATTTGCCAACAGTGATTAGTAGCTGAAGAAGCAACGGCAGGCATAGCTAAGAAGGTTCTCCTCCATTTCAAGAATGAGTAGTACGGCCATGGACAAGGTCTGCAGATCTCTGCTTATCGCTTGATCTCTTCTCTTTTTTGTTTTTCGTTTTCTCCGTTTTTGAGATTCGTAATCTTATAGTTCATGTGATGCAAGTCGGTGCATATCCTTTTCGCAGACGGAGACTGAGAGCAAGAATCGGGAGCTGAAGCACCTAGGATTTTTGAGGGTCGCTGCGATTAAAGCGCTGGTGTGCGTTTCGAACCTGTACGAGTACGCGAAGCAGAACTCGGGGCCGTTGAGATCTCCGGTTGGGACGGTGGAGGGAGCTGTCACCACCGTTGTCAGTCCTGTCTACGAGAGATTCAGGGGCGTCCCTGATGATTTACTTGTTTTTCTTGACAAAAAGGTACTATTTTCCTTACTATTTCGATCGATTCATTAGCTTTTGTTACTCTTTCGATTTTTTCCTCTCTCTTTTTTCCCAAGTTTTGTTGCAAAGTGACAGCATAGCCATGGTTGATTAAATTAGAAGCTTTCACTTATTGATGTTCTTGAGATGCTCAAAAGATTGGTTCCAAAGAGATATAAGTAGCAGGAAAAAATCCCTTTAGGCTTTCTACTGGGGGAGTGAAAATTTCTGTGATTATGTTATTTTGGATGTCTTGACTCAGTGCCCTGAGCGTGTTTAGATTTTTGTTTGTAATCAAGAATTATTTGCTATCTTTGAATGGAATGACAGTGTTACTGTTTGATGCCTAACGTGATACTCCGCAATGGTTTAGTTTTGATTTTCCAACACAGTAAGCTTTTAACCAAATTAGAGGCATAGCCAAGATCGAGTAGGATTAACAACTGTTTAATTGTTTCAGGTAGATGAAGCTTCTCATAAGTTTGATGAGCATGCTCCATCTGTAGTCAAGCAAATAGTCAGCCAAGCTCATGATTTGATTCAAAAGGCTTCAGAGAAAGCTGAGAAGCTTGTCAGCGAGGCTCGAGCAGGAGGTTCACGGGCAGCTTTGCACTACGCCACCACCGAGTCCAAGCAATTCGTCCTGACAAATTCTGTGAAAATATGGGTTAGATTGAACCAGTACCATCCCTTCCACACGGTGGCAGACATAGCTGTTCCTACTGCTGCACACTGGTCAGAGAAATACAACCTTGTGGTCAATGACCTGACCCAGAAGGGTTATCCTTTCATTGGGTATCTCCCCTTGGTCCCTGTTGATGAGATTGCCAAGGCTTTCAAACAGGGTGGTCAGGCATCTGGGAAGAAAGAAGATGCAGCAGCTTCATCTGGGTCGGACTCAGATTCAGATTAAACAGGTCTTGTTCTGCCCTGTTGGTTTGTAGTCCTTAATTGTCTGACAGGCTTTGTGGGTTTGGCAATGTGGATCATCGGGTCGCCACTTATGTAAATTATAATTGCGGATTTGTCTCTCAGAGCGGTTCACTATGCAAATGGTTGATAAAAGCTGCTTGTATGCTATTTGGTTAGGCTTTGTCTGTGTATGTGTCGCTGTTTCTTGTGATATCCTTGAGGTTCATTTGTTTTGACTTTTCCTCTGTCATTCAGCTTTTGAAGCTGTTGGAATGCACCACTGGAAAACAGGGACAAAGCGATAAAAATTCTTTTCTGAAATGACTTTGTGCTGGAATTTTCAACGAAAAGTTAATAAGTATTTTAATAATTTATAATATTAATATGAAAAATAAAAAATAAATAAAATAATTCAAAGGGTTAAAATCATGTAAGATTATGTATTTTTTCAATCAAACTGTAAGTTGTAAAATATTTTAAAATAAATCTTAATATATTTATTTAGATTAAATTAATTTTATTAAAAACTTTAAAAATTAAATATATTCAAATTTGAGGTTTTTTATAATGAATTTTGATATAAAATTTTTATGTATTTATAAAATATTTTAGATACTATCATAGCGAAATTTAAATTGTTTTAAGTATTAAAAATATTTTTTTAAAAAATTATATTATTAAAATTTATGAAAAAAATTCATTAGTAAAAATTTTTTAAATTTAAAAAATAAAAAATAAAATTTAATTGATTAATTTTTAAATATTTAATAATAAAAAATTATTAATTTGAATAAAATTAATAGATAAAATTTTGTTTAAAAATGCTACAAATATCAACATTTGATGAAGAGAATATGAAATTTAGATTTAAAATAATATTTATTTTAATTTAAATTATTAATTTTATTAAATTATTATATATTATAATTTAAATACAATTTAAATTTAAATTTATGTTATAAACTCAACTGAATTATTAATATTGAAACACGGAAGACAAAGTTTTCTAGTGGCATTTACAGTCAAGGAATTCCTTTGCTCAAAAGATCCTCCTGATGTCAATCCATTACCCTTAAATTGAGTGACCTCTCAAATAAAATAAAATTATAAGTAATTGTCCACTTAGAATTGTATGATTAAATATGTTATAATATTCTCTTACTCATATAGTAGATATCAAATTATCCAAAATTATTTCACATATTCATATCAGAACACTCAGTTAATTATTTAGTAAATTAACTGATTTATCTTTTTATCACATATTTTTTTAATTTTAATCAGCAAATGACTTTTTAATATAATAGTACAAAAAATTTAATGATTTGTATTATTTAATAAAAAATATAAGATCAATTCTTGTCATATTTTTTTTAAAAAAATTTAATTCTGACTAATGTCACTCAACCTAATTGTGGTGTCAACACCAGGACGTACATAAAGAGCTAAAACAATGTTAGTCTATTTCATTAAAAACAATATTTTGAAGCTATTCTTATGGGCTTTCAAAAAAGTGAAAGATGTTATGGTTTAATGCTGTCTGAAAATGATGAAGTTGTAGTTCTGACTTTTTTTTCTTTTTTTTCTTTAGTGATTGAAGTGATAAGAATGTACTAAAAAGTTAAAATTATAAGGTTGGCCGATGTGCAAGTTAGATAAGTAATTTACGTGGAGTAAAATTAGGGAAATGATTTCACGAGCAAAATTTATTTATTTTTTAATATCTTCAAAGGGTACTTTAATGATTTGGTCATGTTGGAAAGTTGAGTTCATCTTTTTTTTTTCACAAAATTACATGTTTTTCATTACGAAGTTGCTTGTATTTTTTTTATTACGTATATTATTTTTTGTGATTCGATCATCGGTTATTGATCTTTTGATATTTTGAAGTTTTATTATTATTATTATTTTTTTAAGTATAATATTTTTTATAATTTGATAATTTTTATTAATTTTTTGATATTTCGACGCTTTTATGACACTTTGATGTTATCAAATTTAATCAATTTTTTTTAAATAATTTTTTTAAAAAATTAAATTTGCTTGCATAGGATTTGTCTTTGAATTGTAGTGAATACTCTACATTGAGCCTTAAATCAGTTTTGATCTCGCTTAAAGGTTTGACCTCAGCCATATTTGATGATGTCAAATTTATAATGAGACTAAAAAATATTGATCTAAAAAAAAAAGATCAAATTACTAGTGCCATGCAAAAGGGTATGAGTAGGCACCTCCTCCTAGCAAGTGCCAAACCAATAGAGCTTTTCATGGGCATATACCTCTCTAGGTTTCCAATCACTTAACGTTATTCAATACTTAAAAAAAGTACAAATCGACATTTTCAGAAGGTGGCCTTAACAAACTCTTTTATTGCACTTACCTTCCATGGCCCTGTTGACATCATTACACCACATGGGCCAGTTCTGCTATCAAAATACGGCCATAAAAGACAAAATCAACAAGCCCTTAAAGGATATTCATTCCCACTCTTCCCCACATGGGCCACACCACATAATGTTTCAGTGCTTTGGTCATTATTTCAGACACATGACTCTGCTTCTCTTTCTCCAACTCGGCATCTCATCCACACACTTGAGAATATAATTGCAACCAAAGCAACACTTGGGATGTTGTGAAAGTTAGGGCAAAAACGATTTATTGTTTTTCTGACAAGTGCTGCTTAATTCATTTCCACATTTACTTTCCCATATTCTCTATCTCTTTCAAATTCAATCCTTACCTTTCTCGGTTGTTGACAATCCAATTGTTTAACGAAGATGGCTCATCACTAAGTTGACATGGAGTCTAATAGGAGGGCCAGGAAGAAAAAATATGTGGACAAGAAACAAGACAATCGCAAGACCAGATAGCACCCCGCCTGCCTGTCAGACGGTTTTTCTTTTTTTTCTTTTTAATTAAAATTTATAAAACATAAAATAAATATTATTTTAATTTTTCAAATTTTAATTATTTTTAATTAAAATTTAATTTTAAAATTATCATAAAAATTATATTTTTATTATTAAAATATTTTAAAAATTACACAAATACATTTTCATTTTTGTTTCTATTTTATTAATTTAATTTTAATATTTTTGATAATATATATTTTTAAAACAATATTGCCAATATTCAAAAAATTAAATTTTTTTATAATTATACCCAAAATATTTTTTTCCAACTAAAATTTATTATATATGATTTTCAATTTAAATATTTTTAATTTTATTTTTTAATAAAATTTAATATGATTTAAATTGATAAATTCAATTATTTTTGAAGATATTTTAAAAATTAAAATTTAATTAAAAATAAAATTTTAAATGATATTTATTTTTAAATATATTTATATATAAATATAATAAGTAAATTGATAAACACGAGTAACAAATAATCTCTTTCTGACAAATTCAAACATTAAAATAACCCATCCATATTTGGAGCTTACTTCTTACTAAGAGCAATATGAAAAAGTGAGTGCAGGAGGACCATTTTGAATTTTCACCACCAATTAGTCCAAGTTTTTATATCCGGTGGAGCTTCCATAATACATTTAATATCATTTTGCAGAGATTCCCTTTGCTTTTTGTTTGATATGGAAAAGCTTCGAGATACCTTTCTTCCTTGTTTGCCTTATTGTTGGTGAATTGAGGAAGGATCAACCGCCCCAAGGTCTCAAAGTTGTCCACCCGAACTTGTCTTCAAAATTTAATACAGGGCTCTAATTGCCCTAACCAGGGGTGACTCCAAATATTTCTTGGGAATCATAGCTTTCAACATCAAATGATGTTACCAGACTTTCATAAATTAAAATCCCAATGAACCAAGTTTTTAAGAAAATCTGATGGTCTAGAAGAGAGTAACAAAATAGCATCATACCTCAGCCATAGTTGCTCTGATACTTAAAGCCGGTGATCATTTTAACATGTAACAAAAGCTAAGGGTGAAATCATCACAAATTTGTACTCTTTTTTTCCCAAATGATATGGAATGCCTGATAGTACCAACTCCACATTTCCATAACCAAATTTCTACATTTCAAGGATGAACAATTATGAGATGTGCTGACAGACCAATATCAGCTACTTTCTCTAACTTTATAAGCTTTTCAATAGTACCAATTCCATTGATATCTTTTAAGCTTCGGACCCAAAACTATAGCTTATCACTCTACAGAAAAGAAACACATGTATCATCACAAATCATTGGAACTTTAAATGTGCAACATGGCAGAATTCAGATGGATACATGTCGATTGTTTATCAATAGATGCAAGAAGCCTACCTTGTGAACCTTTGAAGGTGGGCCACATGAAACCAATGCATGTTAAAGCTTGGCCTTCTCCTATTTGACTGTTCTTTTTACTGAATAAACCAAAACCACAGTCCAAGATTACTTGCTGTACAGAAACAAAAGAGAGTTGTTCCTGAACAAAATAGCATAATTTGAGCAGGAACCAAGACCATGGTAAACACTTAGCTGAAAGCTCAACTGTTATCACATTCAAAGAACTTATTGCTGTACCACTTATAGTCTAAATCTGCCCAAGAGTTAATATTAAAAACAGACAAAATAAAATAAATGATTTGCCTAAGCAAGAAAATTAAATCTTAAGCATGAACAACCAATGCAGAAGAACAATGCAGCACACCTTTGATAGTTTTTGTATGATCCAACAATCCTGAGGATGTGGATTCAACAAATGATAAATACCAAAAATAAGTCGGATTGAGTATTTGATGATTTGGTGCATGGAATAGCACTTAAATACAAAACCATTGTGCTAGAGTGTTTCCTATGTACCCTGCGCATTCAGGTTATATATGCATTAACATCATGAGGTAACAAATATCCATCCCAATGATAAGTTCCACAACATCTAGATTACATGGACAATTATTCAAACTCATTAACCAATTTGCAATATTCAGGTATTACAAACCAGCTGATATCCCTGCCAGCACATGCAGAATCAAAAACAAACAATGTGAAAGCTTAAAAGTATCATCGCTATCTCCTCTGAAAAAGCCTAAATCATTTGGCTGACACCTTCCTTGCTTTCTGCATCAAATAAAATATATATGAGTATTCTGCCGTATTAACACTCTTTTCTCATAATGCCTGCATTGGTTATTATCATGATTTCATTTAGTACTTAGAATATCAAACACAAAAGAAAAAGGATGAACTTATCACTATATTACAGGAGGTATACAACATCAAATGTTGAAGTAGAAAGAAATGCTAAATGAAGAGATGTAACCATCTAATTGCAGGAAAATATATTACATCAGCTAGGAACCATTTCTGGGAGATGAAATGGGAAGCATAAGTAATTTCATGCACCTTTGGATCGTGTAGAGAGCAAATAATGACAAAGGTAACAAAAATTACTACCTTACAGGATTTGCTACATTCTTTTTTCCAAAGTTTACTCTTAAAGCAACTTTTAAAGCCAAACCTCCACCACAAGTACGCCCCTTGCATAGCCATATTCTACTTGACATAATGTCCTAATAAGTTGAAAAGCTAGTAGTATTTCTTTAAGCTTTACTATCCAAGGGGACTGGTAACCCTATAGTTAGATGATCTAGTTTGAAGTGAGATGCAAAAGCACAAGGTATCAAAAGTCTAACAAAATCATTATAAAGAATCAGCACTTGCAGCAAATATGTATCAACATCATGAATACTTTGAGCTAAAGAGGGGAAAAGAGAGAGAGAGAACTGATAAAACAATTAAGAGAAATGACACCATATCAAATATACATAAAACTAGCAGATCAGATTCCGAAAACATGAATCTACTACCTTATTTTATGTAAATCTGACCATGCCCGAAACATATTTGAGAACACATTGCAAAATGTCAAGTTAAAAGATAAACAAAGACAACTAAGTTGAAAATCAAACCTTGCATTCATTTGGAGGAGGATGAGGATGAGGGGGCATCATAAGCATGCTCAAGGAGGTCATCATAGGGGTCCCTTCGACCAGGAGCCTGGCTAATCTGAGGATCCCACCTCAGCTGTGCATTGTGTCGCTCAAATGTCCAGAACCCATAAGGCCGTAAAGGATAGCTCCACATCTCCTTGGTCTTCTTGCACCTATCCTTCATTGAATAAAGATGCTCCCTAAATTTCCGGTCCCTCTCCTTTGGATCTTCCATCAACTTCAGCACTAAGTTCTCCGCAAACTCCATTATGAATCCCATCTTGTTTTCTCTTCCTAACATGCAAGAATCCAATCTCTAAAGTTACAGATGTTACCAAAAATTAAGTCCTGCCTAGTATGTTAAATATTAGAATCCAATCCAACAGATTCACAGAATTCTAATATACCATTCAATTAACTCGGATGAATACTCTAATAGCTCTCAAATAATTAGAATAAAAGATGAAAATAAAAATTTTCATGTCTAATGTCGTGCAGCTTTCCCAAATTATATAAAATTGACAATTTCGTCTCAGTTAGGTCAAACATCAGTGTCACCCCCTCTCCAGCGAATTGTTTGTTTTCCTAATTTCCAATATACTAAAATTTTGAGACTGAAAACTTAAATTTCATTCATTTCCTACATTTTTATGGCAACCAAACGGACAAAAGAGCATCGGGATGGAAAACCCTAGAACTTATTCCCCCTAAGTAACCAAATAATGCAAACCAATCAAGTCATGACCAAATTGAACCATTAGGCAATACAGAAACTGGATACTGCAGCCAAATAGGAACAAATGAGAAGAAAATCCGTCCAAACATCGATGGCATAACATACCTCCAAGATCACAACTCCCGACAGCTGCGCAGAGTGCTTTCCTTTCCTTTTGCTGCCTTGGTTCATATCAAAGCTGTTAAGACGTGATCGTCGAATCAGGCCACACAAAGCAAGGCCCATTTACGTTCACAGTGCCCTGAATGACTCAGCTAAATCGGAGTCCAAATTCCTATGAGTCTTGTGAAAGTCCATTGGGCCATGAATCACTTCCTCTTGTTCGTTTCTTCTTCTTGTAATTATTTACACTTTTATTTTTTCTTAATTAGATTGCATTTAGTGATCCCATTAATTTATATTATTTAATTAAAATATATTACTGATTTAATTTTTATTAAAATTTTTAAAAATAATAAAATAAATTTTATTAATTTATCATTTATTAATATTTTGAGTAAATGCTATATAACACTTTGATAGATTTACCTCATATTCCCAAATAAGCTTTAATGTTCAAAAAATTACAAATCCAATCCTAATTTATTAAATTAAATTAAAAATAGTTAAATTAAACTTTATAGTTTTTTGAATATTAAGAGTATATTTTTAAAAATTAATATTATATTAAAAATCATTCAAATTTGAGATATGGTCCAAATTGGAATTAAGAATTGATCGGATTAATATTTGACGCATTTAATAATAAAAGTATTATTAATTTTTTATAATTATTTAAATTAAATTAATAAATTATTTATTATTTTTTAAATATAAAAATAAATATTACTATAAAATAAATATTAAATTTTTATATAATTTGGATTTTAATATTTTTCTAATAAAATGATAAATATTTTGATCTTTTATTTGTTTAACTATAGCTTAAGGGACAAAAGCGGGCCACCTGGTCCAGCAGAAAACGATCCACGTGCTCGTTTAAGGGCTTTACAGGTTTAAGTGGGCTGCATCCGAGATTCATGATTCTGAATGAATATATTGTAACCCTATCCATTTGGATATTTTGGCTTACGAGCAGCCGCCCCTACCCGTGAGCACGTATGACTGACCGTTGCCCACGTCGTTGAGGCCATCTTCCTGCACGTACGCACGCACACGGCACGGATACAAGAAGCTACCTCTCCTCCCCTACTGTTCTGTTAAAAGGCAAGGGAGCAGACAGGCGAGCGCGGGCACTCGTGAGACACTTTTTAACGCAGGCTCTCCTAAAACCACATTAATAACGCATCAGATTTCTGCATCAATTACGTTGAATTTTTCATAAAATTTAATTATTTAAAATTTAGTTAACAAAAAATATAATTTTTAATAAATTATTATAAAATATAACCTTATATATATTTAATTTTTTATGATAGTAGTAGTAGATGCAGTACAGAGTCATTAGTACAAGGACGCACCAAGAAGTCAACCCCACAGAAAAGTTTAGGGCACGTAGGGGTTGGATTTCCTTTTTCTCCGCTGGAATTCTCAACCACCGCCCTGAAACGGGTTGGGCTTGGACCACCAACAGTAACAATAATCACCAGTGACCATAAAAGAATGAATGAGTGGGCACCCCGCCATCCAAATGAAGATATGCTTTCTTTTTTTTCATTTTATGTGTAATATCCATAAAAGGTTAATTACATCACAAATATTTATATTTTATTTATAATTTTAAATTAAAATTTATGAAATCAGTTATATTTTTTATATATTTTCATATTTTTATTTATAATTTTTATTAACAAAACAATTTAGTCATACACATATGTGCATGTAATTTTTATTTATGTAATTATTATATATATCTTTTAAATTTTTAAAAAATAAATAAAATATTATTTTTATATCAAACTTAATAAAAATATATAAAATATAAATATTTAAAAAATAAAAAATTAATTTTATTTATTTTGATAATATTTATAAAAAATATGAGAATAAATGCATGATTAATCCGTATATAAATTAATGCATGTTATACAACATCTAACATATATAAAAATAAGGGTATTAATATAGTGGGTTGAGCATAATGGATGTCTCTTGGGGTGAATTATTTCTCTTTTTTTGGGTCACTTTTGCTGGAATTCTTGTTGGTCAATTTGCCTGTGCTTCAGGCTTTTTTGACTACCCAATACCAATGGCCTAAGGAAGAAGAAAATGGCCTTTGATGTGACATGATATTATTATTACTATGGTGTAGGGTGCCTAATTCAATGGCTGCCCTACTTATTGCCGGTTTGTCACCCTGTTTGCTCTTTCCCGTGTCCTCTTCCTACTTTGAATTTCACTTTCTTTCTACATCCAACAAATATGGGGAATTCATTTCAATTCCTTGCCTTTACATCAAAGCTAAAGGCTAAAACACCCAATTTCTTAGCCTTAAAATGGTGGAATGCTTATTCATCTCATCTTGCCTTACCTAATTTTGTTTTATTTGTCATCACCATCGATTTGTGTTCATGTCCTTACTTTTAACTTTGAACCCAAAAAAAAAGAGAGAAAGAGAAAGTGAAATATTCAAAAGACGAAACTACCCCTCGGATATACCAGAGGATAACAGGACTTGAGTTTTAATTTACCAAAATTAAAGACAGTTGCTCTATAATACAAGGGGAAAAAAAAAGGGGGAAAGAAAGGGAGGAGGCCGCGCTTTAGCCCCACAAAAATACTAAAAAGGGTTCGCATGATTTTACCCATATACCCCTCTATACAACCAGAGGAACACAAAAACGTCTCTTCCTTCCATCAAGGACCATAATAATTAGAAATAAGCTTATCTTAATTTCCACCAAAACTGGCCTCACTTTCTACCATTTCAGTTTTTTTTTTTTCCTTTTTTTTTTTTTGCCTAGGCCTTAATATCATCACGCGTTGCCGTCAACGTTACTGTGACTATCACTGTTAACTCTGTGCAATGACATTATCGCCCCTATCACCGTTTCCGACACCATCGCCGTTACCTTCCCCATCTTCCCCGTCCTCATCGGCCCAACGCTCCACAGGCGCGCACTCGGCTTTGTGTCGGAGCTTCCAGTCAAGCGCCTGGCAAGCGCGTGAACAGTAATTCACAGCCCCACAAACCGAACACCGACGAAACTCGTGCTTCCTTGTCTCCGGCCGTCCACAGCCCACGTGCGAGCAAAGCCTCAGCCCCGGGGCGGGCATCCCGCCTCGAGCGGAGAACCACTCGGCCAGAAACCGGCTAGCCGGATGAGCCTCTGGCGCCGGCACATTGCAACCGAAGTCACTTAGCAACGGACACCCGAGCCCAGCCACATGACGGTGGCTGGGATGCCGGATTGGGTGCGGGCTCCAGGTGAGCCAAGAGCGCATCGACATCCCAGACGAAGCCGCCGAAGAAAGGACTGCGGCTAGCTCCCGAGCGTTGGCTTGGACGAGGAACCGGCGACCCTCGGCTATGTTTTGGGGGACGCCATAGCCGTCTTGCAGACAGTGGCCGAGCTCCCGTAGCGCGTCGATGTGGCCAAGGAAAGCGGCTCGCGCACACAGAGCCACGCCCGCTCGCAAGTCCTTGTCGTTCTTAGAGCCACCGCTGCCGTTGAACTGTATCACGGCCAGAGAATACAGTGCGGGCGCGTGAGAGCTAATCGCCGCTTTGGCCATCAGCGAAGCGCCACTCCCTCGGTTTTGCAAGCAGTAAAACCGAATCTGTATAAACAATAACCATAGAATACACAGTCGTTACTCTAATTGTCACTCAGAAAATGCTTATGGCTCTGCGCAAGAGAAAATTCTAAATCTTTGAAGGTCAATATATAATGGTAAGTCTAACTAACCATGCCAAGAGTGTAACAAGCTTCGACATTTCCGGCATCGGCACAGAGTTTCAAGAAACGGTGAGCAGATTCCGACCAGTTCTTAGCTTTAATCGCGATCGTTCTCTGCGATGCTCTCGATAGAACCAGAGAATTGAGAGCTAAGCCGTTTAATCTCTTGCATCTGTTTTCAAAAAAGAAACGGATATCGATTGAAGTTAGATTCAAACACCCCGTTTAACAGAAAACCACTAGAACAGAACTTGGTGAGGCTCCAGAAAATGAACCAGTGAGATCAAGCAGTTGAAATTACAAGCAATGGTCCTCTAAATCACCGGGATTTCATTATTTTCCATGGAAAGAGGACTTTTGGGAGAAACAAAAAAAAAAGGAAAGGGAAAGAAACAGAACCGTACGTTGTCAAAACATTGATGAAATCGGAGGGGCAACGTGCGGAGGAACTGAGCTTGCAGAGAATATAAATGACGAGATCGTCAGGAAGAGTATCGAAGAAATCACAGTCTCCGGCAGGCTTCGGTGAGAATCTATGCCGTTTCCGACAAGGCATGTGGTCTGCCCCAAGAAAATCCCTCTTCTTCTTCACTGGTCTGTTGTCCAAGAACAGGTCCTCTCTCGGGTAACAAAGCCCTCTTCTCGTTCTCATATCTCTCTCCCTATCTCTAATCCCTATCTTTGTCTGCTTCTACGTGTTCGCGAGGTCTCCCTATCTCAAGAGATAAAGAGAGCAAAACAGGGAAACAAAGAAAAAGAAGAGCGAGGCGATACCTTACATAAAAAGAAATGAAGTTGAAAGCACGAGAGAAGAGGGGCCTTCAAAAGAGAGCTAACAAGAACAACAACGACAGCGCCGAATCATTAAAATAAATAGCCCCCTCCCCCAGAACCAGACTCAGTTGCTTCTCTTTATCTCTCTCTCTCCTCTGTCTACTTAATTACTCTTTTACCCCTACTCTTGTCGTTTCCATGGTCAAACGGCGTTGACCAGATCCCTCCGTTCGTCGACGGTTCTGCTCTCTCTCTCTCCGTACTGCGAAATGCTTCTTCCTTGTCTGCACGCTTTTGAACACTCTCTCTCTCTCTCTCTCTCTCTCTTATCTCTTTATGAAGACGAGAGGCAGAGGGAGAGAGAGGGAGCTCTCTTTATGGTGCAGGTGGGCGTGCCCTCTTTCTCTCTCTAAAAAAGAAACGTTTGGATTTGTTTTACTGAGCGGTTAATTTGTTGCGAGTAAAAAACAACTAACTTCGGTTATTTCTGAGTAATTCGTTTTTCTTTTTCTTTTACTTTTCCTTTTTACCCAGGGTAAACCCAACAACTGACTCCATTGACCCACGCGCTGGAGCGCCAACGTGCCTCGGATTTTGGAACCCCTTAGGTGATAGAGGATTTTTGACACACGCGATGCGGTTGCGGGTGCGGAAAAAGTCGTGCTGGTAACAAACCGGGGCAGCGAAATCTGGGCACTCGTTTGAAGACGCTAACCGCAATTGAGGTCAAAGGTGTGAATCAGCACTAACAAAAGGTTCAGTTATTCCTCCTTGTTTTACTTACAAAAGACACTTCCAATTCTAACAAATCCTCTTTATTATTTTTCTTTTTTTATTCCATATAAATTAATATAGTTTTTTAAAAATTTCTTAAATATTATTTTAGCAAGTAAATATTAAATAAAATATTTTACTAAATTTGATCTAAATGACCATGAAAAATGACTAATAATTTCGTAAGTCTTAAATTGAGAGGAAATAATATATGATAAAAAAAGGGTGTGAAAGGAAAATTTGTTAATTTTTGTTAAATTAACTTGATTTTTAATTTATCTTTCTTCTTAATATCAACAAAAATTACATATTAAAGATTTTGATCTAATAAATATACTTTAATATTTTTTAATATTGAATAAAATCTTTTTATAAATTGCAACTCTTACTAAAAATTGTCATGACCTTCTTAGAAAATAAATATTTGTTTTCTCTTTTCTCTCTAAATAATGATTTTTTAAAAAAAATAATACAATTAAATCACTCTATAGTCTATAACATTTTATAATCCATAAAAAATCAAAAAACATTTTAAATTGTTTGGTATAATAGAAATGTGAAAAGAAAATATTGTTTTCTAAATATTAATATATAAAAAACTTTTTTAAAAAATAAAAAAGTGGTTGAAAACTCTTTTGTTCCCATTTAAACAACAGAATATTGACCAAAACTTTGAATCATAAAAATAATTATAATTTGACCTTAATTTAACTCTTATATTGTTATTATTTGTACCATATGTCAAGTGAGGCTTGCTTTGGTACAAAAATTGCAAATTAATTTTAAAAATATAATATATTAGATATTAAATTAAAACATAGAACAAAAAAATAAGATGGAAATTCCTGAATAGTCTTGCTTGTTAAATTGTAATAGTATTTTAATATGTATTATTAAAATAACATAAAAATGATGCAAATTAGTTTTAAAAAAATACCAGAGAGATTAAAATAATTTAGAGTAAATTAAGTTGTGAGAACATTTAATTTAACAGTTCAATTATGTAGAGCCATTACTTGCAGTTATAAATATTGGCCCACAAAATAAGTGAAAAAGTGAAAACCAAACTGTGGCTCTAACTCTCAAGAAATGGTAGATACCAAAACGGCAGTTTCGCAACTTACTGTAATACGTTTTGTTTTTCGTATTCCGTATTCCGTAGCCATCTCCTTACGGAGAAACAGGCAGGAAAATCAAAAAGCCTACACGCCAGGGCCCCACAACACCTCACTCTTCCCGTTTCTCAGTCAAGCACTGACTGTAGATCTCACGGGCCCCACTCAACTGGCCGTTCTTACAGTAAGACGAATGGTTTTTATACCCTGCGGACCATCTCACCAGTTAGATCTGGGACCCAACAATAAACGATCGTGTTCAATCAGAAAAATTTAAAAAAAATATTGGCTGTCATTTTTGACTTTAATAATAATTTCATAAAATTAAATTGAAAAAGAAAGAAGAAGAAGGAGATGGAACGGAAATGCGGAGCGGAGAATTAAAGGTGGCGTAAGTGCGTAAGGAACCGAAAAACGACGTCCCTTCGGTCACCTCGCAGTAAAATTGACAATTCCCGTCAAATCAAAAAACGGTGACGTGTGTAACATACTATGATCACCTCGGTTCCTCTTTTTGTTTTTTTTAAATAATAATAATAATATTAATAACAGAAACAAAAACAAAAACATTCGATAAAGTTTCCATTTTTTTAATAAAAAAAGCCATGCTCATCTTACCTCCCTGTGATGTGCAGTTATATCACCCCCACTCTGTTCTCTGAAAATAAGATGAAATACCGGGTAAGAATATCGGAGCTAGCGAGTGAAGGAGAGAGGCAGCCAGTTAGTGAAAGGAGGATAAGTTGGGGGAATGACGTGGATCTCAAGGAGTGATGTCGACCACTCATGTCATGCCGGGAGGGTCCCACATGTCTCCTTCTCGAAGAGGAGAAACATATTTGGACTGCCCAGTGCCCCCTCAAGCGCGGGACCCATTTTTACTTTTTCTTTCTTTTTAAAAAATAAATTTTATTCGGGGAAGGGAAAGGAATGGCCCCCGCAATCAGCGTAGGCGATTTGGTTCGTAAATTGGGGTACCAAATTTGCGTGCTAACTTGTCAAAGTGGTATTGCCAATGTCGTTCCTTGCCCCCCATTTACCTTCTCCTCTTGTTCTTTTTTTTTCTTTCACTTTTTCATTTTGATTTTATCAACTAAAAAGGAATCCACTTATTCGAGCATCCAAACAAGGTAAAGTAACATAAATAATTTTTATGATATACAATAATTTAATAAAATCAATGAATAATTTTATTTTTTTTAATATTTATATAAATATTATTAAATTTAAAAAATATTTTAATAACATTTTACAAAAAAATTCAACACCAATTTATGTATAACAAAAATTTTTATATTAAAATAGTCAATGACGTTTAATTGCTACGTTCTTAGTTCTTTTTTCATATTCTATTTTGAAATATCTAAACAAATTTTTTTTTTTTTTACTGATTGGAATTTATATTGAATTTCTTGATATAATATTTAAAGAATTTTTATATTTATAATAAAAAATTTAAAATAAATAAAAAGTAATCATTAATTTTATTAAATTATTACATAATATTATTTTTAAAAATAACTCAAATTAATATAAACTTTTAATCCCTAAGAATGATATCTTTCCCCTATTTTGTTTTATTTTTGTGTTTTTTTGATGGGATGGGTTTGGTCTTCCTTCTTTGTTTTCTTCACACCTCTAGATCTCTCTCCCATAATTGGATTAAGACAGTTTGTTTCTCATCTTAGGGAACTAATTTCACTACTTCAAATCTTATAGACCAAAATTTTTTATTTTGTTTAATTTATCAATATAATGATATTATTTACATGGGTAAAAAAATGATAATATATCAATATCTAAGTTTATTTTTCATAATTAAAAATATTTTCTATTTTTTAAAAATATATAAATAAGCCAATTTTTAAAAAAAATTAAAATGATTATGTCACCATTTACATTAGTGTCATGAATTGTACGTTACATATAATCACATTTTTAAAATGTTAATATCAAATATTATTATAAGTTTAAAAATCTTAAATATTAATATGAATAATATTTCTTTTATATAATTTTGAAATTTATATTTTTTATTTCAAAATATTGGTAAATAAGTAACTAATTAAACTTAAATTTAATGGTAATTTTTATCTAAAAAAATTTAAACTTTCAGTTGACCAATTTTTATATTTTAATATTAGTTATTTATTTTATAATAATTTTAATTTAAACTTATATTAGTTTAATTATTTTTATCAATATATATTTAAAGCAAAGGGATTAAAGAAAATTAAGGTGAAACATGGCCATATTGCTAAATACAGGCAGATCCACTGGCAAGTGTGAAGACTACCTCGAACTACAGTTCAGAGTAAATTTAAAAATATATATATAATTATAATTAATAATTTAAAAAATCATATATATATATATATGTGGCTTGCAAGAAACTAAAATGGAATTGGACTGTTTACATTGTTTAGTCTTTTTTTAATTATTTTTAATTTTTTTTATTCAGTCGATTCTAATAAAAAAATATTGATTTTACCATTAGACCGATCACGAAATTTGTAGATGGGATGTCCCTGTTTCTTAGATGCATAAATTTCGTGTAAGTTCTTAAATCAGCCTTGTAAACAGGAATCTATTTTTCTAGGACTTACTTAAGATGAATCTTTGGATCTTTATGGGTAGATTATGATTGGTTACAAGCATTAGTAAACTGGCGCTAACTTTTTAAGGAGGTCCGTTGGATAATTAATAAATAATTATATAATAATATTATTTAAAAAATTTATAAAGTAAATATAACAAATTAATATTTAAATTAATTTGTTATTTTATATATTATTTATTATAAATATCTTTTTAAAATAAAAAACATATATTATGAGATAGATTTATTATTATCAAATTAATCTGATTTTTGGAATTAATGTGATGAGTGTTGATAAGATATGCGTTGACTTAATTGTTTTGTTGATGTATATTGAAAATAATATATACAATAAATTTTAAATTTTAAAATTAATTAAAAACACATATATGTGTGTATAATTATATAGGCAAGAAATTTTGAAAAAGTTAAGATGAATGGATTAGGGTTAGAGATAAGAAGTGACACGTGGTTAAGATGAATGGATTAGGGTTACAGGTAAGGAGTGACACGTGGTGGGCGTGGAGGGGAGAGAGCATGCTTAGTCAGCAAAGATACCAAAGGTAAGTTGGACGTGAAAGCAAAGGTGGAGAATCAAGAACTCGCCTCCTTCTTCGATACCCTTCTCCACATTGGAGAGATCCAGATAAACCAAAAAATAAAATCAAATCAAAAATCAAAAAAATAAAAGAATATTTTCTTTTTCCTTACTAAAACCACTAAATCTCTCACTTTCAAGATTTCGCTTAATTACTAACCAAAAGAGAAAAAATAAAAGTAAAATCGGAATCCTTTTAAGGAAAAGTTAATTACACTTTACGTCAACCCTGTGCATGCATGACATGCAATTCCCATAAAGCAACTGCTCTTCACGTGACCGCTAAAGACCTAACGCACACTCTAATCACACGCTATCTTCTTCACCGTCCATGTTAAAAAATCACCGGTAAAAAGTAGAATTTGAAAAAAAAATTCAAAAATTAGTTTTAAAATTATACTCTTTCGGTTCGATCTTAACTATGGCGGGACCAGATCGGATCAACTTCTGAGTTAAATTTGGACAGAACTGGTTAGAGGGAGCTGTTAGAAGGGGACCCATTATTGTTGGGACGTTTAGGGACAGGTGGGTTGTTTCCTCCGGGCGGTGCACGGTTCTTTTCTGCGTTTGCCACGGTTCTCATTGAGCGTGTGATGGCGCATCCACTCACATGCCACGTAGCATGATGCCCACCTAGGCGGATAGAAGTCACAGCAGAGAACCTGATCCTTGCCGCTCACTTTAATCTTCAACCGATAAGATAAGACCCTGCCACGTGGATGGCAAGAACAAGACAAGTGTGTTAAACAAGTCAACTCTGCTAAACAACCAATCAGTTCGTCCTACTATTGTAGTTTACTTTATAACTTCATCTTTTTTTTTTCTCTTTTCTTTTTAATTTCGCAAATTAATTTATTTATAAATTTATTCGAGTGTCCTAAAAAATAAGAGAGAAGGCACGATGGATGCATGAAAGAGTGGCTCTTGGCGGGCGAGTTTTCTCCTACTTTTACTCTAACTATGTTTGCCTCAGTTTTAGGTTTGCCACAACTTTTTGTCATAAATAAGAAACGGTATTATTATTATATTTTTATTAGTATAAATTATATTTAATTTTATTATATTTATATGAAAACAAATTAAAAATTATAATCTCGTGGCATATGTAAAAACATATCAATCAAATTCACCGTTTCTTTCTGTGGGATTTTAAAGGAATTTACTTAACCGACTTGAGAGGGATCTCTTTTATTTTTATCACCGGAACAGAGAATTTGAAGCAGACAGTGGCAGAGGATGTTGCTTGACGCATTTGCTATTCGTAGAGCTCCCTCGTAACTGCTGTAAGAAAACGCCGCTGCATGCGCACGCACGTGGCCTTTCCCCACCGGTTCTGGTTGAGTATCCTTTAAGCCATGCTTACTTCCCTTCCCAGAAACGGCGTCGCATTAACTTCCAGTAACACCTTGCTTAAATCGCTTGTGAAATGACGCAGAAACCGCTGAGGGGAAGAGTGGCATGGTCTTCTATGCAGACCGTGGTCTCTGTCTGAAAGTTTTCGAACCGCCAGAAACGGCGTCGCGTTTGATGTAACGAGACGGGGGGGGAAGATGATCTTGTCCGGTGCACGTGACTGGCTGCTCCGAAAAGTCAGATTCTCAGAAGTTTGACCCGTTTTAATGATAATTTTTTGGGTTTGCTTTTTAACAGGTTGACGAGAAGTAGAGAAGAGTTAGATTGACACGCCACCTCACCGGCTGTCCTTGTGACTGTCTATTAAACATTTTGTCTCTCTGCTTCCTCTCATATTGTCTCCGCTTTGCCTCTTTGTCACCATTCGTCACACTAATCTCTCTCCTCCCGTGATCGCGACGAAAATGCAAAAACATCCCCATATCAAACACCATAATAGGCCTGAATTTTAGGGGCTTTTTCGTCATTTGACATGATAACTGCTTGGCCGTGCAAGCAAGAAGTAAGGATGTCTTTGCCTCCTGGTTCAGGGACAAGTACAAGGTTGCCTTTACGTGCATGGTAAGTGAAGTCCAAAGAGCCGAGGCTACTGTAGTAATTATGCATACGTGTGCAGCTTATGTGCCATCCCTATCCTCTGGGGTATACCTTACTGAAGCACTCGTCTCAGCCAATACGTCAACGCCACGTGTAAGGTGAGATCTTGAAGCTTTACTACCCTTGCGTTTTATTTCTGACCTTAAATGAAGATATTATGATATGTATTATATTTTAATATGTACATTTTTCTGCATGTATATATATATATATGTATAAGCAGGCATGCTTTATAATTGTATAACATAAAAAATACATATTTTAATATTAAAATATACATCCAAAAAATCATTAAAATATAATTTCGGATTTCACTTGAAAACAATAAAAAATTTTAACTTTAAAAAAGAGTTCTTTCAAGTAATAAATCCATGCTTCTGGATTTTAATTCCTTATATAATTATGATGTAAAAATTGATTGGATTTATTATCTAATATTTCGTAAAATGATTGTATTAAACATTATTATAAACTTTATTGCAAATTTCATTAATTTACAAAAAAATAAATCACATATATGCATAAAAAATTAAATTTTATTTTAAACAATGAGTTATTTTATTCATTATACTAAAATTTAAAGCTGGATATTCCAATCCGTAATATTAATTATATAAATAATAATTCCCTTATTTTTGACTATATAAAAACCAAATCTTATGGTATAATTACAACCCAAAGCCTAAAACTATTAGGATGCCAATTAATTACTTTAAGAAATTGAAACCCAGGGGAGCTAATTAATTATATGCAAAAAAAATTAAAAAATCAGAAGTTTAAAATTGTTCATCATAGATCACGATGCAATATAGTTGGTCGATCACTAACTCTAACAAAAAAGAAAAAAAGAAAAATTACTGGCCGGTCCAATCTTGACATTAATTTCAACTCTTAATTTAAGTAACATAATACTATAGCTTGAGTCATGCCAAAATGACATGCCGTCCTGCTAACCACTGTTGTCCCATTGCTCCCACTTCCATATTCATTTAACGGAGATTAATAACGGTGTGAATTAAGGTGGCTAATTAAGGAGAATTAAAAAAATATTAAAAAAGAGTAAAGTGGGTGGCGTAAAAAGGAGTCATTCTTTCTCAATATTCCTAAAGTTAATTAATGTTAAGAATAAATAATTAGTGGGGATTAGTGAGAATTTAGCGTAACGAACCATAAATGGGAGTAAGAGAGAGTAAAATGGAGCAAAGAGGTTGCTTAACGTATTTGGCATTTGATACTTTTGATTTGATCGTGTGGGCAGAAGAGAATCCGAGTGAGGGTAGAGTGATCATCAACACGTGCTCTTGGGCCAATTTAATTTGTTTGAGTGAATTTCAAGCCATCCTTAACATTCTCTGCTCTGCCTTTTTTTTTAAATAATAAAAAATAAAAAAAGGGAAATGCCCAAAATTGGAATTGAAATTAAAAAAAGTGGGTACTCAATTGCTAACTTTTTTGCCCATTTACAAGAGTCCTTTTGGTCAAAGAAATGGGTGCCCATATGCACCATTTGAAATTTGGCCTTTGTCTATATAGTGGAGCTACTTAACTTTACACTTGTAGAGAGGTAAAAAGTTATATGATATTCTTATGTTTATATTATGTTATAAATTAAAATTTTATATTTAAAAAATAATAAATTAAATTAAATTATATCAAAAATTTATAAATTAAAAGTAATTAAATTAAAATATGATATAATAAATTTTAACTTAACTGTAAAAAAATATTCAAGTTATCATCATAAAAAGTTTTAAAATTTTATGAGTACTAAAAAATATATATTTTTAAAAATCACTATATCAAAATTTTATAAAAATATATATTACATCAAAAATTATTTAAATTTATGAAATAAATGTAAAATAGAGTAAAAATTTTATTTAAATTATTAATTATTATAATAATTTAATAATAAACATTCTTTTAATTTTTCATATTTATGTCAATTAAGTTCAAAAATTAGCATCAAATAGATAAATAAAACTTCCATTTGTCATTTTTCTCATTTATTTGCTAAGATCATTGAAATTTAGACTTCAAAATTCGAGATTTAACACGTTGGTTAATTAATTTTTTCAGCTATTCACAAATGGTTACGGTGAAATAATACGATTTGGTTATATGGGGAAGAATTAATGGATTGATATTCCGAAACAATTTGGACATAAACTAGTTCACGTATTAATGGGTGAATAGTAACTCACAAAGTGAAGAACCTAACTTGAAATACGTACTGAGATTGCTTGATGCCTGCTGGTTCATCGACACTCTTTACGTGCATGGCAAGCGATGGGTAACGTACGTACCCTAAACCAAGCTGCTGTTATCCAAGCAATTAACTCTTTCCTTCTTCATTCGTAAACTTTCAGCCACGTTCCATTTGCATTTTCGAGTCATATCTACGGCAAACGATATCGTCCTTAGCGTCATTACTGACCTAATATTAACGATATCTACCCTTAATTTATACTGTACAATATAATCCACACACATTGGGTACTAATTTTCCTCATCATTTCAAGTTCATGGCAAGTTAATTAATCACAAATGGTAACCTTGATTAACAATGTGCCATGATAATATATATTAATTTTTTAAGATTTTAGTGAAATAATATCTTTAAATGTGATCAATTTAAATTTTTTCCAACAAATTTGATATTTACGGACCTTATATGCTTAATCCGTTAAATGAACCGCCTACCTAGGAAGGCGGTATGATTCTTATATCACTTTTTTATTTACAATTTTTGTGTGCTAGTTGCATGGCGCATCCAAAACGCCAAGGAAAAGAGCTTAAAAGTGTCGATATTTAGAGCTTTAATTAATTAAAATTCTATCGTTACGAAACTGATATCGACATTAATGATTTTGATAGAATGATTTGTATAATATATGCATCAGCAGGCCGATCCTAAAGTGCTAAACTTAAGCTCCCTTATGACGTAAAAGGTTATAAAATTCAATCGGCATGATCATATTATAACTCCAAAAATTAAAGTTTTAGGATGTGTGTTTTTTTTTTTGTCCGTTACGATGAGTTTATGACATGAACCAACATTATCTTAAAAAAGAATGAATACTTTCAACCTAAACTCGAAAAGCATTAAAAAAAAATACATGAAACTCAAAGTTTCATAAACCCTAATTATTGTATGCATGTACCTTGATAAAAAATAATAAAATTAACGTCATCATTGAGAGCTCCATCTTATCTAACTTCTTCGCTTAACTTATCCAATGACATCGATTATCAAATTTTTAATTAATAAAATTATCAATGATAACATTAATAAATTTAGGCTATAAAATCGAACAACATTGATGACTTTGATCTCGTCTTGCTATCCGCATTGAAAGACCGGCCTGCTTATCTATTTCTATGGAAATTAAAATACGGGTTAGATCAATTAGGTAGTTCGGCAAACAATTGTTGCATCAACTAACGTAATTTAAAACATAAATGTGATGCTTGGTCGGCGTCTAATCTTGATCCTGGATTACCTAAGAGACAATGACCCTAATTTGTTTTATGTTAATCTACACTTAATTCATGCTTTAAAATGTCAAATAGTGACCATATACTAATTTAATTATCTAGTAAAAATGGATCAAACCAAATCGATGAGTTCGCTCGTAATTTTGATGATGCGATAAAATCTCATGTAATAACGGCTAATTAGTGCATTTTGTAAAACCTAAGGAGTTAGAACAAGGAAGGCATAATCGTGTAATTGCACAAACACTAATCATTTATTACGATATAGGAGTCCTACTAATTTTGAGTTTAAATCGTATACTTGATCTCAAGTCGGTCAATAAAATCATGCACATAATTCATGTCGATATTTCAAACTTTTAAATTTTTAATTAAAAAAATTTAAACTCTTTTATTGAAATTTCATAAATAAGAAATAATCTTTAAATAAGCGTTTATTAGTATGCATGACATTTTTTGCAAAAATATGACTAAGTTTATAAATAAAAAAATTGTACCTTACCCAAAATATATTATTTTGTGAAAATATTTTAATTGACTTGACATCACTTGTATATATATATTTTAAAAATTTTTGACGACCCATAAATATTTTGTAATTTTCAATATTAAAATTGACGAAAACAAAAGGTCATGACCATACCATATATTTATCAATTAGCTACTAATTCATGATGTGCACCAAAACTGTCGGTTGCATTCTTGCTATTCGTCGCAATGTAAGAATTTGGGTTCATAGACTATTAATTTGTGTCACATTAAGCAATCAATCATCAACTATTTGTCCGTTTCAATCAAACATTTTCTTGCTTGTTTTGTGAAAAGCACCCACTTTTCTTTGACTATAGAAAATGCTTCCAATAAATTAGTTATAGCTCGTAGATTCTCCACTCGTCGTTTTGCTATTTGCCCACTAATTAATTTGCTTAAGTAAGGTTTAAGCATGGAAAACTATTTGATTAATTAGTGATTAATTTAATGTACTTTTTTGTCTTTTAACGAATAATTAAGAATTTCGGACAAAGAAAACTAGCAAATAGATACCGACTATCATTTGCTATATCTTTTCCAAGATATTAGTCAACTTACTAGAAACAAATAAAATAAGAGTGATGCACCATTATTTGGTTAGATCAAAATACTTTATTTATAAGTTTTTTCAGAAAATATTAATATATGATAATTTAATAAAATTAATAAAATTTTATATTTTTATTATATTAATATAATAAATTATTATAAAAATTGACATAAATTTAGATTTTAAAAAATCTCTTTTTACTGAATTATGTTTTTATTAATTAATATCAGATGATATCTATCAAAAAATATACTTTTTTTAATGATATTGAATTATTTGTAATTTAAATTTATAAATTCAAACAAAAATTAGATTGAAAAGAGATAAGCACAAAAAAGTGATCACATGTTTGTGCATTCGTGGCATCTTATAATTGGCTATTGTTGCCGGAGTCAACCATCTAATATTCTTATTGATAGTAATAATAGAATCATAAGTATTAATTGGAGAAGGCAGTTAGCTTCTTAACCTACAAGTCACGGCGTGGAATATCATAGTTTTCTCCTTATTTGGTCTCATGTTTTATATCTATTTTTATTGTTATTTTTAAAGAATAGTAAAAATAAATAAATATTACACAAAATTTTAAATTTTATCAAGTTACAATATTTTTTTAAAAATAATGCTATCATAAATATAAAAAATTATAAAAATAATTCATAAATTAATTATTGTTCAAATTTAAAATAAAGTATACAATTTATTTTATTTATATAAAAATATTTTAAATATTTTATAATTGTTTAAATGAAATATAAATTGAATCAACTTAAATTTTGAATGTAGATTGAAAAAATTGAAACTGAAATTGAAAGTTAATTTTTTATATTTATTTAAAATAAATAAAATATGTATTTTTAATTAAATAGTAAAAAGAAAGTAGTGATTTCTGGTTATGAGAATGTAGTTTCCAATTTGCAGGGGTCAAACACTCAGAATATTTTTAATTTTTTTACATTAATTTTTTGAATTTTAAAAAAATAAAACTTTGAAACAAATCAAATTCAACTACCATTTTTTTAAAAATTAAATCTAAATGAATATATAATTAATTTTTTTTGTTGATTAATTTAATTTGATCTACTCTAACTTTACATGACATGTTTACTCATCCAACATATCATTATCGCCAACAATTTCATGGCATAACTTATCAAATAAGAATTTTTCTTTCCTAGTTAGCGGAGACACCTTTTACGATCTCCTAATTAATATGTAATTAAAAAACTAAAAAATTATAAAAATTATTTTTTATTAATTTAAATTATATTAATATTTTTATAAAATAATGATGTATAATAATTTAATAAAATTAATAATTAGTTTTTATTTATTTGTATATTAATACAATAAATTATATAGTTATTATATTAATATTTTATTAAAAAATTAATAGAACTCATAAGCAGATCTTAATTCCTCTACTGCGATAACAACAAGCTCGTGTGAGCATACCTACGCGACAGCCACTAAAGCAAAGTGCCCTTCAGCGAGATGGCGACGGATCTGCAAAAAAATTCAAGTGGGAAAGAGAAGACAGGCAGCCTTCCTTGTCCCCACAAAGCGAGGCTTAAGCACCCACAGGTATATGTTAATGGTGATTACTGATTTTTAATGGCCAGCAAGTAAAGATTGATACCTTAAAGAAGAATCCCATATTTAGCAGTTCTTGCAATGCACTCATCGAGCTTGGGATTTGGTCAGTAGTGGCATGGAACTGAACCCACAATTATGCTGCGAAATCACAGTTTCATGTGCAATAATCGTATCAGCATGTGGAGAGTATGATTAATGATCAGAAACAGGAGTTGAGGAACAGCATGATAGATCTCGAGGGGGCCAACTGGGTAAGAATCCGACAACTATAATCCTTACTTTTTGGACAAAGTTGCTGGTTTTGGTCATAATGAGAAGCAAGCGTTTGCATTATTTAGTACTCTCAGAGCCCTAAAAGAACTCGCCATGAGTGTTTCTCTTTCTCCCCACACAAGTCAATGATGCTTAGGACTTGGCGTCTTCGCTTGTTGACTCCGCAACTTATGAGAGAAAGTGAACCAGGTGGAGAAATTCAATAACCCAAATCCGTTTTCTTACTCTGGACCCTACCTTCTACCTGTTCGACGAAATGACTGAGAGAGAAAGAGTCGAAGACAGTGTGTCATAATTAAGAGTGTTTTCTGGGAGTTGTAATTCTCATAAGCCATGATTAGAGTCACATGGCTGCATGAAAAAGCAGAGAGTGAGGAATCCAAAGCTTGAAGTAAAAAGGAAGGAGATGGGTTTGCTCTCTCTTTCAGATTTTCCAAATCTTATCAAACATGGTTTGATAATGTTGGTAGACTTCAAACATCAGATATTAAACTTTCAACCACCATTTGCTTCCTTAAAAGCTCTTATGGAGCTTGATTTTGTGGTGGTGGTCAGGCTGGCAATGCCATGTGAAGGGCCTGGGATTAGATTTGAGGAAAATATTTGCATGACAGAGGACAGTGGTGGTGCTGGTTAGGCTACCTAACTAGATTTTCTTGGTCGGTGCTTTACTCTGTGGAGCAGATTGAGATGTAAGATGATTTGATTATGTGTCTCCATTACATCCAATTATAAGTTTCATTGTCCTACATTACCAGAAACTATAATTATGCTGCTCTCATTTGCTTACCTTTCATTTCCTTTCCTTTCCTTTTCAGGGTAAATTGTGTCTGAAAGAAAGACATCTGTCAGGTACAAGTCACCTAATTAAATGTCAGGTTTCAGACGTAGGAGATAAACAATGGTGTAGAGTTAGATTTTTT